>NQII01000188.1:416399-507932 GCA_002778355.1 Clitarchus hookeri | reverse complement strand
GGGGGCGGGGAGGGGGGGGGGAGAGAGTGTCAGAGTACCTACTTACCCACCCGACAGTCAAAAGGCCGAAGGTGTAGATAAGGTTAGAACTCCTCATTCGAAATGGGCGTGGCCTCATTCCTATAGACTGTCAAATCGTGAAAATGGTGTGTAGGGTTACAGTAAAAAAAAAAGGTTTCGTTTAAAATATGAATAATATTTTTTTAGGAGTTCCCTTACGAATAACATCTAAGAAACGTAATTTAATGAAAACAGTACCAAGCTGCATTATTTGGATTTCCTACCGAACTCAGTTGTCGCTGATACTGGATATTGTGTGCCGGATACGTTGATTAACTGGAGACGAGATAAATCTTGAGCTGAGATGTACTTACCACACNTAAAATATGAATAATATTTTTTTAGGAGTTCCCTTACGAATAACATCTAAGAAACGTAATTTAATGAAAACAGTACGGAAGCTAACCAAGCGGCATTATTTGGATTTCCTACCGAACTCAGTTGTCACTGTAACTGGATATTGTGTGCCGGATACGTTGATTAACTGGAGACGAGATAAATCTTGAGCTGAGATGTACTTACCACACNTACTGGATATTGTGTGCCGGATACGTTGATTAACTGGAGACGAGATAAATCTTGAGCTGAGATGTACTTACCACACACACTCTCTCTCTCTCTCTTTCTCTCTCACACACACACACACACATCGCAGAACGATGTGAGACTTAATTTGTTTTTTTTTTTTGTACAGAAAGAGGACGTTTATTAGAAAATAAGTTGGCACAGTGTTTAATACGGGTTTCCTGTATTATTAAGTTATCTTGCTTGTATGGATTTATTCCATTCGCATACGTAACAAAAAATATATAAACAACCTGATGTTCGGAGTGAGTGAAGAGATTTGGGCTGCTCTTAACATCGAGGTCTTGAGAGCCGATGAGGGTGAAGTGAGGTGAGCACGGGACAGCGATGGAACGAGAGTGCGGGGGAAACGGGAGACCCCCGAGAAAACCCGCCGACCAGCGGCGTCGTCCGGCACGATTCCCACATGCGAAAATCCAAGCCGGGAATCGAACCCGGTTTGCCAAGGTGTAAGGCGAGTAGTCTAACCACAGTACCACCACGGGGAAGTTCGGAGACTCTCTCAACCGGCGTGCGCCGGTGCAGACCAGAACATTCACCACTGGTGGATCTATCGGTGAATTCCCGAGAACGCGGCATGTGTCGGGTGCAGGGCGAGAGGCGAGTGCGCAGCGAAAGCGGAAGCGGTTCGCAAGGACGAGGTGTTGGCGGCGAGTGGTCTGGCCCGGGTCGGGGTCGTGCTGGGGGCGACCCCCCGAGAAACGCACCCGCCAGGACTCGGATCCCAGCAGCTGTTCTTCCCCAGAGGATTCCCGCGCACTGCATACGCGCCAGAGGCTGCGTTCCGAGATGCCCTACACCCGCCAGCAACGAGAGGCGAGGCGTTCGCAGCCCACGGCGTCCGGGTGCCAGAAGAGATGTTCCGAGACGCCTACCCCGGCAGAAATGTGCGCCAGGAGACATTGTTCTACACGGTAATCTATTTGTGCATTGTCGTCATCATCTTGGTCATCAAGGTCCATCATCACCAATCACGGATTCATTCTACAACAAGTTAGACTTCACAATCCTTTGTGTCTTCGAGCTTCTGTAAGTTGTTCATTGACTCTTACTCCAGTTAAACTCCAGATCACGTAGCACGTGATATGCTCCTCGTTCTCTTAGTAGGTTCGTTATTGGTTGAACGTGATCCAGGGCGTGTCTAACAAACTGTAGTCCAATAGAAGCGGATATCCCCATGTACACGTGGTTGAAGTTTAACTTGCCCTCGAATGAATCCGCGAAATTTCCGGGCCTCTAATCATCAGTCACCATCGGTCATGATCACTACAACCTCTACCAACAACACCACCGTCGTCTTCCAGTGGCGCGTGGTGAACCGTTGCAAGGTAAGCTGGTGCTTGCTCAGTCCTGCACATTCTCGGTGCTCGCAGCAGGAGCCAGTAACCACCACGTAGCCTAGGGGAACTGAATGTATATTTAAACCATTCACAACGAATAGACAATGGACCCGTTATACACGTCATGTGGCGTCACCTATGCCTAGGGCCAGTGACTTTTCGCGTAAAAATCGGAGCACACAGTAGACTTCAATACTATATACACACCTCAGCTGTTGTTATACCTGCATTGGAAGCTCCTGCCACGTCTGTCTTTGACCAAGCCACTAAGGACTAAGTAACTCCGACACTGAACCTTCATGATTTGTACGCAAACGGTTAACACGGGCCAGAATATTTTTTAGCCAATCAAAGAAGCTAGACGACCCTACAGTGCTTTGGACTGTATCTTGTCTTGAAATCTTTTCGCGAAATATCACTGCCCCTACCTATACCGAATTACGTTTTAGTGGTGGAAGCTTAAACTAGCAAGCAACAGGGTACGGCACAGAGCTAACACCAGCTTACCTTGCAACAGTTCACCACACGCCACTGACGTCTTAATCACCACCACCATCATCGTCGTCGTTATAATCAGCTGTTTCCAGTCTGTGGCCGGGTCAGCTCGATAAAATGGCTCCATCCTCATCTTTCTCACCATCGCTCTCTCTCTCTCTCTCTCATCGTTTCCCAGTCTTTGCCTTTTATCGTCACTTCTTCAGCCATTTACTCCTCCCATCTATTCTTTAGCCTCCCTTGCGACCTTTACCAATATTACATCAGTTACAAAAGTTACAATTTGCCTGTACATTTTCTTTTAAAAACTGGATGTAAACATTTTAAAGTAATAGTTTAAGCTGTTGAAGTTGGATTTTTTTTGTGCAAACATTTTGGTTTTAGCTGAAATCTAAATCGGAATGAAATACCCTATTGTCTAAATTGTTTGCACTAACAAGGTAATACGTGTTCAGGTAATCTAGATATTTAAATGACGTTCTAGTTTATTCAGAGGAATCTGCCCTATAATAGGTAGTCCCATTTTTATTTCCCTGGCATTTGTTATATTTATGTATTCCGCCATAATAAGTATTTTCCTTTAGAATTTAAATTAACTCCATATTTTGCTGTATTGTATTTTTAAAAAATTGTAATTCTACAATGCGGATTATTTTATACTATGAGAGAGCTGCTCAGTATAATTCGCCTGATTTGTACCGCCGGAGCATTAATAATAATAATAATGATGAGAATCACTGGTAACACAGCAGTTTTTAAATCATTGTCATAACTGACAGTGGCATGTCGGTGTATAACACGCGTCACAAGTGGTATTGGCAGTATTTAGCTTCACCTGTCGTTCGTTAGCAGAAACCGCAGCTGGACCTCTGTTTTATTATAGCTATGCGGTCCACTGAACACTTCTGAAAGCCGTGCTCTAGGATCTAGTTTCCTGCTCATCTTGTATCCTTCCACCACACGGCAAATTAGCATCGTAATAGACCCGATTACAATATTCATGGACAGATCAAGTGTGACCGTGAAACTATCAAGAACACGCAAACATGTAACTAATGCGCTAATTCTTGATATCATGGGCATATCACAAACAGGTGCTAAATTTAATTAAACTCTGTGTCCAGATATTTTAACGCCAGACTATTAATACAACTTTATGGGCGCTGTCAACCAAGCCTGCAGTTTAAATTGGGAATCAGTGTTAAAGAAATTCCTCCTGAGTGCGTCAATTTTAAAGAGTTTCAAACAACAAGTATTCTACCTGACATTCCTTTAGGAATGCTGGCACGTTGATAAATATTGTCAATTGTTATGTTTAATATTTTTTTTTATAAAATATAACACTTTAATTTACATTTAAATATAATTAATAAATTATTTATTTATTTTTTCTGTTTTTGAACGTGGCAACATTTTCTCAGAAACTTGCGTTGAATATGTTTTACTTTGAGACAGTTACTTTAAAATTGATGCACTGGGAAATAATTTCTTTGAAATCCGGGTTTTTGACGAAACTATTAAACATGGCCCTAGTATTTTTACCATGTTTACCTTCGAAAAGGCATCATTCCTCAAACGAGGACGGAATGATACTTTTAAGTTACCACGCATGCTGTAAATATTATTTTGGAGCCCTCCAATAGAGTTTAAAACGGCTTTTTCAGACTGCCGTATCTCAAAACATACACGAGTCAAACTACGACAGGAGCCTGTATTGAGCTTTGCTACAGACTTTGCGGGTGGCAATGTAACCCTTATAGATAGGGCCAGTGACTTTTCGCGTTAAATTCGGAGCACACATTAGACTTCAATACTATATGCACACCTCAGGCTGTTGTCATACCTACATTGGCTGCTGGTGCCGTGTCCGTCTTTGACCAAGCCACTCAGGACTAAGTAACTCCGACACTGAACCTTCGTGATTCGTACGCAAACGGTTAACACGGGCCAGAACATTTTTTTAGCCAATCAAAGAAGCTGGACGACCGTACAGTGCTTTGGACTGTATCTTGTCTTGAAATCTTTTCGCCAAATATTACTGCCCCTACTTATATATGGGGCACTTCTCGGCCAATAAAGGAGAAAAATGATGCCAGCAGGTGGACCCCTTAAGACATAAAAACGTCTTTACATTACCGTCCTCTTAACATGGAGCACACCATTCAGTGTGTCCGATGTGGGTAAGACTTTTTGTTAAATGGTGCTTTCGTTAAGTCCTCGAGCGCAAATAGAATATACAAAAAAAATTCTCGTGTATTTCCAAGCAGGCCCCAGCAACTCGAGTAGGGAAAACGAATCCTTACTGAATATACCCGAAGTAGAGGTTGGACGGTCATACATCTTCGGCATTAAAAAAGGTTTTTTCCGTCTTTAACCAGAATGTTTAGTACATGCGCATCGCGTAAATATGCAATAAAGGATTGTGTAGTTATTCTGTTTAGATAGGTATTGTAGAAACACGTGACTGGTCACATGTCTATTATTAAATAACTCGTGCTTTTTCGTGAACGTTCGCACGAAACCATAGACTAAAGATGAGGTAAACCGATCACGTTGGCTGCGCACAACCAATCTCCGTGTCCCAACATTGAACTGCTTTTCTGCCAACACGTCTAGCGAAAACGGCATTGTTTGGATTTCAGGTTAGAAAACTGATTTGTAAACAAATGCTTTGAGATTTATGTACACTTTCTCTAACCAATTTTTAATGCACTTTGATTAAATTCAAATTGGTAAAAGTATGTTATGCATATAATAGTGCTCGTCATTTAAAAAATTTAGATATAAACAAACACTGTCATCACTGTTGACCATTTGATTATGACAGTTGTGTATGATTGGGGTAGGTCGTTGTTTGGTACATGCGCAGAAGACGAATAGGTCGTCTAACTCATCTTAGTCTATGTCTGAAACTGTTTGCAAAGAACACTCTACTCTTGAAACAGCGAATTTGACTGCAGGTCTGTTGAAAATGCTCAACTTGAATCAGAAAACAATACTGGTAATTTTAGTTGCTGGTATTAACTGACTAAACAGTGATTTCTACTTACTCCTAATGAATTTCAAGGCCTGACAGTAAAACCACAGTGCATTCAACTGCTCCGCCAGTAAATAACGGCTCATTAACTGAAAATTTGGTAAAATAATACTACTGATTGAAATCACTGACCAGATTTATTATGTGTAGTGTTTTATCGCCTTGATTGTGTTTGTTATTCTCTCGAATGCATTTGCGGTATGAAATAACTGCTGATAAACAACGCAATATACGATTTTGCCCAAGAAAAAGTACGCCAGTATTAAAAGTAAAATAAAACGCAGGATGAGGATGTCATGCATTTTGTTTACCGTCATAACAAAAGGTAGCGGGTAGTTTACTCTCGTATCCAGGGTGTCCACAGAAATACCATTTTGGAATTCCCCGACTTTTCCCTGTTTTCCATGCAGAATCTTACCTTTTATCCCTGACCTATTTTCAGGACCGAAACCTTCCAACACCATATTTTTCCACCGCTGAGAGAAGTAATATTCTGTCAGTGAAGCAGAATTAAGTTAAACTGCAACATACCAAGCAAACATGACCAATTGTTTATTCAGCCTATTTATATTTCTTGCGATATACGCTATTGACTTTACACAAAAATTATTTATTTTGTACATATCGGCCCCATGTGAATTGGCAAAAATGTATTATTACCAGTTCATAAGCTTAAAAATTGAAATTTCAACTCTCATATGCCTATAATTACAATGCTATGTATTCGCACGACTAACAACTTTTTTGCAGAATATAAAATTATTTACATTTTCCCTCACCCAGGTGAAAATTC
This sequence comes from Clitarchus hookeri, assembly GCA_002778355.1. Taxonomy (NCBI): domain Eukaryota; kingdom Metazoa; phylum Arthropoda; class Insecta; order Phasmatodea; family Phasmatidae; genus Clitarchus; species Clitarchus hookeri. Next base: position 501,622 of record NQII01000188.1, on the reverse strand, counting down.
CCTGGAATTTCCCTGACTTTTCCCTGTCACATAAGATTCCCTGACTTTTGTTTCCCCTGTTTCCCCTGTGGGTGGACATCCTGTAACGTTGGCAGTTCTGTAGTGCCAAATTCGGCAAACATAGCGATAAGATGAGGTCAGAGAGTAGATAAGTAGACAGAGGCGAATTTGCGCAACGGTTACTTCAATGCGAGGTGTACCAATTCGCTGATTGGCTGGGCGAATATCTGCGAACGAGCCTTGTGTCTGGTTGGCTGCTGCGTGCTGCGGTAAGTTCCCTATTGGCTGGGCTGCCGGCTGGCGAGTAGGTTACCAGGCGCTGATTGGTGCCCCGACATGTTGCTGGCGTGTGTGCGGCTTGAGTTCGCGTTACAAGCGGGTGTTTCGCCTCTGTATTTTTATTCACTCTGTGATGACGTTCTCTCGTTATAAAAGTCCATTCATGGTTATTTGCAACTTCTCTGAAACCTTGCTAAAGAACTGCTTTCAGAGTATTCCTCCGCCTAATGTAAACACATTTTAACTAAGTCTAGATTTTGTGGGCACGAAGTTTAATAATATTTAATGTTAGTACTATATCTTACCAGGAATTACCAACACACATATTTTCTTTATGTTTTTCTTCATATTAACAGTAAATTACATGTTATATTTTGCATGTAAAATATAGGTAAAAGTTAATTTAACCAAAAATAAGATACTTAAATTTTAAGATAAGCAGAAAAAGCTTGTGATACACGTTATGTTGGTGGGAACACCCCAATATGTCCGTCATATGAAAACTACAGAATAATATTGTGCAACAGATTTAACGTTAGCTTTGGATAAACTTGCGCAGATACATGCAGTGCATGCGAACTATATACCGCGGAAATTAAAAGAAGAAATAAAAGGTTAGAGACACTTAACAAAGACTATGCAGAGCGTAAGGAAATCGAAGCGGAATTGCGTCAACTAGGCACTCAGAACACGTTTCACCTCAAAAAGTCTGAAGTGTTATATACAAGGAACCGACACAAATAAAAACGCCATACGGGGCGATTTTTCAAAGATTTGATTAATAAGAGGTGAATATACTGCAAGTCGACTACNTTATTAATAAGAGGTGAATATACTGCGAGTCGACTACCGGTATACTGTTGAATTGCAACTTTCCCGTTGTATGCTCCTCTTTAAGGCCATATTTCACGACCATCATTTTTTATTTCATAATATGAACGAGATTAATATATGGACCACATAAATGTTAATATTTGTAGTCAAATAAGTTTTCAAAATACAGCACTGAAATGTCGAAAATTTCGGAATAAGGGAGCCTAAGTTTTTATTCTCAGAATTAACATTGCCATCTAAATCACATGTCATATGATCTATATTATATACACAGCATATTAATTAAGTATCAAGGACATTTAACAAAGGGTATTAGGGCACTGGTATCCTGAATCCCTTTTAAAATATGTACTAATGATTTTTCCAAAACATTTTTATTTGTCCAAGAGATACTAATAAATATTGATATTATTTTCTCTCGGACGAATATAAAATGTGTTGGCAAAAACATCAATGCGTATTTTAAAATAGATTCAGGATGCCAGTATTCGAGTACCGATTGTTAAATATCCTTAATACTTAATTAACATGTTGTGCATATGATAGATATCACATGGCACGTAATTTAGTTCACAAATTTAGTTGGGATCATAGAAATTTGAGCTCCTATTATTCCGAAATTTTCGACTCTTCAGTGCCATATTTAGAAAACTATAATCATTTGACTACAGATATTTATAAGCTGTTCACTATAAACTGAGCACCTTTGAAAGCCCTGCTTATATCTACTTATCTGATTACATTGTATGCATACACCACATGTAAATTTAACAAGGCTATAGGCCTGATCACTTTATCCATGCGTCGGTTAGTGTAAACTGTGAAATTATTATAAAATTAATGGGTTAACAAATATGCTGATTTTGATACTTAAAGTCTTAAAAAAAAAACAGTATGAAAGTGAAATTATTTCAGCATCCACAAATGTTAACCTAACACTTTTTATTCAACGATAAGACACGGAACTAATTTCCCTCCGTCGTTACCAACTTTGCTGTACTCATGCCGGGCATCGTGCCCGTTAAAATATATGCAGGTAGGGACATTGACATGTTTCAAAGATTGATTTCAAAAGCGCTCACTTTACCGTGAACAGCCTTTACATTCATGTGGTTCATATATAAAACTCTTTCAGATAAAGAAATAAAGAATCATCTTGAAATATGGCTTTAAGGGGCCCGCCTGCCTGGAGCTTTTCTTCCGTGTATGACGCCGAGAAGCGTCAACAGCCGTAAGGGCTACACTGGCACGCGCTACAAGTGTGCCATCGCCGCTAAGCGCAGTGCTCTGAACTGGCGTGCAGTGTTCTCGTCGTGCTGCGTGTACCTGTGGGACTTAAGGTGGTGCCACCTATAATTTTAGTGGTGGAAAGTCTGTAGCAATGTTCAGTGCATGTCCGTAGAGTACTGCCGTGTGCATGTAGCGAGTTTATTCTGAGATACAGCTCTTTGAAAAAGACCGTTTTTAACCAAGTTGGCGTGCTCTGAAATGGTGTTTATAAGTCGTCCGACGTTTTAGCCCTTTCAGACACTACTTAATTTACGGTTTCAAGTGTTGCAAATAAAGATTGTTTATGTTGCGTGCTGTACTTAAGTCAACATTTCACGTATTTCGTTACCACAGCCAATGAGCTGTAAGTTCGGCTACAGTTATATGAACCAATTATGACCTAGACCAGTAAGATGGTTTGAGAATCACATTTATCCACGGATAAGGTCATTGGTCATTGAGTTTCGCACGTACACGTTCGTAATGTACACAAATGTGTACACTCGGTCTGAATGGGTTAAAAGTAATCAACAGGCATAGTCCGAAGTGTGTTTCTTTTTCCCTTCGTAGTTCAGCACATTACACGGACGTTTTGCAGTTTCGCAAAAAAAAAAAATCTGGATCTGAAACACCCTGCAGTGCAGTTCGAGGCCCCTTAACAAGATAAGTTGTGGTGNGAGGCCGCAGAAGATGGCGGCCGGCGGGCTGAACGAGAAGATCCCGCGGCCGCCCAACGCCTTCATGCTGTTCGCGAACGAGTGGCGGCAGAGCACGGCCCGGCAGCTCCCCGCATCCTCCAACAAGCAGGTGAGCGCACAGAGCGAGTCAGGCGTGTGTCGCAGTTACATTGCCAACATTACAAACATTCCTCAATGCACGTCAACACGGTGAGAAGCTATGAATTCAGATATTGGCTATCCTGTTGAGACACTCTACCGAACCCATCTTCGTCAAGGTAAAAATTGTTTAGGTAACCCCATTTGTCTTAAGTCCCCCCCCCCCTTACTGTTCATCCGGTTGGAAATTGGTACACGTTATCTCAGGGTTTGACTTCCAATCCTTTCTAAAATTAGGCATTGAATACTGGCGATCCTCTTTTTTCCAAACACCTTTGTATTTTAAACGTCCTTCTAACAAAGCAAATCGAAAATCAACGCTCTCGTCTCGGTAGACATAACACCGTGCAAGTCATAAAACATCAAATGGGACAGGGCAGCAACTGTGCAACTATCGAGTGAAGTTACAAATTGCCGTTGTGAAGTTTACTATACATTAAAATTGGAATTATATTTTGAACCATATCGTAGTTACAATCAGAACAAAGGTATTTTGGTTGTTCCTAGTTTAAATATATATTTTTAATGAATATATTTTCACTGTATTTTGGTGTTGCCAACACTGCTGCGACCCGAGAGATGGGAAGGGCCTATCTAGTGTCACCCCCCTGGAGGTGAGCAGGCCCTCGTAACTCGAATAGGGAAAAAGAAACCTTACCGAGGATACCCGAAGTCGAGGTTCTACGGTCATACAACTTCGACAATTATAACAATTATTACATATATTAACAGAGTATATATTACATTCACATTCCTTAAATATACCTTAAATATTTGGATATTGTAAGATATCATGATTGATTGGCATATTTAATGTTGATGGTGGTAGCACAGACTGCTTTGTGTAAGCGACATTCACGTCTGTTTAATTCGCGTCACGTGTATTTTCAAAAATAAACGCGTACAACGGGCTGTAATTTTGTGTTTCACCTCCACGGGTTACAGTTTATATTCGCTCAAATGTATTTACGATATGAAATAACTATTGCTAAGAGAAGCATCAATAATATTGCCCAGAAAACATAGGCCATTTGCAATNGTATTTACGATATGAAATAACTATTGCTAAGAGAAGCATCAATAATATTGCCCAGAAAACATAGGCCATTTGCAATATAAAAATAATAACAGCTGGCGAGGTCTTTACAATATTACTAACATAACAAAGTGAGAATGTGTATTTTTACTTTGTCCTTTAATGTTGGCAGTACCGTAGAACCTACTTCGGCTAGCTTCGGAAAACAAATGCATCTCGTGAAAGCCTTGAGTAAGGTTATTTCTACTCAGGCTGGGNAAAGCCTTGAGTAAGGTTATTTCTACTCAGGCTAGGAACAAACCAAGTTTCCTTGTTGAAGAGTTTGGCATAGGGAAAATGTCCAACGCTAGGTTCGCAGTGTTCCAAAGAGGTCACTTTTAATTAAAATGTCATTTTGTTCCTAACTTGAGTAGAACTATCCTATCCATTGAACATAGGTGCTGCTATCTGCTGACAAGGTGACAACACCGCTACGAGCCGACCTCCCGTGACGCAGTCTGTTTGTGCGCCGCCGGTCTCTGGTGCGGGGAGGCTCTGGGTTGGAATCCCATAAAACCGGGGGATGTTAACATACCCCATCTAAACCAAAAACACCGCCACGTTTTCTCGTCGATTCCTTCGAGCGGTGCGGTATTAGTTTTCATAGGCCATTCACGGTAAAGTAAGCACTTTTTAAAAACCCTCTAATTTAAAATAAAAGTCAATAAATTTATTTTATCTCAGCCTTAGACGTTAACTTCCGAGTATGGTAGTACGTATACAGGCTGTTTATGACTTTACGTGGAAACGTTTATTTAAAAAGGTGGTTAAAAGATAAAGAAAGAAAAAAATGGCTGAAAGGAAAAAAAAGGTAACCAGGGCCTCAGAAGTGCTGACTATACCGTGAGCAAACCTATAGTTAGAGACCTGAAGAATTCGCTGATTCATTTAAGGACAAGCTAGAATTCAACCCACATGCGTTTATATAACTTAATCCATTGGCCCACGCCGTATTTGACACTTCCTGGAGAATGCTGGTCCAATCGTCGCCTTCCACTGTGACAGCAAGCAACCAATGTGCAGTTGATGTCGGCATATTTGTACATAAGAATGTAGAGTCTAGCCTGCAGGTCATTGAACTGGCGATTTTTTNTGTGCAGTTGATGTCGGCATATTTGTACATAAGAATGTAGAGTCTAGCCTGCAGGTCATTGAACTGGCGATTTTTTTCCGGTCTCTACCTACGGTGTATTTGTTCGGAAGCTGAGTAGCTGTGAGTGTTTGTTGAGTAGCTTGTGANATTTTTTCCGGTCTCTACCTACGGTGTATTTGTTCGGAAGCTGAGTAGCTGTGAGTGTTTGTTGAGTAGCTTGTGAGTGTTTGTGTGCTCCCTGGAGGTGAGCGTGGAGCTGGGACGGCGGTGGCGCACCCTGACGCCGCAGCAGAAGGCCCACTACTACGCGCAGGCCCGCCTCGAGGGCGAGCGCCACAAGATGCGCTACCCGGGGTACGTGTACAGCCCGCAGGAGGCGCGGGCACGCAAGAAGTTGAGGCTGGAGGCCCGCGAGGCGCGGCGGGCCGGCCCCTCCCCCTCCGCCGCCTACAAGGTACGACTAATTACGATACAGGAAGAAAAAAAGAGGGAGGGGGGAACTTACATTTTCAGCAGTTTTCTTTTACGATATATCGATCATTTAATTCGGATTAAGTAGTTTGCGAGAAATAACGGTTTTAATTTCATTGAAGATTGCCTCCACGAACACATTATTTAGTTTTCCTTTTCTGCCGTATTAATTTGGCCAGACAGACCGATAAAGATAGCATATTCCTACAGTTATAAAGGGTACTCTATCGATTGAAATAAGTCTGGCGAGTGTGGTGTTAGCAGTTTCTGANGTTATAAAGGGTACTCTATCGATTGAAATAAGTCTGGCGAGTGTGGTGTTAGCAGTTTCTGAGATAGATTTTTGGCATTTTTCGAAATTTATTTTGAATTTGTACCTACATCGGATGACTAATTACGATACAGGAAATAAAAGAGGGGGGAGGGGCGACGACTTACATTTTCAGCAGTTTTCTTGCAACTTCCCGAACGACGTGTGAGACATCACAAGAGTAGCCTACTTACGCACAGAAACTCGTGTAAATAAAATTATTTCCAATCCCTATGCACGCATTGTTCAGGTGCTGTTGTGTTACAGTGCGAGCACTTCCCTTNTGTAAATAAAATTATTTCCAATCCCTATGCACGCATTGTTCAGGTGCTGTTGTGTTACAGTGCGAGCACTTCCCTTTTCCACGCAGGTCTGAAAAGTTGTCGCGCACACGACACGTTCACCCAGATTTAATCCTCTCGTCATCAACATCGAGTGAAGAATGTTTGCGTTTCTCAGAAAGGGAACTGTCCGTCGAAGCACGCGAATCCGTTGGCTCGCACGTTTAACATATTTACCAATAAGTCGGGCAACTAAATTATACTCTTCGTATGAAACAATCCAATTTAAAGAAATTTGTATTCTCTTAGTTTTTTCCCCTGATTTGAGGCATTTTGATGCTAAAAATACCCTTTTCCCTTTTCGACATTTTTGAGCTCAAAAATCCCACGAAATGGGAAAAATCCCACGAGCTAACAAACTGCACAGAAGCCTGTATGCCACGATGAAAGATTCCTTGGACGATTCCATGCAAGCCTGCATGGCCACTTGTAAGAATGGTTCTGTGGAAGATTTGGCCATCTGTTGGCCGTTTTCATTAGCCCGTTAGCCCCGATAGAATTTCCCGTACAGGTTCGGGTGGAAGCTCCCACGAGGCCTGCTACGCGAGCCTGCATTCAAGATGTTATGGAGGGTTCTTAATAACCTACCCAACGATACCTGTTGCCGTGCAAATAGAGGCGAGTGCATTTTTTAAATATATTTTACTTCTGCAGCTGTGGTTCAGGAACGATTTCCACTCACGACTTCAGCATTGTGTGTTCATGCAGTGTTTTGTTGGTTATAACTGCTTCTTTTATGGCCAATTAACACGAATGTTTACCTTAATTTTCACACAATAGAATCAGCAGACATTTACGTGGTTTTCATTTGCTATTTATTCTTTTTTTAATAGGCTTGTGTTTTTTCTCAAAATAAAATGAACAAAATTACTCTACCGCTATTTCTATGATTGGGTAAAATGTCAACCTTGTAGGAAACCTTCCGTCGAACATTGCACACTACCAATTATGAAAACGTCCATTGAAACTGCCAGCAGTCGGCCAAATCTTCCATATAACCATCCATACAAGCGGCAATGCAGGCTTGCATGGAAATCGTCCAAGAATTCTTCCATCGTGGCATACACACTATATACAGATGTTTTTGAGTTTTGATTATTGCAATTATTTTGTTTTTTAAACTTAAAAAATAGAAAAAATCCGGTACACATGCGACACTAGCGCATGCCTAGTGGCGAGAAATTTTAGTTGCCAAACTAAAAGCATTGAGCTTCCCAACCTGAGTAGAATAAACCTTACCATAAGAAATATCGTTTTGTTCCCAACCTGAGCAGAATAAAAGTTGCCCAGACTAATTAAGCGCACACAGACGAAATGGCGTGGCTGCTCCTCTGGTGCGAGCTTACCCATTCTCTGATTGGCTGGGAACGGGCCTTGAGCCAGCGAAAGATTTTCTATTGGCCGGGCTGCCTCCTGGCAAGTAGGCTACCAGGTGCTGACGAGTACTCGGTGTTCCAACATGTTGCTGGCCAGTGACCGCCATTTTGGCGGCGTGTGCTACCGGAGTTAGAGGTATAAGCTGATGTTTCTCCTGCTTACCACCTGGTGACCTACTCCCCAGTTGGCAACGCAGCTAATAGAGAACCTTTCGCAGCATGCGGTGGCCAATCATACACAAGATCCGTTCTCAGATCCTCGCGCAGCCAATTTACAAATTGGTACTTTCACACCTTATTGTCTCTTTTCCTATAGGATGTTCATGTTATACTGCTTAAAATCTACTTGTAAGCAAATTGCATATTTCTCCACCATATGTATGTGACTAGTCACTCTATACATGCGTTGGGCAAGTGAAACTGTAACATTATTAGAACATTGATAGTCAACAAAACTGCTCATTCTTCCTCTTAAATGCACGGGAGAAAAATACAGAAAGCGAAAGAAGCGATATCAGTTTTCAAGGATAAAGAAATTGTTTCAGTATTAATAAATTTTTACCAAACACCTTCGTTGTCGACGAGACGTTAACCCCAACTAGCTACCTACCTTTACCGAACACTTTTAATTCAACGTTAGGACGTGGAACTACTTTCCGTCTGTCATTACCAACTTAACAGGGCGCTTGCACGTCAGTGTGTCAGTTTAAATGTATGCAGGTGGGGGAAGTGACAATTTTCAAAGGTTGATTTCAAAAGTGCTAATTTAGTCATGAACAGACAATACCGCCCATATCAAAGCTTGCCACTAAATGGGTGTAATCCTGACCATAGGGTGCAACTTACCAGTTATATTATTATCTAACCTCTTCCAACTCTCAATATCTTTTACCACCAAACTTGACTTTACTTGCCTGTCCATGCTTGAAAACTACTCAACTGTTCAATGGCACAGAACATTATTACTTGCGTACAATTAAAATATTTGTATGATTTACAAAGTTCCCGTTATTCCTTAGGTTAATTATTGAAAAGTAATTTCTCATTTTCTTACTTTTTCATTGGACTTCTATATGATGTTTACCAAAAACACAAAACACGCTAAAACAATGGAAAATAAATCTGAACAGTTAAACGTCCCTATGAATGACTGCTAGTTATTTTATTGTTTTTCCCAATTCTGCCCCGAAATGTTAGGTTAAGTAAACATATTTTTTAATTGAAGCTAATTTTCGATTACTAGTGTAACTATAAGTCAAAATTTCTTAAAAAATTTATTTTCCTGCTCTTTCCCAAAACAGAAAACAAAATTCTAAGTGCAGGTACTTTCAGACCTCTGTGTTCAGGGATAAGGTTGTTACCATCAGATAAATATTTCATTACAAATAAATGAACATGCGAACAACCTCATAACATGAACACAGCTCGTGATGAATATTAGGAAATCAGACAAAACCACGTGGCTCACAACTGTTCTACAGCATTTTCCGTAAATGAAACTTGCAAAATTTCTTTCTGCGTGCTGTTTACTACAAACTGAGCACTTTTGAAAGCTCTGCCTAAGATATACTTGTATGCACACTGTGTATTCTTCCACCACATGTAACATTAGTAGAGACCTGAAGAATTCGCTGATTCATTTCGGAACACACTAGAAATCATAAGCATGTACGTATGTGCCACTTTAACAAATGGTCAGAGCGTTATTTGACACTTCCTTCAGATATCTGGGCCAATAACAAACTTATAACAAGATGTATGTCCAATCAACGCCATACACCCTGGCAGCAAGCAACCAATGTGTAGTTGATATCCTATTGTTTGAACTTGAGGCTGTGAATTCTAACCTAAAGGTCACTGAATTCGCGAAATGTTTAGGTCTCTAAACATTAGTATTACCAAGGCGTGGTCACTTTATTCATGGGTCGGTCAAGTGAAACTGTAAAGATAATATATAATGTTCTTATCGCTGTCATTACACGAGCTACAGCCACTTAATCTTTACTAATTAATAGCGCATACAAGATCACAATGTCCACCGCCATGCATTAAAATAATTCCAAATGCCGACAACTCACGTATCAAGTCCCATTTTCTTACAGTCCAACCTGTCAGTCCCACCCTCTGATCTCCTGATGGCACTCACCGGTCACTACGCCGCCTTCTGTCGTCTCAATGATCGCACNCCAAGGCGTGGTCACTTTATTCATGGGTCGGTCAAGTGAAACTGTAAAGATAATATATAATGTTCTTATCGCTGTCTTTACACGAGCTACAGCCACTTAATCTTTACTAATTAATAGCGCATACAAGATCACAATGTCCACCGCGATGCATTAAAATAATTCCAAATGCCGACAACTCACGTATCAAGTCCCATTTTCTTACAGTCCAACCTGTCAGTCCCACCCTCTGATCTCCTGATGGCACTCACCGGTCACTACGCCGCCTTCTGTCGTCTCAATGATCGCACACACCCGGCACTAATAGCCATTCAAGACTGCCGACACACAGGCACGCCGTGGCTTGTATAACTGAGATGGCCCAGAAGCTTCTTCGTACCTCGAGTCGCGCCGAGGGAGGTGACGACCAGAAAATTCAGCGCAGTGCCTTCCAAGTTATTCATTCTTCCAGAGACGGGAGAGATGTCGGTATCCTTACCATTATCGCAGCCCGCGTATTGGCTCCACCTCCCCTCCTCCAGGCACCGGTGACGTCATTATTAGGACGGCCTTTCTGTGTCCGCCAGATGTAGTTGGGGGGAATGCAGGGAGGGGAAGAGCAGCAGCGAATAGCAATATTGTTGTAACTAAAATATTATTGTTCATTCCTCTACAGGTTTCATTTATGTTTAGCTTATTCACCGTAGTTAGTGAGTATCTTGTGCATGAACCAATGCGAACAGTAGTTTTGCAACTATATTCTGTTCACGGTTATTTGAGCACTTTTTAAATGAATCTGTGAAAAATAAAATACCAATGCCTCTACATGCATGTATTTTAATGAGCACACTCAGACTGGCAAGCGCTCAGTAAAGTTGGTAACAACAAGGGGAAAGTAGTTACATGTTTTAACATTGAATATAAAGTGTTATATAAACATTTGTGAATATAAAAATTAACTATTTTACTTTCTGCTTTTTTAATGCACATACGTGTAAGAATGTGCAAATCTGTAAACATGTTCTTTTCCTTAAGGTTTCACAGTTTCACGTGACCGACGCATGAATAAAGTGATCAGGCCCATGGCTATGTTATTTTTACGTGGTGTAAGAATACACAATGTGCATACAAGTAGATCTTAAGCAGGGCTTTCAAAAGTGCTCAGTTTACCATGAACAGCCTATAGTTACTCCGTGGCCACTTGACGTGAAGCACAGACTCTCTTCAGCTCTGGGTGGTGGCTTTCCAGCGGCAGTCAGCCCCTGCAGCGGCGGCGAGGCTCGACGCCGACCCGGATCTGGCCGGCAACATCGCCGACGCGCAGGTCCTCCTGGAGGGCCTGGACGACGGATGCTGCGAGTGGGTGACCTACCCGCTGCCACAGCGGCGGCGTCCACCCTTCCCCCACGTCGACGTCGACGAGGGGCTGGACAACGGCGACATCCTCATCTTCGACGACATGGAGATGGCGCGCGAGTTCCTCGGCATGGCCCCGCGAGGTCGACGGCCGGGCCCTCCCCCCGGGTGGGACGTGGGCGCCCTGTGTCCCGACGTGCTCACGCGCCAGGTGCGGTCGGCCCTGCACGTCGCCGCCGCCGGCCTGGGACTGCCCTCGCCCTGCGGCGCCCGGTCGAGTCTGCAGGCGAGCGATGGTCGTCGCAACCCTACCGCCATGGAGGACACGCAGCCTTGCCAGTCGAACATGAAGTCTCTTTGTTACTGATACCGGCATGCTGATACCTGGCTGTGAGATCCTGTCGGCATGAAGGAATGACACTTTGTCTGATTCGCGGAACAGTGTCACAATTTTTCCGCTGGCAATAAACTTTAAATAAAGTCTCTTTGTTGCTGACACTTGGCTGATCCTCTACATNGTGTCACAATTTTTCCGCTGGCAATAAACTTTAAATAAAGTCTCTTTGTTGCTGACACTTGGCTGATCCTCTACATTTCACGCTGCCATCTGGTTGTGCGGCCTTGTCACCACGGAAGACTCAACTCTATTCGCGAAATACTGCTGACGGATACTCCATCATTCACAATTTGGTTTCCTGAGAACTTTAAAGCCTTCTTCTGAATAAAAATTAGTTAGGTGGTACAAAGTTACTATAGCTGGAAGAATGTTACCTCAAATCACTCTAACAACTGACTGTTTGATTTGTTGTTAACACAATTTTTTTTGTAGATTTAAGAAATCCTTCCAACAAGAACAAAACAAAGATATCGGAAATATTGTATCAGTGCTGTAGAAAGAAAACATGCAAGCAAGCAATGCGAAACGAAACTTTGAGTTGGCTTTGATAAATCCCTTGTACGGAATTTTACAGAAAAAAATTGTTTCGCCTATTCTAGTGCTCTTGAATATCCGCTGTTTATCGTTTTGACTCACTCCTGCGTTGGTCTTATGCAATGTTATCAAACTTCTCGTGCTAAGATGCGCTGGAGAAAAGTGGTTTTCATCGCTATACTCGGAACCTATCGTCGTATCACAGAATGGACTCGAACCAACGACCACTGACATGACTACAAGGGAACTGTAATTACAATTGCTCTAATTACATATCCTACTAGTCAATACTGTAAATTTGAGTCGAATCCTGAACTCTTAGTAGCCAAAATCACCACCTAGAACCGCAAAACCCTTTTCAAAGCCCCGCGCAATATCTATGCCTATATAAGTCATATCCAGTATGCCCTATTCTGTTAAAACTCTTTCTAATGATAGACTAATATCATATTTGTATATGCTTATGTGAGTACTGCCATTTTTCCTGTAATTAACCAACAGCGTCAACTGAGTAGCTGTACGGGACCGGATAAACTCTTGTTAGGTAATATAACATAAGTAATATATCAGCGTAGAAGCAGTCTATAACTTTCAATTTAATAGCTTAGGCTCGTGGTTTTTCAGCATACAGTATTTAAATTCGTTCAACTAAGTTCAAAACTAAATGTGTCGGAAAATTAATTGGTCGACGCTCCTATGAGCTTGAAATACTTTTACGGAAACCACGTATCAAGCGTTAAAATATTGTGAATGCTGCTGCGGACAGAGTTCCACCACGTAAACAACTTTTATCTTCAGAATCGTTGTTTAGAGGCACAATCAAATTGAAGTGAGTTTAAACACAACTGCCTGGCACTAAAAATACCGGGGATTTCATTAATGTAAAACGTCTACGAGGAAGTTCGTTATATACGCTCATCGGTGAGTGAGTTTTTTTTTTTATGGACCTGCCCTAATGGCTCAATGACCGTTTAAATATTTCCAACAAAACTTTGTAATGGTTTTTTTTTCTCCTACATGTAATCATTTTACAGGGCTTTAAGACACTTGCCTCGTTTTCCATAGCCAGTCCCATTACCCCCTCCCCTCCCCTCCAACACCAAGGTTCTTTCCTAGTGTCCAACTGCAGGGCGTGTAAAGTGATTAGGGAAGGATATTAATGGCTTGGTAAAGATTCGTAAACGTGCTCCAGCACAGAATGCGACCGAGACAGGAAGCGGTTCAGCAACAAGTACAGTAGCAGGCGTGTTTTAATTCGTGATATGTCAACCTCTCTGGTCAACTAAGTAAAAGTGAGCTGCATGCCAAGGCTGTGGGCAAGTTTAATGGCTCGCTCTCAAATCAATTCCAAAGCATAGAAAAAAAAGGGCCTAATGTATTTTCTGATTTCCTGTTCCTTACCTATTCAACCAGTTTTTCAGTAACTTGTCTTTTTTTTTTTTCATCCTTATGAAAAGTAAGGTGTCCTAAGAGATTACTACGCAGACCTGCCTTTTTCACATACACGCTTAAACCAGTAAATTTCAATACAAATTAATTTGAAGTCAACTAAGCTGAAAACCTGTTCCTTCTTTAAAAACGTTTTATGGAAATGAAATACACCTGACGTGCAACCTCATTTACTCTCCTTGTGAGGTAAAGTCGAGAATAATTATCTGCATGTGTCGTTACTTCAAGGGTATCCATTATCATTTTTTTTTTTAGAACTTAGCCTTCTACACGGTGTCCTTTTAATAAGTAAAAAAAAAAAAATGGCACAATGCTGACAAGTTTCTCAAATTTCTCAAATTGAAATATAATTAGTTAATTTAGGTGTAGATGAAAGCAAATAACATGATCAAATCAAGCCGTAATATTTAAATGCATTTAAGTTAATAACATGACTCAATAAAAATGTTTTACAAAAACTGTCTAGGCCGCAGCTACAGATTATCCATCGAGACTTACTAAAGCACAATTATTAAAAGGAAAGCTCTTGATATTTCGAGACTCCTCCGTTTTTATTACAACATTCTTTCTAAGGGCACGTATAAGAGAAAGCATGGTTAAAAAATCCAAATGGTAACGAAATTTTTCAACGGTAACGTTTTTTTTTTCCAAGGACAAGGAAGTTAGTTCACGAAAACCAAATGCAGACATTTGAAGACTTCGTTTAAAAGAGAGAGAAAAAAAAATCATTTTTACAATCATGAGATAATTCAACGGTTGTCTTTAGAAATATTAAAATACCACTTTACAGGCTATAGTTGAATTAATTTTTTCTACGACAACGGCGGCACAGTTCGTTTACATTCTTTATTTTTCAGGCCTATTGTCAGAAAATTTGGCAACTAAGCGTAGCAATGTGGCAACGAGGTTGGTAGCAACAATAGACTACAGATGAGGTAGACCGCTTATTCCTCTTCTGGGCATGTGCCCAACACTGACCTACCCCAAAGGAACACTACTACTGTCAAAGTCACATGGTCAACAGTGGTGAACGAGTTTGTTCGGATCTTAACTTTTTAATAACAAGCACTATTATATTAATANTAACTTTTTAATAACAAGCACTATTATATTAATATAATATTTTTACTAATTTTAATTTAATCAAAATGCATTAAAAATTGCATAGAGTAAGTATTAAAACACCTAAAAGAACTAGTTTACTAACCAATATTTTAACCTCAAATCCAATCCCACGCCATTTTTGCGAGTCGTAAATGGCAGAAAAGTAGTTCAATGTTGGGACACGGAGATTGGTTGTGCGCAGCCAGTGAGATCGGTCTACCTCATCTTTAGTCTATGGGTAGCAAAAGAGGCCTTCAACAGGGGGAGAAACATCAGCGAGAATTATACCTCAGGTATGCCAACCACGTTTGTTCACATCGCCGGACGATTATTGTGGGTCCACACTGAGAAAAAGGTTTTTGTTGAATAAAAGCCTGTTCGATGCAACCAAATTACGCCTAATTGTTTGTATAGGGTGCGACGAATTTTTTGTTGTTGAAACTAGATATTTGTTTGGCTCTACGTATATCATACAGATTCGGTAAATATAAAAACCTCAGCCAACATTCTAACCTGGATCGTTTGCGTGCGAGCGCTACTACGCCCGAGCAACTTCAGCTCAATAAATACGTCACTGTTAATACAGATGTGCGAAATGCACAATGTAAANCGCTACTACGCCCGAGCAACTTCAGCTCAATAAATACGTCACTGTTAATACAGATGTGCGAAATGCACAATGTAAAAATTTTCAGCAAATTTAACTTCACACGTAATAACTGTTATTGTTTCAATAAAATCAATTTGGGTAAAACAAGGTTTTTATAATGGCTAAAGTGCATTTCAAAAATTCTAGCAACAATTAAAAAAAAAACATTATGTCAGCTTCTCATAGCCTCTGTTTCAGTCAGGAAGCAGAGTCACCACAACAGTACATAACTTACGAGTTCAGAAGCTGCTCCATTACAATTCTAGTGAGAGGTCCGTTTGTTTCTTTGAGTTTTTTTTTTCATTTTTATCGCTTCGTGTTGCCCTTAGTTATGAGAAATCAAGTTAAGAGGTAGAATGTTTTAAATATACGGGTTGTCCCAGAACGTGCGCGTAAGAACCACACCCCGTGAATCCTGAGTTAAAATGGAGGCGAAAATGTTACTGGCGTGATGTACGATGACATCTTTCGTGCACAATGTGGCAACACAGCACGGAGTTAGTCCCCTCATTTGTGCAATGGTCGACACTTGATGTAAATTACATGTTGAACAAATGTTAGGACTGGGTGGGATTTGAACCAGCGCTCGTGATATGATGGCCAGGACAATGGTAGTATAATATCAGTGGAGCGCAAGAAGGGACTAACTCCGTGCTGTGTTGCCACATTGTGCACGAAAGATGTCATCGTACGACATCTTGCCACTAACATTTTCGCCTCCATTTTAGCTCAGGATTCACGTGGCGTGGTTCTTATGCGAGCATTCTGGGACATAATGTATACATTTAGAACACTGTATAATGTGAGCAAATCAATATTTAAAGTATTACAGCTTTATTTTATACACTGAAGAGCCAAAAAAAAAACTGGCACCTGCCTAATATCGTGTAGGGCCCCCGCGAGCACGCAGAAATGCCGCAATACGACGTGGCATGGACTCGACTAATGTCTGAAGGTATGCAGGAGGCAATCCACACCATGAATCTTGCAGGGCAGTCCACAAATCCATAGGAGTGCGAGGCGGTGGAGATCTCTTCTGAACAGCACGTTTTAAGGCATCCCAGAAATGCTCAATATTGTTTATGTCTGGTGATTAAGGTGGCCAATGGAAGTGTCTAAAGTCAGAAGAGTGTTCCTGGAGCCACTCGGTAGCAACTCTCGACGTGTGGGGTGTCGCATTGTCCTGCTGGAATTGTCCACGTCCGTCGGAATGCACAATGGACATGAATGGGTGCAGGTGATCGGACAGGATGCTTACGTACCTGTCACCTGTCAGAGTCGTATCTAGACGTATCAGGGGTCCCATTTCACGCCAACTGCACACGCCCCATACCATGACAGAGCCTCCACCAGCTTGAACAGTCCCCTGTTGACATGTAGGGTCCATGGATTCATGAGGATGTCTCCATACCCGTACACGTCCATCCGCCCGATACAATTGGAAACGAGACTCGTCAGACCAGGCAACGTGTTTCCAGTCATCAACAGTCCAATGGCGGTGTTGGCGGGCCCAGGCGAGGCGTAAAGCTTTGTGTCGTGCAGTCAACAACGGTACACGAGTGGGCCTTCGGCTCCGAAAGCCCATATCAATGATGGTCCGTTGAATAGTTCGCACGCTGGCACTTGTTGATGCCCCAGCATTGAAATCTGCGCCAATTTGAGAAAGGGTTGCACGTCTGTCACGTTTAATGATTCTCGTCAGTCGTCGTTTGTCCCGTTCGTTCACGATCTTTTTCCGGCCGCAGCGATGTCGAAGATTTGATGTTTTACCGGATTCCCGATATTCACGGTACACTCGTGAAATGGCCTTACGCGAACATCCAAATGTTATCGCTACCTCGGAGATGCTATGTCCCATCTCTCGTGCGCCGACTATAACACTACGTTCAAACTCACTTAAATCTAGATAACCTGCCATTGTAGCAGCAGTAACCGATCTAGCAACTTTGCCAGACGCTCATTGTCTTATAAAGGCGGTGCCGACCGCATCGCGTTAGTCTGATTGGTTCCACACCTGTTATTTGCATACGCACGCCTATACCAGTTTTTTTGGCTCTCCCGTGTAGTTCCCTGTTGAACTTGTTTTATTAGGATGTTTATACCATTATTGAGCATCAATAAATGCACTAACAAACACTGTTACTATCCTAATTGTCACAAAAAATAGAAATAAACTCTTGATCTATATTCCCGAACGAATTAGTGGCCAAACAAATATATACACTTTATTCCCCGAAATATTTTGTTGGCAATCTAGTTTTTTTTGTCCAGCACAGAGGTTTTGTTCATTCAAGCGTGTATTCTGTTAGGTGAACAAAATTAATTTTGTTGCTTTTCAAGTTTTATTTACCCAACAACATACTTCGTTGCGGAAACTAAATATATTTTTGGTCCTATGAAAATTTTTTGTTGGCTTTACTCGGTGCAATGAATGCTGCAACTCACATATACAATATGGCGTTTAAAATTAAATTTAAAACTGTTACGCTAATGCCTTTTTACAATTGTGCGTCTGTTTGTCGATGATACGACGCTCTGCGACCGTCGTATACGATCTGTCGTCCGTCGATTTTACAATAGCGCGACGTTGTTGTTAAGTTTATAAACGTTTACTGCCATCTATCGTCGTAAGTGGAAACCAACGTGAACGAAATCCGGTACAATTAGGCAAACTTTTAAGTTTCGNTTACTGCCATCTATCGTCGTAAGTGGAAACCAACGTGAACGAAATCCGGTACAATTAGGCAAACTTTTAAGTTTCGATGGTGTTGTCAGTTTAGTGAGGTTTTATTATAACACATATACGGATATAAAAAAAATTTAAAAAGCTTCTCTTTAATTTGCTATACAAGAATTGACAACTGGAAAGAAATAATAAACATCGGTTGTATGTAATTCTCTAAATGTTCGCAAGTAATAAGGCTCCGTTTAGCATTCGACTGTTTAAATAACACACAATATAATTGGGCATAAATTCATATCCTCATCACACGCGCACCGTTATTATTTACAAAAAAAATGTCATTTTTAATTATCCTACTTCCTTGTCGCATGCGACTATCGCAGGTGCGTTAGGACAAGTTCTATCGCACACTGCCGCATCGCAATCGTCTGCTTGCTCGCCTCTGACTGGCCAGTAGCTTTTGTCGCACTGTAACACTATTGTAAAGAGCACTTTACCTATTCGACAACCAAGTTTTACACTGCCAATCTGGCTGGACATTAATAAAAAAAAATCCCTGAAGTATATAAGAAGCATGGGTGTTACGTGCTACACCTGGCTGGCGCGTGAAGTGCGTTGCACGTGGTTAAAAAACAACTAGATATTTTGCAGTGACGTCAGAACACGAAAAACATTCACGAAATGTTTCGTACCGAAAGACTAGTTTCAAGCTCTCATTATACGGCAGTAAAAATTGCTAAAAACCGACGTTTTCAGAACTAGTTTTACATATGCTAAAAATAATTACACATAAACTTTAGAATTGTCTTTCCGAGTTACTAGGTTGCTCATAGCCTAAGAGAAAAGGGGCCGCGGTGTTGTAGTGGTTAGACTACTCGCCTCCCACCAAGGGGAACCGGGTTCGATTCCCGGTGGGGTCACCCTCCGGATCTTCGCATGTGGGAATCGTGATGGACGGTGCCGCTCGACGGCGTGTTTTCTCTGGGATCTTCCGTTTCCTTGCCCTTCCATCCCGGCGCTGCTTCAGACTCACCTAGCTTCACCTTCATTGGCTCCGAACCCAGTTGAAGATCCATACATTATTATAAGACAAATATTTACATTTATTTCTCAAGACCCCGATGTTATTAGCCGTCAAAATCTCTCCATTCCACCGAAAAGCGCCCACTTTATACACGCATGAAATTTTCTTCGTCGTCGTGCCCGATGTGACGTAATTGTATCTCCAATCAGCCTGCAAGCAGATATTTTTTTTCGGGCCGGAAAGCAGACTGAGCAATACTACAGGTGGAAATAAACACTGTGGCTTCAATGCGTTTAACATTTCCGTACTGTCTGTCAATCACTCGTCACCTGAACACGTCTCTTTTGGGACAGCTACCGATTTTACATGTCGTGCCTTTTGAACGTGGTGGTATCGTATATTCACGGCAATGCCGATGGAAAAAAAAACACGCAAATTTGCTGCTTTTTTTCTGGCTGCATCTGTTTGTGAAACGTGCCAATCAAGACACGCCGAGTCCGCACCACAAGTATACTGTAAAAAATTTTAAAAAAGAAATATCTCTCCAGGAGACACGCGGTGAAATTCACTCGCTTACTGAACAATCTGATCTACGAACAAGTTACAGCCAGTTACGGCGCAGTAGTTGAAGAACCCACCTTCAGCATGAGTTTGTAACCACGTGTTTGTGGTAACTCCTCACTCGGTGGCATTAATCTACACTGAAGAGCCAAAAAAACTGGTATAGGCGTGCGTATGCAAATGACAGAGGTATGGAACCAAACAGAGTAACGTGACGGTCGGCAGCTAGATCGGTTACTGCTGCTACAATGGCAGGTTATTAAGATTTAAGTGAGTTTGAACGTGGTGTTATAGTCGGCGCACGAGAGATGGGACATAGCATCTCCGAGGTAGCGATAACATTTGGATGTTCGCGTACGACCATTTCACGAGTGTACCGTGAATATCGGGAATCCGGTAAAACATCACATCTTCGACATCGCCGCGGCCGGGAAAAGATCGCGAAAGAACGGGACAAACGACGACTGACGAGAATCATTAAAGGTGACAGGCGTGCAACCCTTTCTCAAATTGGNGGGGGGCTACACGATATTAGGCAGGTGTACCAGGTTTTTTGGGTTTTCAGTGTACATAAGAAGGTATCTGGGATAACGCTTCTGGTGCTCCTATGAAACGGAAGACCGGGTATTTTGCACTAAACCGATTCGTCAACAGAAGACGGGTGCCAAGAAATGTGTTACTAACCAAGTCATTCACAGCCGTTACTTAATGCAACTTAGGTATAGTTCATTCACGGTTACTTCTAAAATTTCTGAAACTCAGCTTAAGTTCTGCTTTTATGCTTTTCCTCCTTCTCATGTAAACACAGCTTAACCAAACTAACTATACCAAAAGGATAACGCACAGCATTCGCGCGCATTCACTTCAGTAATATTTTACATGAGAACTATTTCTTACTAGGCATTACCAACACACCTTCTTTCCATCTGGTTTTATACATATTAATTATAAATTATATATCATTTACATATAAAATATAAGTAAAAGTTCAATTTACTAAAAAATTAGATACTTTTATGTTAACAGAAGTATAAAACGCTTCTGATACACGTCATATCCTTGGTACTTAATAAACATGTTGTGCATATAGTTTAGATCACATGACATGTGATTTATTTTGCAAAGTTAAATAGGAGCACAGAAACTTGGTATATTACGATCATTTTCGACTTTCCGGTGCTATATTTTGAAAACTATAATCATTTGACTACAAATATGCACATTTATGTGGTCCTTATGTAAATGTATTTCGGATGGTTAAATAAAAAATTATCGTGAAATATGGTCTGAAGGAAACATTATCCTGGCCTTAGTCTAAACCACGTAGATATCACAGCTCTGTAGGAAGAAAAGGCTTTTCAATGTGGGGACAGTGAGATGGTTATTACGCAAGTAGCACGCGCACTCTACCCCACATTCCTGCGGAGGTCTGAATGGCTAAGACCCTTTAGTAAAAGGCGTTCCTATTGGCCGACGCGTTATGGCGAAGCGGATATTCGCCATATTGTCCGAACGTGACGCTGAACTTTGGTGTTCCCGTGGTGGTTTATCTTCTGTATACTGAACTATTCTATAGTCACGTGGCGGCAATGGAGTTGCGGCAGGCTTCTTAACCCTGTAACAAAAAGTCAAAACGCGATGTTTGTAGCCATAAATCTTGACGGCGGAGAAAGTCCCAGTTGAATTCGCGAGAGGGGAAAGGACAAACTTGTCGAAACCATTCGGCGTTGCAGCATGAACAGTATTTTCGGAGACAGGCCCGGCTACGAAGAGAAAGCGAGTAACGGTCGGCGAAGGGATCATTTTATTACCTTTTTATTTAAGCCGAAAGGTTCACAGGGGAGCGAATTACCAACTAAAGCAACTTAGACTCATTTCTTGTAGAAAAGGGACACGCAACAGTGGATTATCTGGGATGGTAACCTTGAATATCACGGTGGGAAGCAGGCTAACTATTTTCATAACGGAGGTCGCATGACTTGTAGAAATAATAATTGTTCAAGAGACATAATTTTTTTCTATATTTGAAGAATATTTTATGACTTCCTGTAATAATTTGGACCATATTNAATTGTTCAAGAGACATAATTTTTTTCTATATTTGAAGAATATTTTATGACTTCCTGTAATAATTTGGACCATATTGTTTTTAATACCGAGTCATTCCAAACATAACATTCATTGTATGCGTTTCTTTAAACAGCGAGAATACACTTTTTTTTTTCGCTTACGGCGAGGGTTTAACTGCTGGCTAGTTGGACTTCAAACCCAGATAGCTCGTAAGCTTGTGTCAAGCTAGTCACGTCATGTGTGATTCAAGCTTGATTCAAGCCAAATTTCCCATGAATGGTACATTCTTGCTGATGGCAAACTTGCAAATGGCTTGAATTATGCTTGCAGCTTGCCAAGGCAGGCTTGCGGCAAGTTCTGCTAGTCAAACTTTCTACAAGCTCGACCTGTGGAGACTGGTTAGCTTTAGTCAAGTTTGATTCAAACTTGTTTGCTTGCACACAAGTCTTGATGCAAGCTTACGGGCTTATCATAACAAGCTTGATTCAAGTTTGGCTCAAGCCGGTTATGCTATCGGGGAATTGTATTTTGAAATCTAAAATTGAACACCATTAGAAAACCTAAGTATGAGAAATGATACTCTCAAGCTCTGTATCGAGGCAAATATAACAATTAGTTTTTCAGTAATGTTTTATTTTATTATTATGTTTTCTGATCTTTTCAGGAAAGTCTATACAAAAGCCGTCGATATCAAAGAAGTAAGTAATTTTCTGCTCAAAAAAGTCTCTGGTGGTATGTATCTATCTTTAACAGTAAATAAAAAAATATAAAAATAAAACAAACCGAAATTAAATTTACATGTATTTCCTTATGCCAAATTCCTATTGCTTTCACACCAGGCTACAGCCCTAAGAAACATACCTTAGTTTGAAGTGAATTGGCTATATTAATGAACTTAGACAAGGGGAAAGGAGAACAACGAGATTTAGCGCCACTCAGTCCAGAGGGGAATGGTCGGAATTAGAATAGGCCGGGNAATTGTTCAAGAGACATAATTTTTTTCTATATTTGAAGAATATTTTATGACTTCCTGTAATAATTTGGACCATATTATTTTTAATACCGAGTCATTCCAAACATAACCTTCATTGTGTGCGTTTCTTTAAACAGCGAGAATACACTTTTTTTTTTTTTCGCTTACGGCGAGGGTTTAACTGCTGGCTAGTTGGACTTCAAACCCAGATAGCTCGTAAGCTTGTNCTTTTTTTTTTCGCTTACGGCGAGGGTTTAACTGCTGGCTAGTTGGACTTCAAACCCAGATAGCTCGTAAGCTTGTGTCAAGCTAGTCACGTCATGTGTGATTCAAGCTTGATTCAAGCCAAATTTCCCATGAATGGTACATTCTTGCTGATGGCAAACTTGCAAATGGCTTGAATTATGCTTGCAGCTTGCCAAGGCAGGCTTGCGGCAAGTTCTGCTAGTCAAACTTTCTACAAGCTCGACCTGTGGAGACTGGTTAGCTTTAGTCAAGTTTGATTCAAACTTGTTTGCTTGCACACAAGTCTTGATGCAAGCTTACGGGCTTATCATAACAAGCTTGATTCAAGTTTGGCTCAAGCCGGTTATGCTATCGGGGAATTGTATTTTGAAATCTAAAATTGAACACCATTAGAAAACCTAAGTATGAGAAATGATACTCTCAAGCTCTGTATCGAGGCAAATATAACAATTAGTTTTTCAGTAATGTTTTATTTTATTATTATGTTTTCTGATCTTTTCAGGAAAGTCTATACAAAAGCCGTCGATATCAAAGAAGTAAGTAATTTTCTGCTCAAAAAAGTCTCTGGTGGTATGTATCTATCTTTAACAGTAAATAAAAAAATATAAAAATAAAACAAACCGAAATTAAATTTACATGTATTTCCNGTATGTATCTATCTTTAACAGTAAATAAAAAAATATAAAAATAAAACAAACCGAAATTAAATTTACATGTATTTCCCTATGCCAAATTCCTATTGCTTTCACACCAGGCTACAGCCTTAAGAAAAATACCTTAGTTTGAAGTGAATTGGCTATATTAATGAACTTAGGCAAGGGGAAAGGAGAACAACGAGATTTAGCGCCACTCAGTCCAGAGGGGAATGGTCGGAATTAGAATAGGCCGGGNACAAGGGGAAAGGAGAACAACGAGATTTAGCGCCACTCAGTCCAGAGGGGAATGGTCGGAATTAGAATAGGCCGGGGATCAGAACGCGCCAACACCTCATTAGCATTTGTCGAGCTCCAAGAATGCGCTGTTCCCCCCTCCCTCTTCGCGGGGCACGGCCGGCCCGCCCGAGAGCTCGGCGCCCACTGAAATGACATTCCAATGGAGCAGAGGCAGGCTGGCCACTGCGCTCGCAGATGGTATCTGTGCAGCCTCAGCGCGTNTGAAATGACATTCCAATGGAGCAGAGGCAGGCTGGCCACTGCGCTCGCAGATGGTATCTGTGCAGCCTCAGCGCGTGGCCGCAGTCCCAACACGCGCCCTCTCTAATGGAGCGTGTCGGCGTGTCACCCCGCTACCGCCCCTCACCACCCTCGGCTATAACTTCACATCCGCCAAGGAGCAAACAAGGGATGAGAGTTGCAACTCAACCATAGAGTATAATACCCACAGAGGCGAGATGGCGTGGCGGGTTCGTTTGATGTTGGCGCACCCTTTCTCTGGTCGGCTTCGCGAGGCTCTGGGAACGGGCTCTGCGTCGGATTGGCTACCGCAGGCTACGAAATGTTTCTCGTCGTCGGCTGGGCTGCCGGCTGGCGTGTAGGTTACTATAGAGCGTAGATTGCAGTGCAGTTTGAATGGCGCGCGCTGTTGCCAGATTACTTCAGNGAGGCGAGATGGCGTGGCGGGTTCGTTTGATGTTGGCGCACCCTTTCTCTGGTCGGCTTCGCGAGGCTCTGGGAACGGGCTCTGCGTCGGATTGGCTACCGCAGGCTACGAAATGTTTCTCGTCGTCGGCTGGGCTGCCGGCTGGCGTGTAGGTTACTATAGAGCGTAGATTGCAGTGCAGTTTGAATGGCGCGCGCTGTTGCCAGATTACTTCAGCTCTGTGACGTAAACTGGTAAGCTGAGTCTGATAAAGAGAATTTTAACTGTTTACGTTCATGACAACTCGTAAGAGAATCCAATACCGCGACGCAAAGCTAGGCGACTCCTTTGAAACTGAAACCTGTGAAAAAACCATTGTGATTGGACGGGTCGCACGCAACGTAGATTGGATTTATTTTGGGGCTGAAAAAAAGATGACTTATAAGAATGGCTATATCTCACTACACTATACCTACTTCAGCGCACTTCGTTATTGCACTGGCTACTGGCATCTCCAAGGCGTCATTTACCCGCGTGACAGCTTTACTGGGGATTGGTTGCTTAACTGTTGAGCCTTTGCTGTTGTCTAAAAACGGCGCAGGCGAGAGCCACGCAAGTTGTTGGCCATCGGCAGAACTCAAACAAGCACACTACGTCTTGGAGTTTAGTCTGCAGCCACTAAATAATGATAATTTTGTAGGTCCCTGTATTTGATTGCTTCCTGCACGATGCATCTATCGAACCCCTCTCCATAGGATCCAAGGTGTCAGTTGTTATCTGAAATTCCTTAGTACTTCTCTCACCATGAACTTAAAAATTAAGGCGCCCGCCTACCTGTCGCTTGAACTGCGTCACAGAGTGTTTTTAATCCACGTTTATTTCTGTGAAACTGGGCGTCCAATGTGCTGATCTACGAAAAGAACACGCACTTCACATAGGGGCTGTTGAGTGCTTAGAAACACAAATTTTGAGTACTCAAAAATGGCTTTAAAAAAAGGCTTTGTCAAAGAACTGTATCTCAAAATATACGCGTCAGATACATAACAAAACCAATCAAGGGCCCTGCAATGAACGTTCCTACAGACGTTTCACCAATAAAATAATAGGGTCACCACTGAAAAGTGCCATAGATACGCGCAGTGCGACGAGAACACTGCGCGCCAGTTGAGAGTCTTGCGCTTAGAGGCGGTGGCACGCTTGATGAGCGAGGCAGTGTCGCCCTAATCGCTCCCGCGCTTCTCGGCCTCAAACGCGTGTAAAAAAAAGCTATAGGTAGACGGGAGCCTTAATGCGTACGTTAAGGCGTTAAACACGCAAAAAAAAAAACAAAAGAAGTAGCACAATCTTGGTGAACTTCCCTGGCACATCGCGGTCCCTGCAGACGTCTGTCCCCCCTCCTCCGCGCTCTCCAGGGATGCGGGGGTCCCACAGGCGAAACTACCGCCCGCTTAACCCGACTGCGAGCAGACTGACACCCATTCCCACCCGAGACCGGACTCGAACCAGCTTTCTACAGACGTCGCAGGCGACGGCGATGACCATGTGGTCACCAGGACCGGTTCCTCGCAGCTGGTCGCGGAGACGACACGCATATGCGTTCCCGTCGACACTCCCTCGCATCCTCCGCTCAAATAACAGACCGACTTAAAATATTCCGCCCGTGCTCAGTGAGTTCTCCCCACCCTGATGTAACCAGAAATTAGGTTAAGCTTTTATTGTACTCAGGTAAGGGTAGGTCTACTCAGGCTGGGAAGTTCAATGCTCATAGTTTGGAAACTAAAATTNGCTTTTATTGTACTCAGGTAAGGGTAGGTCTACTCAGGCTGGGAAGTTCAATGCTCATAGTTTGGAAACTAAAATTTTTCGCCACTAGGTAAGCGCTAGTGTCGCATGTGTAAAGGATTTTTTTTTACTTTCCACCTTAAAAAAGAAAATATTTGCAATAATAATAAATCAAATACAAAATAACTACGTAACTNTTTTTTTTTACTTTCCACCTTAAAAAAGAAAATATTTGCAATAATAATAAATCAAATACAAAATAACTACGTAACTGAGTAAAATCTTTCTCTATTATTATTCACGTAGCGCAAATGTTTTATTTGAAGTGACATCTCTGCTCACTTAGTCCCCCCTGCCAAACTCTTTCATAAGAAAACTAGTTTTGTTCCTAACCTGAGTAGAACTAAACTTAACTCAGACTAGGAACAAAACAAGATTTCTTATGGGAGAGTTTGGTATAGGGTAAATTTCCACCCCTAGGTGCTTAGTGTTACAAAAGGTAACTTTAAACTAAAATGTAAAGCTACGTGAGTAATAACGGAGAAAGATTTTACTTACTTACGATTTATGATTATTGCGATTATCCTTTTTTTAAAAGTAGAAAATAGAGAAAATGTGGAACAATTGCGACACTAGCGCTTACGTAGTGGCGAAAACGTTTGTTTACCAAGCTGTTAACATTGATCTTCCCAACATGTAGCAGAAGTAAACTTGCTTAGGTATAGGCTGTTGATGGTTATAAGCACTTTTCAAATCAACCTCTGAAAAATGTCTATGCCCCTACCTGTGTATATTTTAATGGCCATACTGACTGGCAAGCACCCAGTAAAGTTGGTACACAGAAAAATAAAAGTCTAATGGTCTTGCAACAAAAAATTACTACTGAGGTATTTGTTAAACGTTTATGTTGTAGTAAATTAAATTTTTTTTTGACAAAGTTAATAATGTTAACCATTTAGAAAGTCATATATTACTATATCGCAAATATACTGTTGAAGTGTTAATCTTAATAAAACCCGTAAGTAAATGTGTCACAATTCAAAAGTTGCATAACGCTAAAAATAACAGGAAGAAAAAAATGTTTTTTTTTTGCTCTGCGACAATACAGAAATGTCCAACTAACATAAGTTTACACTGAATTGGCATTATAAAATGGCGGATAACCTCGTAAAATTAAAACCAATATATTAAAATTTTAAAGCATATTATGAGTACTAAATGTAACTTATACCAGTTCTCAAACCTTACAAAGCAGTTAACGTGTGTCAGTTATACGTATAGTTATAGAGCATGAAGTATTTCCACATATCGAAAGAGAGCTGCAGTTTGTCGTTATGTTATACGGAGTACCCGCAATATGAAACGCAGTCAGAGATGTAAAGATAGAGCAGTTGGTAGGGCGTCAGGTTCTGTAGAGTACCATCGCCAACAAATCAACACCACAAAATGCAACCTGTGTTAGCCAAGTGTAATGTACATCCTCAGCGTTATATCATGTAAATATTAGTGTCAACCGGTGTGAACATTCGAAAGAGTGCAAGCATTGTGTTAGTGTTACAGTGTACCGATGTAAATATCTTTAGAATAAGTCACCAATATAGCTAAGACCAGCAATAAACAGTAAGAACTGACCATGTGCACAGATGCAAAAAGTGCCCCAAAGACATATTCGGGTACGAAGCACCAACATTAACTTGTAAATTAGCACGCAACATTTATGAATANAAAAGTGCCCCAAAGACATATTCGGGTACGAAGCACCAACATTAACTTGTAAATTAGCACGCAACATTTATGAATACCCTAAGAGTGTGAAAAACATGTGTCATAGTTGTTAACATAATTAGGTGTATTTATTTTTGTTTAATTTGCAACCAAAAGGTTTTTTTTTTTTATAATTTTCCCTTAATTATTGTATTCTCGCAAAAACACACCAAAGGTATGACCCATGAAAATGGGCCAATATAAAANAAAAGTGCCCCAAAGACATATTCGGGTACGAAGCACCAACATTAACTTGTAAATTAGCACGCAACATTTATGAATAGCCTAAGAGTGTGAAAAACATGTGTCATAGTTGTTAACATAATTAGGTGTATTTATTTTTGTTTAATTTGCAACCAAAAGGTTTTTTTTTTTTTAATTTTCCCTTAATTATTGTATTCTCGCAAAAACACACCAAAGGTATGACCCATGAAAATGGGCCAATATAAAAAGTAGTATGAACTTACCACAAGAGCCCAATGGGCTGGTATGGTAAAACGCCCAAAATGTATCACATGTAAATTATATGTTTCAGAACTAATAAAATATTCTTAAATTGTACATTGTAGAGTGGAGAACGTCAAACACACACAACGCCGGTTCGATTTCCTTCCCCGCCCAAATCATTTTTTTCGTTGGCAATGTTTTTTTTCGTGACAAAATAATTGTACTTATTTATTCTGTATCGGAATATTTTTTAAAGCAAAGAATATACAAGAAAAATTGTAACACAAATGTTAACATCAATTAAACACCAAAATTTGTTTTGCCGCAACATAAACTCCACCATAAACGGGACAGAACATTAAGACGGTAAAGTTGTTACGAAAGTATTTAATGTTACATTAACATTATTACCTTAACGGCATATTACATTAAACAGCTACGTTAGTTCCTGACAATTCACAGATAACAAAAAAAAATACTGTTGTAGGAACATTAATACTGTTGTCACAACATTCGACTTATTTTCTGCGTAACGACCGAGAGAAAGTAGTCCCATGTCTTGACGTTGAATTAAAAGCGCCAGGTAAACATTAGTGAATACTGATATGAATTCCCTTGCTCTCTGTTGTTTTAATGCATATACGTGTGATAATAAGTGAATTTGTAATATATTTACTTTCCCAATAACTACACAGTTACTTGACTGACAAATTAATAAAGTGATCAGGCGCATGGCAATGTTAACTCTACGTATGGGGGAAGAATACTCAAAGTTCGTACAAGTTGATCTTAAGCTGGGCTTCCAAAAGTGCTCAGTTTACCTTGAACAGTCTTTAGATAGGTCTCATTTCCTCGGAAGTAGTGAATGTCCTCACCTAACGTGTGACGGTCACTCATTCATATTTACGGCGAATAACTATATATTCTAATTAAAATAACGGATATGAAATTATCTGCAATATTTTGTCACGGAGAGTTTTATTTTGTAATTCAGAAACACTGTTTGATTAGTAAGGCACATAAGATGATGTCTTTTAGTTACCAGCTATTTCAAGGCGGTGACGGACTAGCTATGCAAACACACTCGCACTTTCCACGCCAAAATCCTGAACGGTTATAGACATAGAACTGGGCGTACGTGCACAGCCAAGGTGAAGCTTCGAATGGATTACGCCTATTTCATATTCGTGTCCTCAAGCAGATGTCACAGAATGCTGTTACAGGTGACCACACTGCGAGTGTGCGAGGGACGGATGATTTATGGACCCGCGCGCGCTATCAGTTGCAACCGGAGACGCAGCGGCTTTTCACAAAGGAATGTTTACAAAGCGTGCCTGTTATGGATATCAGAGCGCGTGGCGCTTCCGATCCTGGGTATCGGGTGTATTTTAGATATCGTTGAAAGAATTTTCTGGTCATTACTACTGCCCTGGTTTCTCTCAGTGTGACTCGGGATGCGTTGAACCTTCCAGATCAAGGCCAGAGATAGTATAAAAGTGCGACGGGCCTCAGTTGCCGGAGTTCTCGAGAGTTGGAAATCTGGGCGATTGTGCGACGAAGAGCAACGAAAAGCGCCGGAAGTGACCAGCGAGAGGAAAATCTGCGACTGCGAGCATCGGTGAAGTAAAGTGTGCAACTGGCAAGCTGGACTATTGGACTGGATGCGTGAGTGAAAGACGTTTAAAATTATGGCAACAAACAGACTGGACGTGTGTTAATGACGAGTATGAGTTAATTGACAATAACCGAACAGAGACATTAAAAAGGGCGTTAATTGGAGTGGAAATAGACATTAAATTTTGCGCTAACTGAGAAATAAAAAGAGCAATAGTGGAGATAGATAATTAATGCTGTAAATAATAGTTGTGTGAATAAATTAAAAATCAAATTTAATTCATTTGTTTTTATTAATTCCTGCAACCCTCATTAACTCAGATACNCTGTGTGAATAAATTAAAAATCAAATTTAATTCATTTGTTTTTATTAATTCCTGCAACCCTCATTAACTCAGATACGTCCCTCAGGAGTGTTGCAACAATACATAAGAGCACAGAAATGAAACAGCTGCTTGCTTGTACTACGACTGCAGTCGCACATGCACAGTAAAATGGCGTTACTGGCTAGCAAAATGTCGGAAACTCCGTTCTCGAACCATACTTGCCAGCGGACAGCCCGGAAAGTAGGTAATCTTCCACAGCACGCGGTAACCAACAGGTCACCAAGGCCCGTTCCAGAGCCTCGCGCGGCCAATCAGAGAATGGGTACGCCCACATCAAAGGAGCGACCACTGTACTATACTGACCTATAATGTGACAGCGTGGCAAAATATGCGTCAGAGGCGAGACTGCCAGCGCCTGTCTTCCGGAAATAGCTTCAACAAGGTACAGTGCCGAACAGTTTCAGCATATGTCACAAGCACCTATATGGAATGTTGCGGCGTAAATCGGCCACAATCTTGTAAGTGGCTAGCCAGGAATCTAGTCTCTTTCCTTAACAGGAAAATCTGCCCCCGTCGCAGATGGCGCGAAAAATACACGCACTCGAGGACGCCCCACGTCAGTGGAGAGTCGACAAAGTAACATGTCACCTGCTCGTTGACCATCAGAATTTTCCTTCAAATGTGTTGGCAGCACTGTAGAGGTGTGCCAGAGAAAATTTATGGGCTGTAAAAAGCTGTTACGAGTGACATTTTCTCTTCGAAATGGCATCGTGCGATACGTTGTTACAAAGTGAATACCAGTGATGAAGGGGGCCACGGTGGTGTAGTGGTTATACTACTCGCCTCCCACCAAGGTGAACGGGTTCGATCCACGACGGGATCGCCCCTAGAATTTCGCATGTGGGAGTCGTACCAGTTGGTGGGTTTTCTTGGGGATCTCCCGTTTCCCCCGCCATTGCATTCCGACGCTGCCTATAGGTTGATTAATATGTATCCAACAATATTATAAGCTTATTAATTGTGTGATCCCCTCCCACACGCTGGTCAGTAAATATTTCTTTGCAATTCATGGCAGATTAAGGGCCATTATGTAAGCTCATTTTGTACGTTTTTGTTCTCATGAAACATTTTCAGTAATACAGCTGCCGTCCTTTGACCGGTCGTGAAAATCAAAAAAGTCCCTAATTATCTCAAATCACAGGTGAAAAACCTCGCCCGTTAAAATTAACGGAAATATAAGCGGCGATTGCCATNGTCCCTAATTATCTCAAATCACAGGTGAAAAACCTCGCCCGTTAAAATTAACGGAAATATAAGCGGCGATTGCCATGTCAGCCATATTTTCTCCATTCATACAGCCTTGTTGCTAATTTTAAAATATGACATCGGGATGAAATTAACGGAAACAGCAATAGCTTAACACTTTGACTGCTAGCGACAAAATATTACGTGGTCTGAATTACAAGAGTTTTATGGAGTGTGTGGTAGGTAATATACCGACGTCCGAATTCCTTGAAGACACTGGCGATGAAATATTACCCCTCCAGCAGTTTTCATGACATNAGGTAATATACCGACGTCCGAATTCCTTGAAGACACTGGCGATGAAATATTACCCCTCCAGCAGTTTTCATGACATTCACAACGCAATAAAACGTCGGAATCACTCAAAATGTAAATTACTGAAATGAACACAGTGGATTGCATGCATACTATGTTACTCAAGAAATTATATTTCATTGGGACATTGACAAATCGCAATTACATAGACTGACAGCTGGCCAGTGATGAACGTTGCGCAGTACAGTGTAGCGTAGGCGACAATACGTAAGTGGACATGAACGTTGCACAGTGTATTATAGCGTACTGTCACAGAATAGACAAGTACGCAGAGATTAAATTGCGTGGCGGTTCCTTTGATGAAAATGTACCCATTCTCTTATTGGCTNAGACAAGTACGCAGAGATTAAATTGCGTGGCGGTTCCTTTGATGAAAATGTACCCATTCTCTTATTGGCTGTACGAGTCTCTGGGAATGGGTCTTGTGCCTGATTAGCTACTGTGTGCTGCGAAATGGCTGGGCTGCCGCATGGTGAGAAGGTCACTAAGTGCTGATTGACGAACGGCGTTCCAACATTTTTCTGGCAAGTGACTCAAAGAGGCCAACAGAACTGGTACCTATTCATGTTGCGGTGGGTGTAAGCGACTAACTTCTAGCTTCTTGTAGAATGTCTGCAAATCTGTACCACACTCAAGGTATTAATTATAGTCTATTCGCGGCTTCTTCACACTTTTTAATTCAAACCTTTGAAATATCACCCCGTGGAGAACGTGTTTGGTTGTTTCCTATATACGTCGTGTAATACAAGCGTTTTGTACTTGTGTTAACATTAAAGTACCTAGTTTTTGGTTAAACTTAACTTTAACTTATATTTTATCTATAAATTATAATAATTCATTTGTAATTGATACGTTTAAAAACAGGGAGAAAATAGATAGGTTGGTAATGCCTAGTCAAGAAATAATTCTTGTGCAAGATGTTGCTACACTGAGTGGGCATGAATGCGGTGCACTGTCCCTTTGGTGTAATTTTTTNAAATAATTCTTGTGCAAGATGTTGCTACACTGAGTGGGCATGAATGCGGTGCACTGTCCCTTTGGTGTAATTTTTTTAGACTCCGTTAAGCTTTGTTTGCACGAGGGGGAGGAATATCATGAAAGTAGAACTTTAGCAGGGCTACAGAAAAATTGTGAAGTAACCGTGAATAGCCAATAACATCCCATTTTCGTAGAGATTGAAATTGTTTCGCAATTTTGCTGGCGTGTGTGAGCCATTTTGCCTAGCCCTCTGTACACTCGAGCCTACGCGGTTTTTTTGCTGGCTTGCAGTAGGCTACTAGCAAGCAAACCATTTTAACGTTGATTGGCTTGCACGTGGTCCCACCACGCTATTGTCCCGGGTTAATAACTGGCGCAATGTCTTGGGGTGTGTCAAACAAGCCGTCGTTCAATCAGAGTAGAATGATTATGCCGATTTTGGCGCATCGGTGTCTGGCGCGGCGCATCGGAGTTGTTCATGCTCTGTCATTCTGGTCCCCGGCGGCCATCTTGTCCACCATGTTGGAAGTCTGTAACCTTGACCCTGGTAATCTTTAACCTCAAAAACTCCAAAAATATTTTTAAAATATTACAAACTTATTACTAAAATTTTATTTAAAAAAACTTATGAAATTAAAACTTTTAATGTTTGTGCTCAGATAGGACGGGGAGCCGGAGCCGACAGGCTGCCATGTTGTGACGTCACCGACCGCCATGTTAGATTGTTTTTAAAAATCCCCAAAAAAATTATAAAAACTGCTAAATATTATTTTAAAATATGCCATTTTTTAATAAAATTTTTGTAAAAAATTAAAATGTCTAATGTTTTAGTTCAGAAAGGACAAGGAACTGGAACCGACCAGCTGCCAAGTTATGACGTAACCCAACCCCTACATTGGGCACAGGTGATATTGACCTTGACCATTAACTGTGACCTTGGAAACCAAAACTAGAGAAAACAATTGTAAAAATGGAATAAATTCGTAATAGTGAGCGAGCATATATCATTACTGACAACTACCACCGTCTTGAATCCAGGTGACCTCGACCTTCGACCTTAACCCAGTGACCTTAGACCTTGACCCCAAAAGTTTGTCAAAATCCCAAAAATTTCCTAATATTTAATACAAAAATTACATTAAAACTACTTTTTAATTTTTTTTAATATTAATTTTTAAAACTTTCATTTTTGGGGTTTCCGACAGCACCACGTCCAGCTGAAGACTGACCCCACTCCAATCAATCACATTGTATTAACATTCCGCTTCCCTACCCACTCACCTTTGCTCATTACGTCGAATGCACTCTACCCTCCATATCGGTTTTTTGTTTGTCATTTATTTTAAATTTTCAACACCTAGATGATGCTAGTGTATTAATTATCGATTAAGTCGTTAGAGTTGCTGTCGATTTAGCCACCGTGTTGGTTGTCAGCATTGACCATACCCCAATGACACTGAAGTCGAAAAAAATCACAGTCCATACAATTGTCAATTACTAGTTAGTCACATCAAGGTTCCATGCCGACTAACACTTCTAATTAACGACTGACTGCACACAAGACCGAATCCACACAAAACTAACTCCACCCAAGACTATCCTGACGAGACCAATTCCTGCACAACTGGCTAGACCAACCGAAAAGACCAACCTGCCACACCACCCACCTATGCAATCAAATGATGACGATGATGGAAAATCCGAAAAAAATTTCCTACTAAGAGTCTAATAGCTAACCTCTTCGCAAAACTTTTCTACCAGAGCCGTCCATACTAACTTACCAGACCAACCAACAAGTTTCGAAACATTCCTCAAAAATATTCCCCTCATTTCATTTGTTCGCCATATAAAACTCAGTTGATTTTAAACAACCTGAGTCAGGCATAATACTTATAATCACCCTATAGCCCTCCTACTGCCGCACTCACATAAATTTGTTCTAAAACAAACTCTCAAACGCCGCCGAATTAATAAATCTTTCAGATAAGCAGAACAGTCTGAATAAGAAGTTAAACTCTCACTACTATATACATAAATTATAATTTATTTACTTACTGTATACATTATATATTTCTAATTATATTTAACATTCCATCTTTACATTTCCAACATGTTGACTGATCATGGATAGTAGCCAACAGCCTCATTTGATATAGCCACGATTCTTCAGTTCATCGATGATTGAAGATATCTCAACAATGCGTGATAGATCCCCGTGTTTTTTGCAGGTCAGTCAAATATCTAGGTCTATCAACAAGATAATTCGCGTCTTCGGGAATTATGTAACGATCGTTATTGACGCCTTCTTCACACCACTTGTCGAAGGCAACTCGTTGGTGAAATGTGTGGGAACATCAGGAGAATCATCACCCTTTCCATCCGATACTTCATCAGCACTGTCTTCCTAGTTATTATCATCAATACTCTCTTCATGATCGTCTTCATCTCCTGTTTCATCCTCAACAACAAGTTTACTTTTCTTTGTAGGGGTCGCACAGTCATCATCAATATTTAGAGCCGATAAATGTTTATTCTGAACTTGGTCGATTTCACGCGAAAGTCTTGCAAGTGTACATTCCACACATACTCACTCCCCAAACCTCGTAGATCTCTCATTCCGTCATTATCATTAGCTGTCCCATCATAATCGTCTGTGAAATCAGCACCCATCGATGCAGCAGGGAGTTTTGACATCACTTGCTGGCTCTCAAAACACGAATCGTTGCAGTTCTTGACGTGGTTCTTCAACATATCACCTTGCATAAACTGCATGGGCCCATTGTCGTAATGCTTCCTCGCGCGAAAAGGCGGTTTTCTCATGTCACCGAGCATGGCAACTTTTGCTGAAGATCTTTCCACAGTAGCAACACTGTTTTACGTGTAATTTTCCAGCAGTGGGAGAAGATCCATAGAGGTAAGCTCTACAGTAGACTTTGTACAATCATTGGCTTGCATAATCTTCATGAAAAAAAAAACGAAGTCCTTTCCCCAGTGGCAACATGTGTATCTACTTGGCCTAGCTATTGCTTTATGAATATACTTACTAACACATTTCTTCAGTGAGATTTAAGCATTTTTATGCCTCCATTCAACCAGGTATTTTATCTAGTTCCTTGATCGTATTACCATGCAGTTATGTCTCGCTCAGTTTGAAACCATGGTCACTCTTAAAGCAGACAACTGAAACCTGCCAGACAGACACCTCACAAGACTGATTCCACACACATGCCCCAATCAGCACCACACATACCAATGACCCCTAACGACCAATAATGACCCATTTGTCGGTGACTATGACCTTTGACCTTGATCCCGGTGATCTTTGGCCTTTAACCCAAAAATCAGAAACATGCTTGCGTTTCTAACAATTTCAGCGTGTCCTTTGATCGACGATTATACATGGTGATGTAAATTTTCGTATCGCGGTATGGTGCAAAACTGGCAGGAAAGTATACAGTTATACTTTTTAATTATTTCACTGACTTGAGTTTCGTTGGGTAAAAATTTATTTATACACTTTTACAATCAATTCCATCATATAAGTGAGTACCATTTGTTCTTTCAGGTTAAGAGTGGGTAAATGTAAATAAATTAAATCTAGGAGGGGAAGTGTTCTCCTTTCGATAAGTTTTCCCCAGAATCCTGCATAAAATTATTTTGTGACGATGCTGCAAAGTCAGATTCTTGTATGAACTGAACACGCTGCATACGAGAAAAAACCAAGAAACCAGCTGGTAAAAAAATTCAGTAATAACTACAAGCATAATTTTTTCGCATTTTGCGAAGAACATTTAGCCCACACATGTGTATAGGCGGTTCAAGAATAAGTGAGCACTTTTGAGGCCCTAGTTATTTTTTCCTTTCAACCATATTTTATACTTTAAACCACCTTTTTAAATAAATATTGCAATCTAAGTATTAAACACAGAGTGTGTATTCTACTGCACTTGGAAGTTAACGTCGAAGGCTAAAATAAAATATATTTATTTACAATTGTTCTAAATGCGAGGTCTTTCAAAAGGGTTCACTTTACCGTGAAACCCTACAGAGTGCTTTACAATCGTAGAGATTTTATAATATAACAGTGCTGTTCAAGAAAATTTACTATTTTTTTTCTTATAGTGGGAAATTTCAAACTCAACCCAATCATATCGAGAGAAAAAAAAACCCAAAATAGAAATCGTCCGTTCGTCACAACAATTAACCCTTTGGCCATAGTGCAGCAATTTTAACTGATTTACAAATTTTATGGCTCTGAAGCAGTTTTCGTTGTTTTTAAAATAAACTTTGTAGCAAACGGGCTGCAAACGTTTAAACTGTGCGTTTACAATATTTTAAAATCACAACGATTAGGACATTTACCGGAAACTATCAAAATCTGAGCTGTAGTCTAGAGTACATTGACTTTTTACACATGCTACTTGATCCTCTGTTATTTGTACAATGACTACCGCCAACGGAGTAACCAGTTTTAGTTTAACCCCATAAGTAGAAAAGTACGGAATCCCGTCTATGTTTTCTTGCAGGTTATTAATGACTCGGGCCGTATTCGATCGGCAAAATGGTTACGTGACCTGATTTCATACACAAAAATCATGTACTCGTTTTTTTTTTAATGTAACGATTCTACACGTAAATACGAAATTATAAAATCGCCATTGTAATTCTTTATTATCGACTTGTATTGCACTGGTAACTCTTAGTTTGGCGACACATACCAAATATTAAATTACTAAATAACGAAAAAATATGTTCGAGCACTGCCTAAGTCCTACGAAGCGTACCATAACTCGTTCGGTTACGTATTAATTTGTGAGCTCAAACGTTGCAAGCATGAAATTATTTTGGCGTGATTTGCACAGTCTACACCAAGCGTTCTTCTTGCAATCACTGAACAACACGCTGCCGGTTCAGTGATATTAGCACAATTGTAAAATGCAGAAACTTCTCACAAATCATACCCAAAAGGAAGCCATTCAAAGCACTACGGGCAGTGATTCTTTGGTGTAGACACCACAGGTCATAAGCATAATTCATGTGAATTATGTCT
Organism: Clitarchus hookeri; assembly: GCA_002778355.1. Lineage (NCBI taxonomy): Eukaryota > Metazoa > Arthropoda > Insecta > Phasmatodea > Phasmatidae > Clitarchus > Clitarchus hookeri. The sequence continues at coordinate 463,371 of NQII01000188.1, read as the reverse complement.
GCAATCGCGGTTACGGTGAGTGAACGGATAAAAATAAAACAGTTTGCAAATGTACATGTTTAAAGTCTAATTCGTAGACATTAAAAGGAATTAGCTGAATTTTTAGGACCCTGATAATATTCGATTCTCGAAGTGAATACATTAATTAGTCGTATTTTTTTGGTGACGAGCTTATATATGTTTGATTTATTACTTAAGACATTTTTTTAAATCATAAACACGTATCCTACAATATTCAGACGGCAGTTATTTCGTAACGTAAATTCATAGATATTTATAAAGAAAAAGAGGCTCGAATTATTTGTTGAGGTGGAGTGAGCTAAAGCAACAAATGGATCTCCATTCCAACGAAGCGTGTTCGAAAGTCAAAACTGTTGCGCAGGTTTTTCCACTGCCTTTTGGCGGTTCAAAACGTCACTTTAGCACCTTTTCATCTTATAGCACCGAAATACAATGGTGTCACGAAACGATTGTTCCGAACCCATATTAATTTGTGATTTAAATACCTGAATATCCTTTGCTTACATGGGCATACAAGCTCTATAAATATGGTAGACTTATTTTTATTTACTCAATTTGTTTAGTTGAACTTGTATACTTTATGTATATTAGTTTGTACCACAAATAACCTTTGGTTGAATTTAAAAATCAGTTTACTTCTTAAATTCGCAAGTGTAGTAACAAATGCATATGCCCAAGTCATACAAATTTTCTCCACTAGCTGTGATGTAAATTTTCTGTTTACCATTTGACCGTGTTTCAATTATAAGCGACTTTGTTCATTCCAAATACTTGCTTTCTACACAGAAGGAAACGACGAGGCAAGTGAACTGAACTTATAAATATGTACAACGCAGCGAGTTAGAACGGCATATATATATTATCAATCACCTCTGCACGAAAACATCGTAGACACGACCAAGCATGTAATGTATACTCTCATGACGCATTTTACCAGTCAAATGCGTCAGCATTGAGTTCAGTAAAGTTTCTACTAACGCCACGACTACTCACAAATGCGCCTGCGTGTTTAACTGAAATTTGAGTCCTAGTAGTTTGTTATTGTCTTTGACAACCCTCACTCAGAGGCGACAAATAATTAGAAACGTTGCAAGCGTCGTTTTTATAACAGCACGCTGGCACCCACGAAAGTTGTAGGCTTATCGCTGGAAATGTTGGTACCCTTTTGGACTATCAAAACCAACGTTTAATTTACATTTAAAATATGTTCCGTGTTGTACTACGCTACAGACATTTTATGCAGAATTAAATGCTAGATATAAACGTATTAATATACGAAGTTCAAAGCGATACATCCTAATATAGGCTGTCCACGGTAAAGTGAGCACTTTTGAGGCACTAGTTACTTTATCCTTTCAGTAATTTTTTTATCCTTTACCCACCTTTTTAAAATAAATATTGCCATGCAGGCAATAAACACAGCGCTTATATTCCACCGCACTTGCAAGTTAACGTCTAAGGCTGCAATAAAATATATTTATTGACCATTATTCCAAATGAGAGGGATTCAAAAAGTTCTCCCTTTACTGTGAATAGCCAATATACGCTGTTCACGGTTAAGTGAGCACTTCTGAGGCCATAGTTACTTTTTATTTTCAGCAATATTTTATCCTTTAACCATTCTTTTAAATGAATATTGTGACGTAAGTAATAATTACAATCATAATTAGTACTATTCGTCACTCGTAGTTTATACGCAAAAGTAGAACGTACTGAAGTTTTGCAGGTGAAGGAAAACAAGCCCTTTAAAATATACCAATATATGGTGACTATTTTAAAAATTCTAAAACTTTTTGGAGCAGAAAACCTTAACAAAAAACGAGAGAAAAAAAGTTGTTTTCACTGTATGAAATATGGATTAGTTTGAGCCACAAATAAAACAACCCAGCTCATCAAAGGGCNTCACGTAAGTAATAATTACAATCATAATTAGTACTATTCGTCACTCGTAGTTTATACGCAAAAGTAGAACGTACTGAAGTTTTGCAGGTGAAGGAAAACAAGCCCTTTAAAATATACCAATATTTGGTGACTATTTAAAAAATTCTAAAACTTTTTGGAGCAGAAAACCTTAACAAAAAACGAGAGAAAAAAAAGTTGTTTTCACTGTATGAAATATGGATTAGTTTGAGCCACAAATAAAACAACCCAGCTCATCAAAGGGNGAAAAAAAGTTGTTTTCACTGTATGAAATATGGATTAGTTTGAGCCACAAATAAAACAACCCAGCTCATCAAAGGGCGAATAGAATCGTCACTGTTTCTTTGCCCCGTTTCAAAGCCAGCGGTTCTTTTATTCAAGATCAAAAGCACGTTGATNGAATAGAATCGTCACTGTTTCTTTGCCCCGTTTCAAAGCCAGCGGTTCTTTTATTCAAGATCAAAAGCACGTTGATTGACACCACGTGTTGTCTTGTGGGTTTATTTTCCGAGTCCTTTTATTTTTTATTTTTAAACCACTTGATACGCGATAACGGGATCAGCCAGACACGCACGCACAAGGACGGCGACGCAGAAATATCGTTCACGAACTGACACGATACACAGCAGCGAAACTTTTCATGTCATTACACTAAAATGTTATCGGTTAGCGATCGACATTCTACGCGCCGTCGCTGTTTCCGGTTAACTGTCACTGTTGCATACTAAAGTTCTGCGTCAGTTATACCTATACATTCTTCTTTTAAACACGCCTGTCAATAAATTTATGCCCGAGTTGATTATTTCTGTTTCCAGATAATTATTTAATTTGAAAATTAGGGAGGGGGACAAAGAGTATTCAGATTTATTAATACAGTAATTCGTCGGGTAAAACGTTAATCCAAAAAGTTAAAAACAATAATAGCATGAATTCCAAAATAAAAATTATTACGATAACGCTATTATAAATAACAAAATATGCCCGAAAAGTAATGCATTACTCTGTAAACTATTTATGACACGAATCTGTCAAATTAAAACTTCAAATACTGCTTGCCTGAATTCCTGAATTAATTCATATAAAACGGTTAAAAGATAAATAAAAAAANAATTAAAACTTCAAATACTGCTTGCCTGAATTCCTGAATTAATTCATATAAAACGGTTAAAAGATAAATAAAAAAACATTAGTAATTTAGCTTATTGATTACATCACGCCAATATTCGCTGTAAGAAATAAAATATCACTTCGCCATACCGCGTTATTTATTTTATTTTATGCAGTGAAGGCTTCGTCCGAATAATCGTGCGTGAACTTCACCTGAATCAAAGGGCAAGGCATGGCGTGCTTAAAAAATATAAATATAAATCGAGAGAAGAAGAAATCGAAGGAAAATAATAGTTGCTATAAATAAGACAGACGATAGACTAATATTTTAAGATATTTTTATAAAGACATAACACGTTGACGCGTCGAAGTTTCCATTTGCTAGAGAAAAAAAAAAATGTCACGGTTGAGTGTGTACATGATCGGCGTTGCTGCACATAAAACATGGTAAAAATATGTGGGGGGGGGGGGATCTTGTAAGTCACGGAATCACTTCCGTTGCCGAGAGGGTTTTTTTTAGCACGTGTGTTTCCAATCACTTGCCAGCCTGGAACTACCCGCCCACATACAGTCGTCATCCGTTCAAACTAAGGGGGATCCCTAGTAAAAAAAATAATTTTACGCCTCAAAGGTCACGTCTTAAATGTGCTGAGGGAAGCCAATGAATCAAACTAAAGATTCCACTTTCTACTTTTCTCGTTGACCTTAAGGAAAGCCCTAAAAATGCTACCAGTTTGCATGGTATCTTTATTCTCGAATATATTTAATGGGGTAAAATGAGAAAGAGATAGATGTAGATAATTGTTAATTTACTTTTCCTGGTGAAAAAAGCCGTATCCCCAGAACGTAAATATTTTCTGAGGTGCGTGTGTACACGCGCAAGCACAAATTTTAAAATGCGGCGTATTTACCGGGAAGTCCCTTTGACTTGTGCACACGCGTGCGCGTCGAACAGAAAAAAAAACTTGGTTCAACTCACCTTTTATGGCAGGCGGGCTCCAGGTTGCTGGCACCTCTAGAGTTATCCAGGGCGACGGACGGGATGCGGATCAGGTCGTGGGGGAAAATTTTGGCGGCTTCAGTCGGCACCACGTCGCCGAGGAGAGTCCAAAAAAAAAATATGTTCTTATACGCTGCTTTCAACTCCCGCGTATTTCGTACGGGAACGGAAGGGCGAGAGGTTAATTTAAAAGCACGACCCGGAAAGATAAAAAAAAAATGGAAAAAAAATAAATATAAAAGGGCTTACGCAGGTTCCCCCACGTGGAAGTGTTGTTTGTTTGTTCGGGGTGGTGGCCGTCTAGACGCCGGGCCGTGCCATAGAGTGCGAGTCGCGTGGGCGTTGAACGCGCGGGGTGTCGGGCAGAAGAACAGCACGTCAAGCTCGGCCGTACCGGTTCTTCAAACCGCTCCCGCCGACGGCCAAGCTCCAACTGAGCCGGCGGGCGGCCAGGCACCGGCCTCCCTCCCCCTCTACGCTTCCCCTCCTTCAATCGCTTGGTGGCGGGCGCTGCAGTCGACACCTCGGGGACAAAAACAACCGCCAGACATCTTCCCCCCTCCCAGCTCTGGCACGCTCACTCCCCTCCAGAGGCTCGCGGGTCGACATCTCCCCTCCGGCGTGCTCGACCTCCCCGAGCCACGGAGGAGACGCTGTCGCTGGTTATGGGGAGGGCGCGCCCTACCACCTGACCCGACCTGTTTTTCGGCGTAGTTTTGTCTTCTCTCAACGCACGGACAGTCCTCCTACTGTTCTGACAAATTTTTTTTTCTTGTTAACTGACGGGTCTTGCCACATCATTTTGTACCCCGGCTCAGTCTGATAGGTACGTCTACATGCATTTGTCGCTACGTTCACTACAAGGACTTCATTGCGTCTGAACACTATGCCCCGTACAACACCTAGGTAAAGGTTAATTCTACTCAGTTTAGGAACAGAACCAAACGAGATTTCTTATGGAAGAATTTGTCGTAGGGAAACTTTCCGCCGTAAGGTGCGCTGATGTTTGAAAGTAGTCGCTCCGAAGCTGGCGGTAAATGGAGAAATGATATTTATTGTTGTGTAAAAGTTAGCGTTTCGGCTCGAATTGTGATATGTAGTTGCCCCAGCCAAAATTTTCAAGTTTTAACTTTATATCCTAACTATTATTCATGCCCTCCAATGGTGCTTACAAGACCAAAGAGTTTAAATACAACTGTGTTGGCATCGGGCGTTCGTAAGCAAGCTTAATTCAATGGGAAAACTTTTCGAATTTAAGTGCGCAAAAATAGAGCCGTCATCAAAAGTAATTTAGCAATATTCTCCTTTCGCCTGAGCAAGTTAAGAGAGAAAGCCCAAAATATTTTTTTACCATTTCACTATTATATTTTTTATTCAATTGTGATATTTAAATAAAGTAGTTGTGTAAGCCTACTTTATACTAAATCCAATTTATAACAAAATATTTAACAATATGTGAATAAAATATTTAGTTATATTTCTACTCTAGTGCGAAGAACAAAGTTTATTCTTTACCTGAGTTCTAACACAATAAACCTGAAAGTAGAACTTTAGCAGGGCTTCGGAAAAGTTGGAAATAACCAATAATTGACTATCACTTTCTTTCCAGCCGGCAGCCTAACCAACAGGGAACCTTTCGCAATACGCGGTAGCCAAATAGACACAAAAACCCGATCCCGGGTAGGACAATAATCGAATGAGTACGCCCACATCGAAGTAACAACAGCGCCATTTTCCTTTTGTGCACTTGCCTAGCCTGTGTCTTAGACCCGCCAGCGTGGAGTTGTAAACTTGAGATCGCCATGGCTGGACGAAACTATCCAAGGAATGGAAAATGTTTACATAAGCGCTTGTTGCAGCGCAGCGTAATCATGGTCAACGTCGTCTCTGACGTGCAAGCCCGTGTAAGGGAAAGCAAGTTACGAGTAAATAATTTTTTTTTTGTGTTGGTAATATTACTACAGGTTTTCATTTCTGCAATTTTTAAGTCGTTATTTTCTTTNTAAATAATTTTTTTTTTGTGTTGGTAATATTACTACAGGTTTTCATTTCTGCAATTTTTAAGTCGTTATTTTCTTTATTCGCCGTGATAGAATGCTAATAATCAGGAACACCGTCATAGTAATAAAAGGCAAGGACGTATGTAGCAGACGGCGTAGACTAAGTTAGTGCCTTTTAATAAAAGCACGAGAAAGAGCAAAATTAAACGCCGTTGAATATACAGGTTGTCCTCCAATGCGGTATTGATATTGTAAACATCTGCTACAGGTATTATTTTGATGAGANTAAATAATTTTTTTTTTGTGTTGGTAATATTACTACAGGTTTTCATTTCTGCAATTTTTAAGTCGTTATTTTCTTTTTTCGCCGTGATAGAATGCTAATAATCAGGAACACCGTCATAGTAATAAAAGGCAAGGACGTATGTAGCAGACGGCGTAGACTAAGTTAGTGCCTTTTAATAAAAGCACGAGAAAGAGCAAAATTAAACGTCGTTGAATATACAGGTTGTCCTCCAATGCGGTATTGATATTGTAAACATCTGCTACAGGTATTATTTTGATGAGANCCGTTGAATATACAGGTTGTCCTCCAATGCGGTATTGATATTGTAAACATCTGCTACAGGTATTATTTTGATGAGAATATTTTCAATCTAAAAGAGTCGTGTGCAAATAAACACCTCAGAATAAGTTTGGAACATACATCAAAGAAAGCATAGCAATTAGAAATTTCCAGCGGTGCCGATACAAAACCGTGAAATTCAAAGTATTTCTGACAAGAACAATATCACAGACAAATAAACACGAAAGAACAACAAAAGTATCTCAATGGTGTTTCTTGTTGGGGAAGGTTTCTTTCTTCGCACTGCAACTTAGTACCGTGTGTGGCCTCCACGTGCATTGTACGGGCCCCTAACACGCCGTGGCATGCTTGTAACCAATGTGTTGAAGTCATCTACCGGAAGAAGGTACCATTCCATCTGGACAGCTCTTGTAAGATGTGGAATTGTTTCTGGATGTTTTGGACGATTATAAACTGCTGTTTTCAGCTTGTCCTAGGGACGTTCAATACGTTAACGCACTCTCTGTTGATCACAAACGAACTACAACAATAGAAAACTTACTTGCATATAGAACATGTCACAGGGTGGGAGCAACAGCAGGAAACCCAACCACTCCATGATAGTGACATTCTACTCCCCTTCCTTCCATACCACTCATTTGATCACAATTCGAGTCTTACCAAGATATTTCAATCAGCAAAGTTTCAACTTCAGAGTACAAATAAATAACACAGTCGCAAAATATTGCGAAAAAGTCAACCAACCATCCCCTGATACAGACTANACTTCAGAGTACAAATAAATAACACAGTCGCAAAATATTGCGAAAAAGTCAACCAACCATCCCCTGATACAGACTATAATATCAAGTATTTTAACCCCAAAATTGTGAGAAATTATGAACAGACAGTTCGTTTATTTCGTTTATATATGGGCTTATTACTTTTCTCTTATTTCATATAAAATGCCCAATATAAAAAATACAAGCATAATAAAGATAACAAACAGCCAAAAAGGCTTTACTTTACATTGAAGTGTTTATAATGAATAAATTATATCAAGTTACATTAATTATGGACTAACACAGCATAAAAAACTTAACTCAAATATTGCAACGTTTCAAGAATTTACTAATTATAAAACACACTTATCTATAAAATATTTTCCACACAAATTCCACATAAAAAACCCCCCTACAAAACATGGCAGGATATGCCTGCTGCCATGTTAATATCTTATCATGTTGAGTTCCTTATCACTTCTGTCTTCCCAAGACGAATTACAACCCCTTTTATACCCGCAACAAATACGTTGACGAGTGCCGAACAACATCGAAGATGGTTTTCGAAATGGTTCAAGTCCAGTAAATACAAATTTTGATGATGTAGATGGTAGAGTCAGACGGTTGCTAGACGCCCGTCACACACGTGGGATGCAGGGTTTGCATCGGCGTGGTGAGGGGGTGGGGGGCAGCCTCGTGCCTCGCACCTTCACGCCTTCCAAGCCACGCACCCGCGCCGGCTGCAACGTCCTCGCTGACAACGTCAAACGGGTCATCCACTATGTAAGCCTGACGTCCCTCGACGATAATCCCATGTAAGACGTATCATTTGCGGCGTAAAATAATTAAGTATGATGCACGGTGTTTCAGCACCGTCACAAATTATGTGATCTGACCAGCACAAGATATTTTCGCGTAAATTAATACAAGGCTTCCCGTTTAATGGAAAATTCAACATTTTTTTTTACCCGAGACTTAAATAGACCTACACATTCAATAATCTAATTGCAATTTATCAGCGAACATAGCCCCTAGTAATGAAGAAGTCTATGGCGTCCAGAGCTACAGGTAATCGAGAGTCTCTGTCACGTTATTAGTTGTTTTGTTTAAATGTTTGTTTTATCTATAGCGAGCAGTTCTGGCAGTCAGTCGCGATGATTTGGCGCCATNGCACCGTCACAAATTATGTGATCTGACCAGCACAAGATATTTTCGCGTAAATTAATACAAGGCTTCCCGTTTAATGAAAAATTCAACATTTGTTTTTACCCGAGACTTAAATAGACCTACACATTCAATAATATAATTGCAATTTATCAGCGAACATAGCCCCTAGTAATGAAGAAGTCTATGGCGTCCAGAGCTACAGGTAATCGAGAGTCTCTGTCACGTTTANGTCCAGAGCTACAGGTAATCGAGAGTCTCTGTCACGTTATTAGTTGTTTTGTTTAAATGTTTGTTTTATCTATAGCGAGCAGTTCTGGCAGTCAGTCGCGATGATTTGGCGCCATTATTGCAGTTCGCCGGGTCTTTAGTGCCAGAAGAATGGAGAGGGCCAATATAACCCGTTATCCCGACGCACAAGGAAATAACTCTGCGAAGCTGAAATTAAAAACTGATGATATTCTCGCTTCAGGCAGTATAAAAGGCGTAAAATAACGTGAAGGCACAACGCATAGGGACAGAAAACATGAAGAGGCGCAATCGACACAACAAGAAAAAATTACTGACTGTGAATAGAATAAAATTTAATTCGAAGATGTAACTGACCTGGTTTCAACTATCGATGAAGTGGGAATCGATATTTCTGAGCCTCGCAATACGTTTACCGGTTAAACTGTTAATTACACATAAACATCCCATGCTGCATAAGTACGCCACTTTAATATTCGGCCATCATCATTGNCTCGCAATACGTTTACCGGTTAAACTGTTAATTACACATAAACATCCCATGCTGCATAAGTACGCCACTTTAATATTTGGCCATCATCATTCAAACACAAACATAATCCTCTTCGCAAACTAAGCACACGGTGTTTTAGTACCTGGCAGCATGGCCATTCTGTTTAATTATTTCTCGCAGGCCTTGTGGCATCTTAGCAATTATTTCTCTGGTACATTTGGAGCCAATCATACTTCATACTTCCTTGAACCTTTTCTCTAATTCTTTTGTGGACCTAATTGTTGTACTACGCAGTCTTATTGTGAGTTCATCCCACACATTTTCTATGGGATTCAGGTCGGGTGATTGAGGATGTGTGTTAATGACTTTGGAACAGTTACACAAAAGCCAGCTCTTGACAATGTACGACTTGTATTTTGGGTCATTATCTTGGTAGAACTTAAACGTGTTCCTAATGTCCAGATTATCAGCACTCTGGTGTAGGTTTGCTATCAGGATGTTAAGATAGTCTTCCTTTTCCATTGTTCCATTGACACATACAGCCTCTCCAACACCTGCTGAAAGTATACAGCCCCAGATCATTATACTACCTCTACTGTGTTTCACAGAGTAGGTTGTATGTTCCCAGGTTTTAGCTCCTCATTAGGCTTGCGTCATACTGTTACCCTGTCATCAGCTCCAAAAACATTCATTTTCGTCTCGTCTGCAAAAATCACATCATTCCACCTGCTTACATCTTTGTCGGCGTGGTCTTTTGCGAACTTAGTCGTTTTCTTCTCTTCACCGCATTAATAAAAGGCTTCTTTCTAGGTACCCTGTCATTATATCCTGCTCTGCTGATAACTCGTCGTGTGGTTTCTGGACGGATGTTCTTTCCACATTCATTGAGTACCTATGTGGTAAGTTTGCAGGCACTAATTTTTCAGATCTTTCTTTATTTTCCTGATTACTAGACGTTCTTATCTCTCGCTTAGTTTCTTTGGCTGCCATTTTTTNTTTTCAGATCTTTCTTTATTTTCCTGATTACTAGACGTTCTTATCTCTCGCTTAGTTTCTTTGGCTGCCATTTTTTTGAGGTACCGAATCTATTGTCTCCCTTCTCAAACATTCTTAAGATGTCTCCAACAGTGGACCTCGGTAGATTCAAGTGCTCCGCAATTTCTCGTTGAGATTTCTTCTTTGAATGAAGAAACATTACCATCTGCCGCTGCTCAAACGTTGTATTCTTGCCCCTACGTCCCATTTTCCTTACTGACGCAGTCAACAGAGCTGCCCTATACAACCTCTCAGCGCAGAGAGCTTGCAGGGAATGAAACGAGGCACGAACGCAATGTGCATCGTGCCTGTGCCACGCGTCCACCACAACTGGCCGAATATTAAAGTGACGTANAGATTATCAGCACTCTGGTGTAGGTTTGCTATCAGGATGTTAAGATAGTCTTCCTTTTCCATTGTTCCATTGACACGTACAGCCTCTCCAACACCTGCTGAAAGTATACAGCCCCAGATCATTATACTACCTCTACTGTGTTTCACAGAGTAGGTTGTATGTTCCCAGGTTTTAGCTCCTCATTTGGCTTGCGTCATACTGTTACCCTGTCATCAGCTCCAAAAACATTCATTTTCGTCTCGTCTGCAAAAATCACATCATTCCACCTGCTTACATCTTTGTCGGCGTGGTCTTTTGCGAACTTGTCGTTTTCTTCTCTTCACCGCATTAATAAAAGGCTTCTTTCTAGGTACCCTGTCATTATATCCTGCTCTGCTGATAACTCGTCGTGTGGTTTCTGGATGGATGTTCTTTCCACATTCATTGAGTACCTATGTGGTAAGTTTGCAGGCACTAATTTTCAGATCTTTCTTTATTTTCCTGATTACTAGACGTTCTTATCTCTCGCTTAGTTTCTTTGGCTGCCATTTTTTTGAGGTACCGAATCTATTGTCTCCCTTCTCAAACATTCTTAAGATGTCTCCAACAGTGGACCTCGGTAGATTCAAGTGCTCCGCAATTTCTCGTTGAGATTTCTTCTTTGAATGAAGAAACATTACCATCTGCCGCTGCTCAAACGTTGTATTCTTGCCCCTACGTCCCATTTTCCTTACTGACGCAGCCAACAGAGCTACCCTATACAACCTCTCAGCGCAGAGAGCTTGCAGGGAATGAAACGAGGCACGAACGCAATGTGCATCGTGCCTGTGCCACGCGTCCACCACAACTGGCCGAATATTAAAGTGACGTACTTATGCAGCACGCGAGGAAAAAAATAAATATATTTTTCATTAACTTTCACTGCTCATTTCAGTTATTGGCTACTGTGGCATTTCATTTTAAGCACACAGGAATGATTGTGCAATATGTTTTATGTTTATCATAATTTCTTATGTAACATATGGCCATGAACCAGCGATAATTATCGGTGGCCGAATATTAATGTGAGGCACTGTATATATATATATATATATATATATATATATATATATATCCAAGTGTAAATTAAATTGTACTAAGTGCTTGGAAACTTCAGATTCAAAGCTATCAGTGACATAAAATATTAATTTTAAGTTTTTTAAAAAACAAATCTGACCTACGTTAAAATTGTACCTTATATGTACTCAAATTATTTTGCTATTTCTTCTTGGATTCCCAGTTTAACTTTTGGAAGGCAATTTACGCAATATCTAAATGTCAAAATTAAAGATGTTAATGTTCTAACACAAGCTGTAATTTCCAGTGTAAATTTTCGAATGGTTTGACTTTACACATGTCACCCTACCTTCGACATCGATTGAAGTATTAAGATCTATTTAACTTAAGTTTCAATCACGGTCATCTTCGCCTCGTTTTAATTCCATAGCTGCTGAGTTCTGAGCGCTTGTACAGCGTTGTAATATAACGTTTTAAGTAATTTTTTTAAAGAAACTTTTAAACGCGCGTCCTGTGCGCTGAGCTAGGAAAAGAACACACGTTTGAGACTAGGCCTATTGAGTACTTAAAAACATCACCCATATCAAAACCACCTTTTGAGAGCACTCCAACATAAGCATTTTATTTATTTTTACCATTTCGTTTCCATATTAATGTATGGTTTCTGGACAATAGAAGATAATAAATATTAATATTGTTTTCTCTCTGACGAATAATAATGTATTAATGAAAACATCAACGCCTATTTAAAAAGAGATTCAGAACGCCAGTACCCGAATACCGATTCTTAAATACCCTTGATACTTAATAAACATGTGTTGTATATGATAAAGATCACATTACATGTGATGTTGTTGGCAAAGTTAATTAAGAGCATAGAAACTTAGGTCCCATATTCCGACGCTNTATGTTGTATATGATATAGATCACATTACATGTGATGTTGTTGGCAAAGTTAATTAAGAGCATAGAAACTTAGGTCCCATATTCCGACACGTTCTACTTCTCCGTGCTATATTTTGAAAACAATGATGATTTGACTACAAATATTTACAGTTATGTGGTCCTTATATAAATCTCTTTCGTGCGATTAAATAGAAAATTATCGTGAAATTTTACGCTGTCGTTATGTTCAGGAATGGATTGCGCAGCACTGTATTCNTGTGTTGTATATGATAAAGATCACATTACATGTGATGTTGTTGGCAAAGTTAATTAAGAGCATAGAAACTTAGGTCCCATATTCCGACGCTTTCTACTTCTCCGTGCTATATTTTGAAAACTATGATGATTTGACTACAAATATTTACAGTTATGTGGTCCTTATATAAATCTCTTTCTTGCGATTAAATAGAAAATTATCGTGAAATTTTACGCTGTCGTTATGTTCAGGAATGGATTGCGCAGCACTGTATTNTTGCGATTAAATAGAAAATTATCGTGAAATTTTACGCTGTCGTTATGTTCAGGAATGGATTGCGCAGCACTGTATTCACATTAAATTAAAAGCGACGCAAAGGTAAATTCATCCACGCGAGAATTTGGCCCCACTTCAACATAACGCAAAAGGGTAACGCTGTGTGAGCTAATAATAACCGAGAAATAATTTCTTGTTTTTAGTTATCCGCATTAATTTTTACTTCTACCAACTTCCAAATGGATCCCGTATTAGAATGCCTGTGATATGTACAGTAGATTGTGTTAAGCTAGGTGGTCACATTGAAATGAGGTCTTAAATTCGTCCGTGCGGTTCGAATGACAACCAAATTAACATTTAGAAAAACTCTAAAATTTAAGAAAACATAGTGTCGTAAATCGGCGTCAACTAGGTGAGACACAATGGTTGCTATTGGCACTTATAAGCAAGTGTTTTAAATATTATAACCATTATTTACATTTACAATTACTTCATGTTAACTTCAATTGGAATCTGCCTTTTCCTTGGGTTCCACTTCGTCGCCGACCAGTGCTTATAAACTGAGTCTTACCAGAGGTTGAGAGCCAAACTTTATAGTAGGTAAGTACAGAGATGAAATGGTGTGATGGTTCTTCTGATGTGGGTGAACCGATTCTCTGGTTAGCTGCACGCGGACCTGGGAACAGGCCTTGCATCTGATTGGCTAATGCAAGCTGCAAAATTTCCACTGGGCTGCCAACTAGCTAGCAGATTACTAGTCACTGAATGGTGAATGGCGTCCCAACATTTTCCTTGTCAGTGACGCCATTTTTTTGGTGTGTGCAAGTAGTTATAAATGGTACATTCACCTGCACCTGGCATCCTGTCAGTGCTGGGGTGCCACGGCGGCCATATTGGATGACGCCACGCTGAAACCTCCTACTCTGTCATTCCTCGCCAATGGCAGCCATCTTGGATTTCCCTTTTTTTATCTTGGAATTTCCCATTTTATCCCTCCTGTTCTATTATTCCTTCCAATCTCTTCACACTCTTGCATTCCTCTTATTTTTTCTCACGCTCTGGATTTATTCCTGCCACTCTATATCCCACACCTGTCCTCTCTCTCGTCCGTTCTATCCCTTGGGGATTTTTTCATATTCATTCCGGTTTCTTTTATTTTCTCTTGTCTTCCACCCCTTTCCTTCCTCTCTCTTGCTTTTCGCGTCCTCAATCATCGTCGACGTCGTCTGCTGCAGGCAACCATCTTTAATTCCCATGCCCGCCACAAGAGTGTGGGAGATTCTACTGTTCGTAGCTAGGAGCGCTGGTATCGAAGCAGCCATTTTTTGTGTTGGTTGGTTCACTCGTCATCGGCAGAGACGCGCTAGCATCGGGGACGTGAGTTCAAACGGTGACCGCCAGGGGCGGTGCGAATTATTTTAGTTGGTAGCTGTTTCGGAACTCAAAAAATGCTGGAAGCATGCGGTTTCGATCTGACCACCCTTCGGTCGTCAGTACGGCGTCTATACCACACGATCACCATTTCATGGGAAGTGTTAGGAGAAGAAATAGCGCATATACTCTCACCGGCCTATGCACTCGCCAGACAATAAATTTGTAATCGCGAAAAAAATCGTCATCGCATGGTTAGGAGAAGAAATAAAGTAAATACTCGCATCGGCCTACGCACTCACCAGACAATAAAATTTGTCATCGCGAGTTGACGAGGTTTTCTCATAATCCTTCTGGATTCACATATGCTAGTGACGTAATTTGTGAATATGCTGACACCTGGCTGCTGGCTGGGGACGAGGGGATGAGCTGACGAGGTTTTCTCATATTCCTTCTGGATTCGTCTATGCTAGTGACGTCAATTGTGAATATGCTAATATCTCACACGTCAATCACCACCACCTGGCTGCTGGCTGGCGACGAGGGGACCAGCTGGCGAGGTTTTATCAAATTCATTCTGGATTCACCTATGCTTATAGCACCATTTCGTCGAGATATCCAGTACACCCGGCCACAGTCCTGCACGTTCGTATACATATAAAAGCAATAATAATAATATAATTAAATTACCATATTTAAAAATTAGTGTTAAAGACGCCAACCTATGGTGAAACGGATTATTCACAGGCAACACCGCGCGCGCGCACTCTCTCGGTGACAGACACATACAGTATATGATGATACATGCCTGCCCCAGAGGTGCGTGCACAGAACTTCAACCATGATAACTATAAAGGACTGTATGTATCCCATCATCACATATTTGGCGTTTGTCGTCCATTCACGAAAGAGCCAGTTTGTTGGTACATTGTGTATACACTTCGTGATGGTGCGACCTAATACTGTTGATTTGTACTCTTATTACTTGCTGGCTCAATAATGCTAGTTTATAATCGCCTAAGGTGATGGTATTTTGCACGACACTCTTCTGTATCCCTTTGGCGACCTTCATTACCTTATCCTTGCATGTATAGGCACATAGTTTCTCCCTTTCCCCCGACAAACTCCATCATATAGTTACATTCATCCTTGAATTTGCCAATCTCCCTTGCGTTTACGGGCGAGTAGCAGNCCCGACAAACTCCATCATATAGTTACATTCATCCTTGAATTTGCCAATCTCCCTTGCGTTTACGGGCGAGTAGCAGAAATGAGTGGGAGGGTAGGCACTAGTGTCGAACTCGGCCATAAGTGCCGGATCTGAGGCGAGGTGCCTGTAGAAGTCGGGACTGCAGATTCCCACCACAAAGGAGTCGATGTCTGTGTATATCAAGCTCACATTACAGCCATACCGTGCCTGCCCTATGCATCATAGTGGAAGCGATACATTAGAGTCTTCGACAGGTCAATTACGGTGAAGCCAGCATAGATGAACTTATGAAAAGCAATATTTTCATGATAAAATTTAACCAATGATGTAGATTCTTCATATATAGTTATGTATTTAAAAGCCGGTTTTGAAATAAGTTTCTTCGCACGCAGTTTGGTGCATANGTAGATTCTTCATATATAGTTATGTATTTAAAAGCCGGTTTTGAAATAAGTTTCTTCGCACGCAGTTTGGTGCATACAAGTTCCATGCGCTGGCGTTTACGTTTATTCTCCATGAGCTTACCGTACTAGCATTGCTCATCAGCTTGTAAAAGTCCTTCTCGAAGGCGCTCGTGGCTGCCTTGCGTTTCTCGGTATTCAGGTCAATATAAGGTTTCAGCCACACCTTCTCATTCAACTGCACTACCCAGTGTATCGCCTTCAGCCGTAACCCATGACTCAGAGCCTTCTTGAAGTTAACGTGGTGCACAATGTAATTATTCTTCGCCTCAAGGGTAGTCATAAGCTTGGTTTGTTTGGATTCGGGGGGACACTCGTTTGCCAGCAGGAATGGAAGATCTTTATGGTCCTTGTGGAGTGAAGTAGGGTACTCTACATCCAAATCCAGTATGTAGCACACATCTCCGTCATCCGACACGGACATGACATCAATATCCGTACAAGTTCATGTGAAACTACTGTATGGCAGCAATAGGGACACTGCCCATCCATATAAATTATTGGCATCTACATACTGGAGGTAGGTAGATGGCCTGCTGGCCACGTACATGGCAGGGACATTGTTATTATTCACCACTGTGTGATGCTTGATGCACTGGGCTACCCCTCCCCGGATACCAGACTCGTTAAACAGGTGGATGTCGTAGTATAAAATGAGATCTAGCTCAACCTGTGTCTTCCGCAACATTGCGTCGAAGGAGAATCCGGGGGCAGATTGCGTTGAAGGAGAATCCGGTGGCACTCACGTAGCGGACACAATCTAGTCCATACGTTGNAGAATCCGGGGGCAGATTGCGTTGAAGGAGAATCCGGTGGCACTCACGTAGCGGACACAATCTAGTCCATACGTTGTCAAACATAGCCCCCGGAAGTTCTATAACACATCAGATAATATCAAGATGTCCATCTTTAAATATAGCTCCGAATATTTGTTTGATGTGCTGCATCTAAATGTCCCCCTGACCGTTCGCGCATGCTGGTAATCCTCTTCAGAAATGCTGCATCCGGTGAGTCGGTTGTGAGAAGCTTCAATGGCAGGCAGCTGTGGCTCGGCGAGCTTCCCCCACGAGTCGACATAGTCGTAGAGGAACACCCATTTACGAGATACCAACTCGAGCTGGCTGGGGTTGAAGAACGTCGCAGTGGTCTTGAACTCGGACGATGGCAGGTTCTGTGCAAGCATTGCTTTTACGTGTCCTGCACTTCCAATTGTGCTGGTGGGCTGCGACGGCTCGCGCCCATGGTGGCGAAGTAGTGTATACACTGCGAGTGCAGTGTTGCATGTGTTTATACAGCCCATTTCACCATAGGTTGCTGTCTTCAATGATACTTTTTTAATACAGGCATTTCTTTCTGTTATTATTATTATTATTGCTCGGGCATGCGGCTTGGTGTTGGGTTTTATAAATATAAATATATAGCTAGACTCACATTCTTCTTTTTTTTATGTGGCCGTTTATTGTCTGAGGAGTGCATAGGCCAATGCAATTATTTCTTCTCCTAATCGTGCAATAGTGAACATTTATATATAAAAGTGGAGGCGGTAATAACTATAACGTATTCGTCATTTAACATCCTCCTTTCCTGAATGTCGTGGTGGTCTGGCGTTCAANAGAATCCGGGGGCAGATTGCGTTGAAGGAGAATCCGGTGGCACTCACGTAGCGGACACAATCTAGTCCATACGTTGCCAAACATAGCCCCCGGAAGTTCTATAACACATCAGATAATATCAAGATGTCCATATTTAAATATAGCTCCGAATATTTGTTTGATGTGCTGCATCTAAATGTCCCCCTGACCGTTCGCGCATGCTGGTAATCCTCTTCAGAAATGCTGCATCCGGTGAGTCGGTTGTGAGAAGCTTCAATGTCAGGCAGCTGTGGCTCGGCGAGCTTCCCCCACGAGTCAACATAGTCGTAGAGGAACACCCATTTACGAGATACCAACTCGAGCTGGCTGGGGTTGAAGAACGTCGCAGTGGTCTTGAACTCGGGCGATGGCAGGTTCTGTGCAAGCATTGCTTTTACGTGTCCTGCACTTCCAATTGTGCTGGTGGGCTGCGACGGCTCGCGCCCATGGTGGCGAAGTAGTGTATACACTGCGAGTGCAGTGTTGCATGTATTTATACAGCCCATTTCACCATAGGTTGCTGTCTTCAATGATACTTTTTTAATACAGGCATTTCTTTCTGTTGTTATTATTATTATTGCTCGGGCATGCGGCTTGGTGTTGGGTTTTATAAATATAAATATATAGCTAGACTCACATTCTTTTTTTTTTATGTGGCCGTTTATTGTCTGAGGAGTGCATAGGCCAATGCAATTATTTCTTCTCCTAATCGTGCAATAGTGAACATTTATATATAAAAGTAGAGGCGGTAATAACTATAACGTATTCGTCATTTAACATCCTCCTTTCCTGAATGTCGTGGTGGTATGGCGTTCAANGGAGGCGGTAATAACTATAACGTATTCGTCATTTAACATCCTCCTTTCCTGAATGTCGTGGTGGTATGGCGTTCAAGATGCTATAACGGTGCTGGAACGATCCCGCATGCTTCCTGCATTTTTGAGCTAACCTTCGCCAAAACAGGTGTGCGTAAGAGCGAGGGTCCCGCCTGTTGCACGCCGGACTTCGGCCTTAAGCGCTGCGCTTAGCGGCAGAATTCGGAAGCGAAGATGGCGGTGTCATACTCTAGCTGGCAGTGGGTGAACAACGTCGATGGTGCTGCACTCTGACGGGTGGTGGGGGAAACGAAACTAGTGGTGCGCTCTGGTGGTCAGCGAGAGAAACGAAGCTCACGGCGTGCCTGGCAGGCGCCGAGGGAAACGTGGATGGCGGTGGCGGGTGATTGACGTGTGCGTGATTGACGTGTGAGGTATTCGCAATTAACATTTACGTCATTTGCATAGGTGAATTAGCATTGGTGAATTTGCATTGGCGAATTCGTGACGTAATCCAAGATGGCTGCCATTGGCGAGGAATGACAGAGCCGGAGGTTTCGGCGTGACGTCATCGAAGATATACACCGTGGCACCTCGGCACACTGCCAGGACGCCAGGTACAGGTGAACATACCATTTATAACTACTTGTGCGCTTGGAGTTTGCTGTTCTCTGTGGCCAAACATCGCCTGTCAGATAGACCTCTTTGCAACAGGTGCGTGGTGGCCTAACATGACCACCGAGGACTGTTGTTAGTGAAAGAGCGAAGCAAGAGAATCTTGAGTGGTGCTTCTCCGGCCATCAAATACAACTCATCGCCGCCCACTCTGCCATTTCGCGTTATAATTAGACAGCAGATTAGACCTGATGGTTCTCCAAACACTCCAGCAGTAGTGGTCACTTGCCCATCCATCTCCTGCCTTCCACAGAGCTCAATTACCTGGTAAACCGGGTCCGCGCGGAATGCAGTTATTCACGGCCTAAATGGTCATCATCGCCCCCCNAGAGCTCAATTACCTGGTAAACCGGGTCCGCGCGGAATGCAGTTATTCACGGCCTAAATGGTCATCATCGCCCCCCAGAAACCTACAGGACGTAAGAGAATGACGAAGCCTCAATCACACGCGTGAAACAAACATGTAATTTTATNGCCCCCCAGAAACCTACAGGACGTAAGAGAATGACGAAGCCTCAATCACACGCGTGAAACAAACATGTAATTTTATGTTGTCTCGCCTGGCACCAAATTATAAGGCGAAATAGCAGGGCTCCTATACTCATCGCCTCTATACGCGCAGGGCACTAATTTCGCGAACAGTTGTGCAGCGTGTAACACGGGCTTTCGAGATATGGTCGTTTCATATCACTTCTTAACGAGTAGGGGCGACTGTTTTCTGCCAAAAATATTCCACGACTATATGTTATCCAAAACATCTTAGCTCAAATCCACTTTCACGACGATGAAGTTGGTTGGCGGGTTTTCTTGGGGATCTCCTTTATCCCCCGCCCATTAATTCCGGCACGGATCCATACTCACCTCAATCACCCTTATCGGCTCTCAAGACCTCGCTTCTGTTAAAAGCCGCCCAAATCTCTTCACTCACTCACTTTCGCGATTTAAGATTTTAACTATCATGCGTCTTAGCCACAGAACACTTCAGAATACAGAAGTTAAAAAACCATTTTTATCGCGAACTCCAGCCAATCAGCGCCCAGTAACTTACTTGCCAGCCAGTTGCTCTGCCAATGGGCAATCTGTCGCTACACGCAGTGGCCAACCAGACAGAAGACCTGTTCCAGAACCTCGCCCACATCAAAGAATCCACCATGTTATTTCATTTCTGTATACTTACCTATTCTTTGTCTTAGCTGTCTGCCCGCGTCCAATATCAGTGTAACTTAATTCAGGCATCAACCAAACAAAACCCTCAAGTGTGTTATATTGTACTTTGAGNCAGGCATCAACCAAACAAAACCCTCAAGTGTGTTATATTGTACTTTGAGCGTAAGTCTTTTCGCTAAGAAGAAGTGACTCTACTAATGAGAAAGGCGAAGGGGTGTTCAAAGTCCCTATACGATATTTTAAAGTTATTTGGAAATAAAAAAAAATTGTCCCTAAAATTATTCTGTAAATAACTGCTCTAGCTTTTTCGAGCTCAAAGTGCACTTGAGAGAGGAAAAAAGAAATATTTAACTACGGTACTCAACGGAATGTACGGACNCTTTTTCGAGCTCAAAGTGCACTTGAGAGAGGAAAAAAGAAATATTTAACTACGGTACTCAACGGAATGTACGGACTATTTATTGCTCTTGTGTTGTTCCGAAACGTGGACAGACTCATTGCCTCACTAGCAAGCCTTAGGCACGCTTCTTTCTCCTCATTCGCCACAGAACCAATTTCAGCTTTATCGAGGTCTCATCTTACACGTTCCATTTTTTCCGTTTTGGCCTTTCACGAAGTCGCTTCCTATAAATCTTTCATTCTATTATACGTTTTAATTACATCGTTTTCCTTTTGCCTCACATGTCCATACTACCGAAACATTTTCAACCTTTAACTTTGTGTTATTCACAGCTACCCTACATTTCTCTTGATTCTATATCGCTCCTCCCAGTACATTCTTCATTTTCTTGAACAAACCCAAATNACAGCTACCCTACATTTCTCTTGATTCTATATCGCTCCTCCCAGTACATTCTTCATTTTCTTGAACAAACCCAAATACCAACGTTAATATACTATGTTAGTAATTCATGGGCGTGTAATATTAGGTAGACCCTCTAAAATACATTGGTTATCTTTAAACAACAGCTCTGTTACTACAGGTTGGCACATCATATCGTGATACAAGTATGTAGGTGGGTCCTGTAAAACAGTAACAAGTTCTGGGCGTGATGTAGCTAGGTTCCTAGATCGACAGAGGCTTTATTTTTTAACACTGTCTCCACGGCTTCCGTATACCATACGGCCAATCATGTATTCATAATCCGTAGCTTTTAAAATTGTACACATTAAAACAATCACTTTCGTAATGAACTGTGTGTGGTAAGCAAGGAGCACAAATTGCAAAATCTGCCTCTCAGAAAATATTTCAAGGACTGAGAAACTCCGCTCAACTGTAAAATACTAGAATGAACTTGACAGTTTGATTTACACCATTGATTCTCTTCGCTGTTGTTGTAGGTGGACATGAATATCGACACGCTATTGAACATAGCCGGCCATTAAAAAATCTTTCATTGATGCAGCTAATGAGCTCTTTGAAGGCGAGTGAATACAGTACAAGTCAAAAGTTTAGGACCGTGCAAGACATAAATGAAAACTTCATCGTTACGTGATATAGGACATAAATCAATAACACAAATAAGAAAACACTTTGGAATAATTTTATACTTCTTTAAAAAACTTTGTCGAAAATTTTGTTTTCACGTGTGACGTATGCATCTGACATCAAAAAAATTATTGTGTTTGATAAACATGCCTTAGAAATGCCCAACTTAGATATCTCGTGTTTTGTAGCACTTACTCACTCCAATAATTTGTCACATAATGTCCTGTGATATACTTTTCCCCCCATTTTTTACAAAACACGGCACGAAACTTCCACTGTAACTGTATATCTCAACATGAATGGCAATAATCGGTGAATTTACAATTTTCCGGTAAAAAAAACCTGTAATGTTATATTTTGAGGGGAAATAGAACTAACTAACGCTGCAAACCCTAATTCGCTACCTCAGCTGGCAAGAAATATATTTAGTTTTCAAATTTTGCTAATTTACAGCTAATTTTTCTTACAATGTGAATACAACTAACAAAAAAAAAAAGCTTGTTTGCAAATTTATTTTGCTCCTCGTTTGGTGTTCTCTTTCTAGAGTATTTATAAAGGCAATTATAAAAAATATTACACAGAAATATCTGTAAGATAATTGTGCTTACTTTTATTTTTACACAAAATATTTACGATAATTCCAGATTTGTGTAATCGTTTCAAAAATCATAACTTGCAAATTATTTATCCAATTTCAATAATTTAATCATTTTAATAAGTGTTTTGACAGTAAACATGTTAGAAAATTGTATAACATATATTGCATCAGTGGTTTTACCAGGTAAGTATTTTAACAAATTTACTAATGGTTCCAAACTTTTGACTGGGGCTGTAGAAGACGTAGCGAAACCAATAATCAACGGCCAACGAAATATTCAGCTCGTCACATATGCACATCTAGATATTTCGCATATAGCTCATTGCATGTGATAATTTCACTTCGTAATTTCTCTAAGTGTTGAAATANTTGACAGTAAACATGTTAGAAAATTGTATAACATATATTGCATCAGTGGTTTTACCAGGTAAGTATTTTAACAAATATACTAATGGTTCCAAACTTTTGACTGGGGCTGTAGAAGACGTAGCGAAACCAATAACCAACGGCCAACGAAATATTCAGCTCGTCACATACGCACATCTAGATATTTCGCATATAGCTCATTGCATGTGATAATTTCACTTCGTAATTTCTCTAAGTGTTGAAATANCGCACATCTAGATATTTCGCATATAGCTCATTGCATGTGATAATTTCACTTCGTAATTTCTCTAAGTGTTGAAATAGTTAACTAAAATGGAATCACTAGATACCACCTTCATCATTTATACAACTAAATAAAACTACGCAAGCACAGCTGACACACAAGCCAGACCTAGCAAAATACTTGGAAAAAACGAACAAACATGGGTATGCTACAAAGGATGCAGTATTTGATCCCAAAAATACGTTTCTGCCGGCCNCCGGTATCGTGTATGCTATAGGCTGTTCACGGTTGACTGTGCAATTTTGTAACCAACCTTTGAAAAATGACACTGCTCCTGATTGCATATATTTTAATAGGCATACTGACTGGCATACGCACAAAAAAGTTGGCAACGACAGAGGGAAAGTAGTTCCATGTCTTAACGTTGATTTAGAATTGTTAGGTAAACATATGTGAATACTGAAACGATTTATTTTGCTTTCTACTTTTTAAATGTATTTAAGTGTAAGAATTACTACGTTCGTAAAATTTCACAGTTTCATTTGTCTGACGCATGAATAAAGTAATCAGGTCCGTGACAATGTTAATTTCACATGTGGTGCAATAATACACAATGTGCATGCACGTGGATCTTAAGCAGGGCTTTTAAAATCGCTCGGTTTGCCGTGAATGTGTCTCATAATTAGAAGTCTGAAAAAATTAGGGAAGTTCAATTCCGTGTACCCTAGACTTCGCAATTTTATGCACAGCCATGAAGGTATTGTCTGTTCACGGTAAAGTAAGCCCTTTTGAAATCAAACTTTGAAAATTATCGCTGCCCGTTTACTGCATAGAAACTGTCGTACTCACTGGCATGTGGGCTCCAAGTTGTGTTGGCAGCGAATTAAGACATATAGTTCCAAGTTTTGACATTGTATTGCTAGGGAAATGTTTTTAACTTATAGCTAATCAAGTTGGTGTTTTTTTTTCCTTATACACATTATAGTACTAATTGGCTTACTAGTGACACATTTTCATTGGTTCCCAACAATTCCACTTTTTCACTTGACTGGCGAATTGATAAAATCATGGCAATGTATCATCTTACATGTGGCGGAACGATACAAAACAAAGAGAAATGTATATCTTAGGCAATGCTTTCGAAAGTGCTCAATTAACAGGGGCCGCGGTGGCTGGGCGGTTAGCCTGCTTGCCTCCCACCAAGGCGGACCGGGTTCAATCCCCAGCCGTGTCACTCCGAATTTCACCAAGTGGCAATCGTGCCGGACGATACCGCTGGTGGGTTTTATCGGGGATCTCCCGTTTCCCCACCCTCGCATTCTTGCGCTGCTTCGTTCTCACCTCATTTCACCCTCATCGGCTCTCAATACCTCGTTGTTAAGAGCCGCCCAAATCTCTCAACACTCTCAACTCAACTCGACAGCGAGCAGCCTCTAATCAATTGCTTGGGTATGCACTGAACTGTGGATTCTGCAGTCTATTCGCCATTTATTAGCACTTTTTGAATCAAACCTTTAGAAAATCACCCCATGTGTATAGTTGTTTCCTTAAATACTATGTATCACAAGCNACAAAAAAGTTGGCAACGACAGAGGGAAAGTAGTTCCATGTCTTAACGTTGATTTAGAATTGTTAGGTAAACATATATGAATACTGAAACGATTTATTTTGCTTTCTACTTTTTAAATGTATTTAAGTGTAAGAATTACTGCGTTCGTAAAATTTCACAGTTTCAATTGTCTGACGCATGAATAAAGTAATCAGGTCCGTGACAATGTTAATTTCACATGTGGTGCAATCATACACAATGTGCATGCACGTGGATCTTAAGCAGGGCTTTCAAAATCGCTCGGTTTGCCGTGAATGTGTCTCATAATTAGAAGTCTGAAAAAATTAGGGAAGTTCAATTCCGTGTACCCTAGACTTCGCAATTTTATGCACAGCCATGAAGGTATTGTCTGTTCACGGTAAAGTAAGCCCTTTTGAAATCAAACTTTGAAAATTATCGCTGCCCGTTTACTGCATAGAAACTGTCGTGCTCACTGGCATGCGGGCTCCAAGTTGTGTTGGCAGCGAATTAAGACATATAGTTCCAAGTTTTGACATTGTATTGCTAGGGAAATGTTTTTAACTTATAGCTAATCAAGTTGGTGTTTTTTTTTCCTTATACACATTATAGTACTAATTGGCTTACTAGTGACACATTTTCATTGGTTCCCAACAATTCCACTTTTTCACTTGACTGGCGAATTGATAAAATCATGGCAATGTATCATCTTACATGTGGCGGAACGATACAAAACAAAGAGAAAAGAAATGTATATCTTAGGCAGGGCTTTCGAAAGTTCTCAATTAACAGGGGCCGCGGTGGCTGGGCGGTTAGCCTGCTTGCCTCCCACCAAGGTGGACCGGGTTCAATCCCCAGCCGTGTCACTCCGAATTTCACCAAGTGGCAATCGTGCCGGACGATACCGCTGGTGGGTTTTATCGGGGATCTCCCGTTTCCCCACCCTTGCATTCTTGCGCTGCTTCGTTCTCACCTCATTTCACCCTCATCGGCTCTCAATACCTTGTTGTTAAGAGCCGCCCAAATCTCTCAACACTCTCAACTCAACTCGACAGCGAGCAGCCTCTAATCAATTGCTTGGGTATGCACTGAACTGTGGATTCTGCAGTCTATTCGCCATTTATTCGCACTTTTTGAATCAAACCTTTAGAAAATCACCCCATGTGTATAGTTGTTTCCTTAAATACTATGTATCACAAGCNCGCACTTTTTGAATCAAACCTTTAGAAAATCACCCCATGTGTATAGTTGTTTCCTTAAATACTATGTATCACAAGCGTTTCATACTTGTGATAACATAAAAATGCCTTAGTTATTATTAAATTGAACTTTTTATTATATATTGTGTAGTAAATTATAGTTTATCTGTATAATTAATATAAATAACAATAGGGGGAAAATAGGTGTATTGGTAATGCTTAGTAAAAAATAGTTTTTATGGAAAATATTATTACACCGAGTGCGGATGAATACGGTGCGAATTATTACACCGAGTGCGGATGAATACGGTGCGCTGGCCCTTTGGTGTAATTTTCTAGAATTGGTTAAGCTTTGTTTGCATGTAGCCGCGAATGTATTATAGGTTACAGTCTGTGTATATTTCTACGACAGAGACATTGTTTTGGAGCCTTTCAGAGTAGCGAAAAATAAATAAATAAATAGTTCACCTTAAAAAATATTATACTAAAATAAACAGACCGCTATATCGTACTTTCCTATATAATTTCCATCAGTAAAATGATGTGTTTAGCTCATGAAGTCCCATTCTGAACGCAGAGCAAATAAAAGACTGCAGCGCCCTGTGCATAGAGACGATGAGTCATGTGATGCGTGTGGAATTGTCACTCTTAGTCCAGTCCACACTTGACCTTCGTAACACAGGCCTGCGAAATTGAAGTTTTTGAAAAATACAAGAGAAGTTTTCGCTGATTTGTATGTCATTTGGTGTGCTGATTTCGAAAATGACCTCCATTTTTTCCCATCACGTCAGGATTTTTTGTAAAATCGATATCGATATATTGGCTAAAATCCTATTTGAAAAGGAATTCTCTCGAACAATGTTGCATGTATCATCTGCCAGATCGCACGAGCCGCCTCTGGTTGAGAGAAAAACAGAAAGTTCCCTTGAGTNACAATGTTGCATGTATCATCTGCCAGATCGCACGAGCCGCCTCTGGTTGAGAGAAAAACAGAAAGTTCCCTTGAGTCTAGACTTTTTACATCAAATTATTGTGGAGTTTCTAGAAAAAAAACCAACATACAATTTTATTATTCTTTTATTAAGGTAACTTACATAAAATAGACAATTGATGAAGAAGAGCAAATTGTACGTGTAAATGAAAGTTTGAAACAAATTTAAACTGAGAAAAAAACATAACAAACAAAACAACAGTTTCTATTTAAGTCCGTACANAACAAAACAACAGTTTCTATTTAAGTCCGTACTCTTTTTCCTTTGAAACTTCTTTTTGACGTTCTTCTTTTATGTCCAATCTCAGGCCTATCTCGTGTTAACATCCAACAGTAGTCGGCGAGCATGTTCTTGTCCCATCTTCCTTGATATTTGCGCTCCATATCTTTGATGTCTTGATGGAACCTTTCACCCTGTTCTTCGCTGACTGCTCCTAAAGATTTGGGGAAAAAGTCCACATGTGAGTGAAGGAAATGTATTTTGACACTCATGGAGCAGCCCAACGCTTGAAATNCGTTCTTCTTTTATGTCCAATCTCAGGCCTATCTCGTGTTAACATCCAACAGTAGTCGGCGAGCATGTTCTTGTCCAATCTTCCTTGATATTTGCGCTCCATATCTTTGATGTCTTGATGGAACCTTTCACCCTGTTCTTCGCTGACTGCTCCTAAATTTTCGGGGAAAAAGTCCACATGTGAGTGAAGGAAATGTATTTTGACACTCATGGAGCAGCCCAACGCTTAAAATTTGACCAGCATATTCATTACAATAGGTTTAGAGACAAGACAGGATCCTTGTAGTTACCCAGAAATTTACTGACGACATCTTTGAATGCAACCCAAGCTTCTTTTTCCTTTGTTGTCATGTGAGTCTCAAATTCTGTATCCTTCATAAGCTTGCGGATATCTGGACCGACGAAGATTCCTTCTTTTAACTTGGCTTCGGATAAACCTAGAAACTTTTTGCACAGGTATTTGAAACAATCGCCATCTTTTACAATAGCCTTGACAAACTGCTTCATTAAACCTAATTTAATATGCAAAGGGGGTAACAATACTTTTTGTGGCTCAACTAAGCTGTTCCGAATCACATTCTTGGTGCCTGGTTCAAGATTTTATCTTTTAGGCCATTCTTATTTTACCCAATGTTGAGTTTTATCTCGGCTGCCCCACTCACAAATGAAACATGGGTACTTTGTGTACCCGCCTTGTTGACCCAGAAGCATGTAGATAACTTTCAAATCACCGCAAACTGTCCAACCGTGGTCGGCATATTTTATTTTGTTGAGGACGGGAGCCAGGTTTTAATAGCGTTATTTTAAATGCACAGAGTGTTTAACTGGTACAGATGCATACTGGCTTCCGTGATGAAGGACAGCTTTAAGGATCCTTTTCGATGAATCTATAACCAGTCCCCATTCATCTTTATCGTAGGTGATATTAAATTTGCTCATCAATCCGGGAATATCAGAACAATAGACCAGGATCTCCTCTTCTTCAAAGTACTTAACAAATTCCTTTTCCCAATTCCTGTACCAATAAAAAGATGTTCCTTTGGCCAATCTGGAGCCCAAAAATTCAGCTGCCTCTTTCGAAAGGCCCAGATCTCTAGTTAGATCATTAAGTTCTACCTGAATGAAGGTCTAAGATGAATCGCCTCCAGAGGGCTTATATTCGGTATCGGAGCCTTGAACATCTGGATGTTCCGAGTCTGAAGATCCTGAAGAGATGACTGACAATTCTGGTGGAGGCAAAGGCACTGGCACATCAGGTTCATGAGGAACGGGGTGTATGGCCGATGGAATATTATCAGGATAAGAGATTAGATTTTGATTTTTGCTATTATAACCACGGACATGGCAGGAACAAAAGTAACAATCGTCAGAGTGGTTTGTCAGCTCCCTCCATGTCATAGGAATTTCTAATCGTAAAGCAGTCTTCTTTCCTTTGAACCAGAGGCGTAGATCATTAAGACACTGCACGCAAACTTTACGAGGAGCCCACAATTTGTCCTGGTCTCCGAGTTTCATGCCAAAATACGCAAGATAAAGTTGTCTTATATAGTGTGTAATGCTCCTCGTGCGATTTTTAATAACACTGTATTCGCCGCATGTGTAACAAAAGCCATCTGGCAAATTTTCACAACGTCTCGAACTCGAAGCCATGTTTCAGGACACGCACAGAGAAAAGCAACCGTTAAGCTCGAACAACTAGAAGGTGACTGCCGATTACGCTCGATTAGTGAGAGTTCCTGCGAGGTCAGCGAACCAAGATAAGGAGGCGCGCGACGCTATCAATAGAGAGAAATTCTGACGGGAAGGGGGGGGGCGGTGACGGGGAGCTGTCACAGAGGGGTATTCTGTAGGTTTCACCATGGTATAATGATGGTCAGGCAGGGAGGGAAGAAATTCAACGCCAAGAAATGTTTTGTATGATAAATGTTCATAAAAATCCAAGTTACATGCATTTTTCAAGAAAACGTGACGTGACAGACATTTTTCATTATTATTTTTTTGATTAGGACCAAAAAATACATAAAGTTCCGCTATCAATTCCCTTGTATTTTTTTCATCGCAGGCCTGTGAATCAACTCCAGGTACGATGGTGCCTTGTAATTATGTGCTTCCCACCAAAGATCACCGACTTCCCGCCAGACGTTCGACACTCAGGGTACACACCGCATGTATAGTCTGTTCAATGTTAACTTAGCACTTTTGAATGCTCTGCTTCAGATCGAATTGTATGCACATTGTGCATTATCCCACCTTATGCAAGTTTAACATCGTCATTAACGTGATCACTTTATTCATGCGTCGGTCAAGTGAAACTGTGAAATTATCGGAAAGAAAATCAGGAAGCAAGAGAAATCATTTCAGTATTCAAATTTTAACTGACACTCTTAATTCAACGTCAAAACATGGAACTACTTTNGAAGCAAGAGAAATCATTTCAGTATTCAAATTTTAACTGACACTCTTAATTCAACGTCAAAACATGGAACTACTTTCCGTCTGTGTCTACCAAATTTACTGGGCACTTGTCAGTCAGTGTCCCCGTTAAAAATAAATGCAAGAAAGCACAGTGGCCTTTTCCTAGTGTCAATTTCAAACCCTAGGAAAGGGTCACCATGCTTTCTTGCATTTATTCTTAACGGGGACGCATTGTAGTCCGAACAGGAGTCANCTACTTTCCGTCTGTGTCTACCAAATTTACTGGGCACTTGTCAGTCAGTGTCCCCGTTAAAAATAAATGCAAGAAAGCACAGTGGCCTTTTCCTAGTGTCAATTTCAAACCCTAGGAAAAGGTCACCGTGCTTTCTTGCATTTATTCTTAACGGGGACGCATTGTAGTCCGAACAGGAGTCGATGCCTTACCACGAGACATTTCTGCAACGTTCCGCTCGTAACATCATTTATTTGTTCTCCAGCTCCGGTCCTTTCAGGAAGAATTTCTACAACCACCGGCGAGGAATTTTTATCTTTGTGGGCGGCCGGGACAGCACGCGGCGTACTATACCTCGGCACTTCTTCCTTGATTACCGATGAGGCGAGATGGAGAGGTGTCTGGACGGGAAGGGGAAAAGGAACAAAAAGAAAGACGCGGGCGAAATAAGGACGGAGAGGAGGAAACAAGTGAGAAGGATGGAGGGAGTTCGTTCCGTGGGCTTATCGGCCTTTTGCTAATTCCGCCGGGGAACCCCCCTCCCATCCCCCCTTTTTTTTTCCCTGGGCCAGGCTAGGCCGCGAACGAACGTGGAGGCGAGGCCGTAACTCGATTTGCATAATGAGGTCTGTAGGTTTCTCCCCGCTCCTCCTCATCTATCTTCATCGTCGTGGTACCTCTCACCCCTCCCGGGTCGCCTCTTGTTTGAGAGGCCCGCTTGTTACACGTAGCGCCGCGAGGCGCGGCAAGGCGGCCCGGGGAAGAGGGTGGTGGTGTATGCCTTGTAGGGGGGGGGGTGTATCTCATGAGTTGCCACCCTCTCACCCTACCACCCACACACGACGTAGTCCTCACACACTTCATCCCTGGAGGCGGAGAGGCGGTACCTCGGCGGATAACGCGGCCTCAAAAGAACCCATCATCCCCTCCTTTCTGACCCTCCATCCACAACTCTTCACCCCCAGCGCTGACAAAGTACATACTCCTCTGGACTCCTGAGGCACGGACAAAGAATACGCGAGTTTGCAGATGTGAAATACCGCGGCGGTTCCTCTGGTGCTGAGATGATCGCCTACGCGAGGTTCTGGAACGAGACTTGTGTCTGATTGGCTAGTGCATGATGCGGAATGTTCCCTGTTGTAAGGGCTGTCGGCTGGCAAGTAAGTCACCTGGCGCTGATTGGCGGAACGGACGTTTTGGACAGTGGCGCCATTTTACTGGCGTTTGCAGCTGGAGTTCGTTGGTACAAGCGTTTGTTTCGCCTGGTTGGCCATGCGAAGCTCTGGAAACGGGCCTTGTATCTGTTTGGCTGCTGGGTGGTGCTGACGATTCCCTGGTGAACGAACTGCCGCCTGGTAAGATAGTCTCCAGGCACTGACTGACCAACAAAGTTCCGCCATATTACTGGCCAGTGAGCCCATTTTTTTCTGGCGTGCGTGGTTGGATTCCACGTTACGTGCTATAGTTTCGTTTCCCTAGTTCTAAATGTTCTTAAGTATAGGCTGTTCACGGTAAACTGAACACTTTTGAAAGCCCTGCTTAAGATATACTTGCATGCGCTTTGTGTGTTCTTCCGCCACATCTAAGATTAACATTTCCACGGGCCTGATAACTTTATTCATGCGTCGGTCAAGTGAAAATTCGAAATATGCAAGTGAATCGTCGTTTATTCTTATATATATATATATATAAAGTATATGCATTTAGAAAACCGAAAGCATTATTCACAAAAGATTACGTAATACTTTTCACTTAAACCTTAAGACATGGAATTACTTTCTTACCAACTTTACTGGGCGCATGCAAGTTCAGTGTTGCCGTTAAAATATGTGCAAGTAGTGGTAGTGACATTTCCCAAAGGTTAATTTTAAAAGTTATTACTTTACTGTGAACAGCCTTTAATACCACGTTGTTGGGTACGTCACAATAAGTGCTGTTGAAGTAATATTACGTCACCGAGGTCTGTAAAGAATACGTACGTCGTAAAATTACGCCAAACTCCCTATAAATCTGTTTAATGTAGGTGACATTATACGACGTCTGCAGCACTCAAAATATTGCCGACAAACCTCACCTGCCCGAAAACCAATAAAATGTGTGACACGCTTAATTAAATAACTCTATTCTTACTGGCGCAGTGAACTTGGAGTGGTCCCTCGCAAAGACAGAAATAAAACCTGCTGCTGCCAAAAGTATTTAGCGGAAAATCCGCAAACTTCACAGTTCATATTTCATTGAAACATTTTGCTGATGTAAAAATGACAAGGCACGCGTCTGCGATATTATAAAATGCCGGGAATTATTTTACCTGTCCACAGATACACCTTCGTCGTGGTTTTGGGATTAAAGGCGTCGCCCGGAATGTTACTGGGGAGATTCAGCTCATCAGCCGGAATCCAAAGTATTTTCGGTTCTGTTCGCGGTTATGGAGTATCGGAGTGGTGGTAAGTCGGTGGTACGCGAAGTGTTCAGAGGAAAAGAAGACCAAGTAATAAATATATTTTTTAACTTTTGGTAAAGTTCGTTAGGACAATTAATTTTACAGAACAATAATTTTGAAGAGTATTCAAGTTCGTATCATGAATATAACTTCAGCCATAGACGGAACTCTACCCGATTTTTCTGAAAATTAATCCCGGAATACACGTTCATATTTCTCTTTGAGTAGTCCGCCTAGCTGCCGCTTGAACTGCATTACATGGTGTTTGAAATACCTACACTTTTCCCCACGAAAGTATTAAACGTGCGTCCAATATTCTGATCTACGAAAAGAACACACGGTTCAGGCGAGGTCAGTTCAGAGCTTTCAAGACGTCACGCGTATTAGAAATAACCATTTAAGAGCACTCCAGCATATCTTAAAAATGGCATCTCCAAAGGGCAGTATTTCAAAATATACCCGTCAGAGTCAAACAAAAATACTCACGGGCCCTGCATCGAACCTTGCTGCTGACTTTTCGTCGATAAAATCCGCTTAAAGTCCCATAGGCACGCCATTTCAGGGCCCTTACGCTTAGAGACGATGGCACACTTGATGTGCGTGGCAACGTCGCCTTTATATAGCTACCACGTTTCTCGGCCTCAAACACATAAAATAACTCCAGGTAGGCAGAAGCCTAAGTAGAGATCGGAAAATTTCACGGATTCGGTTGGCAGTAGACTGGACTTCAACGTTTCAAAATAATTCATTTACCTAACTGCGTTTTGCATGTTCCCAGTTAAGTTGTCAGTGATGTAGGAACATATTTATATGCGTTTACTCCATAAGAAATGTGTAATATTTAAATTCGTAAACTCTGTAATTATATATATCAGCTTCTGTTATTTTTATTATCTTAAGATGAGGAATTGGCATATAAGTGACATTAATGGCGTGGCCATAAGCAACCGGATGTCCACATTGCTGTAGATTCTTACGGGGATCAAGAATATGACAAATTGTACGTTGGACCTCCCTTTGCTGTTCAGTCGGACCAGTTAAGCAATCACTCCTGACAGCCTTCAAAACCGCTATAATATTAAACTTGCTTTACGGACATGATAATTATCATCCTGACACAGCCAAGGTCTTATTCCAACGTGCTTCCACGATGACGAAACATTTTACTGTCCAAAATATCTTCGTACAAAAACTCCAACCACACATGCCAGCAAAATGGCGTCGCTGACCGGCAAAATGTTGGAGCGTCTGGCAGCCTACTCGCCAGACGGCAGCCCGGCTATTGGGAAGCCTTTCGCAGCACGCAGTAACCAATCAGATGCAGCACCCGTTCCCAGANAACCGCTATAATATTAAACTTGCTTTACGGACATGATAATTATCATCCTGACACAGCCAAGGTCTTATTCCAACGTACTTCCACGATGACGAAACATTTTACTGTCCAAAATATCTTCGTACAAAAACTCCAACCACACATGCCAGCAAAATGGCGTCGCTGACCAGCAAAATGTTGGAGCGTCTGGCAACCTACTCANTTCGTACAAAAACTCCAACCACACATGCCAGCAAAATGGCGTCGCTGACCAGCAAAATGTTGGAGCGTCTGGCAACCTACTCACCAGACGGCAGCCCGGCTATTGGGAAGCCTTTCGCAGCACGCAGTAACCAATCAGATGCAGCACCCGTTCCCAGAGTCTCGGGTAGCCAATCAGAGAATGGACGCGCCCTTATCAAAGGAACCGCCACGCTATTTTATCTCCATGTATCAATCATACCGTTGAAGCCCAAACAGGAATACCATTGTGAATAAGTTGATACTGCATGAAAATGGACCAGACGCGCATCATGGCCGGCCAGTCAGACGCAACGTCCGTTCCCAGATCCTCGCGCAACCAATCAGGGAATGGGTACGCCCACATTTAAGGAAACCGCCAAGCTTCGTCTATGTGTACTTGGCTATTGTGTGACTTAGGCTTGATATGGTTTGGGCACTGAACCATCCTCATACGGAAGTATGTGGTGTCTCTGACTGTGAAGAGATTTGAGCGGCTCTTAAGAGCGAGGCCTTAAGAGCCGATGAGGGTGAAGCGAGGTGAGTATGGAGCAGCCCCGGAATTAAGGGGCAGGGGAAACGGGAGATCCCCAAGAAAATCCGCCAACCAGTGGCATCGTCCGGCACGATTCCCACATGCGAAAATCCGGAAGCGACACCGCCGGGAATCGAACCCGGTTCACCTATGTGGGAGGCGAGTAGTCTAACCAATACACCTCCGCGGCCCCTTTGTGATGATGACGATTCTGTGGAAGAGGGAGAGAGGAAGAGATGTAACGACTTAGGATGGATGGCGGTCCACCAGGTAGGGCCGGGGTCAGCAGAAAACACTTTCGTGGGCGCGTGGACGAAAGTTTTCCCGCGACGGAGAAAGCCTCATGCTCGCCAGGTTGACGCCAAGCGACCACCGGCTGGCCGAAACCACAGCTAGTCGGTGTCTTTTTGCTCGCCCTCGCTAGAGCAGGAATGTTTCACACTCCACTTCCGATAACATCTTGTCTGAGGGCGGGTGAAATTCCCGATGTAAAGTGTATTCTCATTCCTGATCCGCGCTGGGGAGGTGGTGGTTTTCGTCAGTGTAGGTGGAGAAGGGGGGAGGGTGGAGGGGGAAAGGTCTAAAATATGCATTCTTGCCTAACCCTGTTATGGAATTTCACAAAATGTGTGGAATTTCTGTTGGTGTGTTGATTTTCCATCGGAATGAACGACTCTGTGGGTTTTACGTGGAGTATCCAACTGTAACTGAAATCTTAATTTAAAAAAGTAACTTTCTCGCTAAATGTACTCATAGTACTCTTTGATATTAATTGGANCTGTAACTGAAATCTTAATTTAAAAAAGTAACTTTCTCGCTAAATGTACTCATAGTACTCTTTGATATTAATTGGATTTGCCAGTCTCTATATCCTTGCATTCCTGGAACATTTTATTTGAGATCAGTACAATGTTGGCAACAAGCGCAAACTGACTGTACAAATTGTTAGGGAGGAACGATATTAAAAAAAAAAAAAACTATGGTGTTTGCGTCAATTCAGTGGTTTTGTTGTTGTAAAATTTATATGTTTATTGACTATATACTTATTAGTTTTATTTAATTTGGGTGGTTGAGAAAAAGTTTTTAAATTCATTTGCTATCATTTTACTATAATTTATAAGACTGTCATTTACTCTTACTCTTACAATAAAATAATCTTGTAAGTTTCAAATTAAAAAACGCGTNTATAATTTATAAGACTGTCATTTACTCTTACTCTTACAATAAAATAATCTTGTAAGTTTCAAATTAAAAAACGCGTGTTTATATTTTAATTTAAATATTTTAAAACTCTTTGCTTGATAAGACATTTTGCCCTTAGAATTAAATGTAAAATTACATATTCTTTCTTTTTTCACAATTTTTTAAATATTTTTCAGAGCTTCTACGGGCCTCCTCACAGGTCCAGGCTCCACGGATACAGCCATGGCTTCCACCTCCTCNAAATATTTTTCAGAGCTTCTACGGGCCTCCTCACAGGTCCAGGCTCCACGGATACAGCCATGGCTTCCACCTCCTCTCGACGAACCTGTAGAAGAATAAGAAACATTGTCCACAAACTACCTTCTGAGTGTACTTTTCAGAATGCACGAAATAATTTCCAATCATTGTATTGCATAAATAGATTCAAGATGAAAACTTAATGTCTAATAAGTAGCCGCAGTTTGTAGGAACACTTTCGGACAAAAAATTCCATCTACATTCAGTTCTCTGAAATAGGTGAAAGTGTTCCAACGATATCGACTTTTTGCAGAGGAAGTACTACAGTAACGCCATCTGTTATCAGAGATGTACGTATACCAGAGAAACCCGATATATTTGTTTCTTTAGGGTGTTTTAATAGAAAATTTCTGAAATAAATAATATGTTTCTACATGTCATTTGGCCTAAAATTATTTGGCCTAAAGTTGCTTGGCCTAAAATTAGTTTGCCTAAAGTCACTTGGCCTAAAATTATTTGGCCTAAAATAACTTTGCCTAAAATTATTTAGCCTATAGTCACTTGGCCTAAAGTCAATTGACCACAAATTATTTGGCCTGATTTTAAGCCAAATATTTTTATGCCAAATGGCGGGTACCTCTCGGAATACAATGTCAAGACTAGGAACGGTTTTTCTGAATTCCTTGNAATATTTTTATGCCAAATGGCGGGTACCTCTCGGAATACAATGTCAAGACTAGGAACGGTTTTTCTGAATTCCTTGTCAACTTACCAGCGAATGTGTATGCCAGTGGGTGTGGCAGCATCTGTTTAGTTAACGGGCAGTGATTTATTTCAAANAATATTTTTATGCCAAATGGCGGGTACCTCTCGGAATACAATGTCAAGACTAGGAACGGTTTTTCTGAATTCCTTGCCAACTTACCAGCGAATGTGTATGCCAGTGGGTGTGGCAGCATCTGTTTAGTTAACGGGCAGTGATTTATTTCAAANCCAACTTACCAGCGAATGTGTATGCCAGTGGGTGTGGCAGCATCTGTTTAGTTAACGGGCAGTGATTTATTTCAAAGGTTGATTTTAAAAAAGTTCACATTAACATAAACAGCCCATAGCACGTCTAGTTCATTTTGAAGAAATTGGACAAGATTTTTGCCGTTATTAAAATTTATTTTTAAATTTCTTGGTATAATTTGTTTATTTAAATTTTTTTATACAATGTTAATAATCGTTTTCCTTTTGAGATAGTCTTAGTTAATTAGAATTATGGTGTTTTAAAATAATGTTTAGGCGGATTTATTCAGAATGTATGGTTTTCTGGGGCTCTGTAGTCAGTAGTACGAAGGCAAGAAGCTCTTCACACAGCCCGTAGCCACGAGAAAGCCCCCGCTTGCAACGCTTGTTATCGTATGCCCGAGTGTTGGCGCGACTGTGTTAC
Source organism: Clitarchus hookeri (assembly GCA_002778355.1). Lineage (NCBI taxonomy): Eukaryota > Metazoa > Arthropoda > Insecta > Phasmatodea > Phasmatidae > Clitarchus > Clitarchus hookeri. The sequence continues at coordinate 425,878 of NQII01000188.1, read as the reverse complement.
TTACAGCCTTTCTTGCTCTCGTTCGCGCCGTGTCTCAGCCTTCGTTGAACCGTTTCTCTGCACGGCAAATTTTACGCTGCATCCACAGTGCGTGGGCGTCCCGAGAAGAAAAAAAGTGCCCTCTGTACCGTCCGGAATAGCATTTGCGCATCCCAACGCAATCTATCGCCAACTTTCTAACTAAAGTTTAGTGTATCATTCCGCGTGGGACGCACTATTTCTTGTATCTCTCCGCGAGAGGTGCGTCGCCCCGAGAGCATCCGCACCTACTCCCTGGCTACAGATCGAAGTTTTTCGCCGCAGCTGAAACGAAACTTGTATTTGTGAACGATTTAGTCGCGGTGCGCGTATTTCAACTACATATTTAAGATGTAGAATAGCGAACTCCTTCATGAATATGTATAGTTTTAGCGCAACTTAGGCAATTAGTGTTTTTTTTGACAACTTGCTTTCTGTGATGTTCTACTACGCGTATATTCTACCGGTCGTTAATTAAGAAGTGATTTTGGTGTGTTACACAGGGTTTTACAATCTTAGTTTATGTCCAACTTTCACCCCGACCCCTCTGCTTTTTCGACGTCCGTTCAACTTTTGACTCTGCGCCTTAATCCGTTTCGATCTTCCGTTTGGGTGCTGGAGAAACGGTTTANCTCTGCGCCTTAATCCGTTTCGATCTTCCGTTTGGGTGCTGGAGAAACGGTTTAACTTCTACATCGTTTGGACCACCCGGCATCAGTTCCATTTCCAACCATATCTGGAGGATATATGATGAGTTGGCTCAGTCATCCACTATTATTTAATTAATATAACTAGTTATGCTTATAATTTTGCGTCGTTCGGCGGAACAGTTATTAGAAAATTTGAACTATTTAAGTTTTAGTGTAAAATTTTTATTTTTTTGGTAATGTAAAAGACATATGACTGGCAAAATATTTATATTTCCGTCAATGATGCCCAAGAGACTTATGCAAAAAAGTAGTAAATGTAACTAGTAAAGATATTTGACAGTTTGTTGTAAGGGACCCCGTTTTATAATATCCCGCTTTATAATATTGTTCAATTTTTTTAACCTGTTATAGNGACAGTTTGTTGTAAGGGACCCCGTTTTATAATATCCCGCTTTATAATATTGTTCAATTTTTTTAACCTGTTATAGCGTGCTTTGTCCATGAGATGATTAAATAAAAGATTCAGTTTAGTGATGTACAATTATAATCACTTTGGCTAAATGTTGTGAAAGCTCCTGAGTTTGCAAATGTGATTCTAAAATACAGTATAATGCCATAAATCCGCCTAATTTATTTANTGTTGTGAAAGCTCCTGAGTTTGCAAATGTGATTCTAAAATACAGTATAATGCCATAAATCCGCCTAATTTATTTATCTCTTTCAATTCCTTACCAATCTTATTGTGTATTCACTGGTACTTATTAATATTTGGTCATGCACGTAGCCTTTTGTTGCAATGATTTATCACATTTTTCCAGCACGCATTTTCCTAAAATCTTAATATAATTTTGTGGTAGGAGATTTGATTAGAGGCCCAAGGTATATCCCCGCAACGCCCTCTGTGGGCTGGTAATTGCTTTCCCGCGATCCAACAAATATTATTTTGCAATTTTTGAGGCAAATGCGAATGTTTTTACCAAATTTGAGCAATAAAGAGAATATGAAGATGAAAATGAATTCTCAGCCTGGGGAGACTAGAGAGTGGAGAGGTTTAACAACGAGGTCTTGAGAACCGNGATGAAGATGAAAATGAATTCTCAGCCTGGGGAGACTAGAGAGTGGAGAGGTTTAACAACGAGGTCTTGAGAACCGAAGTGGGTGAAACGAGGGGTACTGTACATGAGGCAGTGACGGAATGCAAGGGCAGGAGGAAACGGGATATCCGAGAGAAAACCCGCCGATTAGCAGTATCGTCTGGCACGATTCTCGAATGAGAAAATCCGGGAGTGGACCCGCCGGGAACCGAACCCGGTACGCCTTGGAGAAAGGAGAAAGCTCTAGCCACTAAGCCAACCCCATCTCCTGAGTGAACTAGAGATGAGATTGACTGAAGTAATCTGTGCATGGGTGTGGCCACTCGTCCTATACAGCCGGGAGGAAATGATGGGAATTGCTAAGAATTCTCTCCCTTCCCTTTGTATTGTGCTTCCGAGAACTGCGGTTATTTGAGATAAAAGCGAACTCTGTGCTACCCCCCCCNATGATCAGGGTTTGAACCTCTGCAAGAAAACTCGCAGAACTAGGAAATTATTCCTCCTGAGACGGTTTTAGATGTTACAGCATGGCAAGAATATGTATTCAGGACAATGGAAACGATAATAACCACGCCGTATAATTTTTGACAGCTACAAACTTGCGTGTCGAATTTAGAATTCAAGACAACGGTGCGCATGTTTAAATGCACATAAATATGCTTCACTTTTCAGGATCACACGGGTTACTTTGCTTCGACTCGATTTACGTATGTAAGAACATTTTTTATTTTTTTTGTAATTTATTCGTCCCTTATTATTATTATTTNACGTATGTAAGAACATTTTTTATTTTTTTTGTAATTTATTCGTCCCTTATTATTATTATTGTTTAGCAAATTTCTTTTTAACGATTTTAAAAATTATGGAAACCATCAGCGATGAATGTAATTGGGTATTTTGCCGATGCAGGAAATTTGAAAGCTCTTGACTGAGAAGGCACCATGAGGACAAAAAGAAAGCGTTTTTTGTATATAGCATTTCTACATTTTACAATTGGTTTTATAACTGAAAATTGTTCAATAATTTTTAATAATTTGTTTGCAACAAAGAGTAAAACATATGCCTGCAGTAGCGAGGAACAACAAATAATTACTTGCTTGAATAAACCGGATTCTAGTGTAATCAGTGTATATTCTATTTAGAGCTTGCCATATATCCATATTTGTGGCAGCGAAACTAATGAAGTGTCTGTAACGAGTCATTGTCGCTGCTCACGCTATTGCCGTCCATCTAGGGTCTAATAATTGACGTCGGGATGTGGGTCTACGAGATGGGCATTACAATCCCTCAGGGAATAAAGCTGCTTGATCATGTTCTTTTTCATTCTTTGCCAAGTCCTAACCCATGAAGTTTTCGCCTTCGTGCCTTCGACTAGTGACATTCATCACTGGCGTTAGATAACAATGAAATATAGGCCTGTCCCATGGCTTTTCAAAACTTCTCAGATAGTTCTATCATAGTTCTATCACTGGTTATTATTATTATTATTTGTTTGTGTGTTTACGTAGTGAGCTGTTTTTTTGGCTCGTGGTATCTTAAAGTTTTTTCTCNTCCCAACGCAATCTATCGCCAACTTTCTAACTAAAGTTTAGTGTATTATTCCGCGTGGGACGCACTATTTCTTGTATCTCTCCGCGAGAGGTGCGTCGCCCCGAGGGCATCCGCACCTACTCCCTGGCTACAGATCGAAGTTTTTCGCCGCAGCTGAAACGAAAGTTGTATTTGTGAACGATTTAGTCGTGGTGCGCGTATTTCAACTACATATTTAAGATGTAGAATAGCGAACTCCTTCATGAATATGTATAGTTTTAGCGCAACTTAGGCAATTAGTGTTTTTTTTGACAACTTGCTTTCTGTGATGTTCTACTACGCGTATATTCTACCGGTCGTTAATTAAGAAGTGATTTTGGTGTGTTACACAGGGTTTTACAATCTTAGTTTATGTCCAACTTTCACCCCGACCCCTCTGCTTTTTCGACGTCCGTTCAACTTTTGACTCTGCGCCTTAATCCGTTTCGATCTTCCGTTTGGGTGCTGGAGAAACGGTTTAACTTCTACATCGTTTGGACCACCCGGCATCAGTTCCATTTCCAACCATATCTGGAGGATATATGATGAGTTGGCTCAGTCATCCACTATTATTTAATTAATATAACTAGTTATGCTTATAATTTTGCGTCGTTCGGCGGAACAGTTATTAGAAAATTTGAACTATTTAAGTTTTAGTGTAAAATTTTTATTTTTTTGGTAATGTAAAAGACATATGACTGGCAAAATATTTATATTTCCGTCAATGATGCCCAAGAGACTTATGCAAAAAAGTAGTAAATGTAACTAGTAAAGATATTTGACAGTTTGTTGTAAGGGACCCCGTTTTATAATATCCCGCTTTATAATATTGTTCAATTTTTTTAACCTGTTATAGTGTGCTTTGCCCATGAGATGATTAAATAAAAGATTCAGTTTAGTGATGTACAATTATAATCACTTTGGCTAAATGTTGTGAAAGCTCCTGAGTTTGCAAATGTGATTCTAAAATACAGTATAATGCCATAAATCCGCCTAATTTATTTCTCTCTTTCAATTCCTTACCAATCTTATTGTGTATTCACTGGTACTTATTAATATTTGGTCATGCACGTAGCCTTTTGGTGTAATGATTTATCACATTTTTCCAGCACGCATTTTCCTAAAATCTTAATATAACTTTGTGGTGGGAGATTTGATTAGAGGCCCAAGGTATATCCCCGCAACGCCCTCTGTGGGCTGGTAATTGCTTTCCCGCGATCCAACAAATATTATTTTGCAATTTTTGAGGCAAATGCGAATATTTTTTACCAAATTTGAGCAATAAAGAGAAGATGAAGATGAAAATGAATTCTCAGCCTGGGGAGACTAGAGAGTGGAGAGGTTTAACAACGAGGTCTTGAGAACCGAAGTGGGTGAAACGAGGGGTACTGTACATGAGGCAGTGACGGAATGCAAGGGCAGGAGGAAACGGGATATCCGAGAGAAAACCCGCCGATTAGCAGTATCGTCTGGCACGATTCTCGAATGAGAAAATCCGGGAGTGGACCCGCCGGGAACCGAACCCGGTACGCCTTGGAGAAAGGAGAAAGCTCTAGCCACTAAGCCAACCCCATCTCCTGAGTGAACTAGAGATGAGATTGACTGAAGTAATCTGTGCATGGGTGTGGCCACTCGTCCTATACAGCCGGGAGGAAATGATGGGAATTGCTAAGAATTCTCTCCCTTCCCTTTGTATTGTGCTTCCGAGAACTGCGGTTATTTGAGATAAAAGCGAACTCTGTGCTACCCCCCCCCCCCCCCCNCCCCTCCGTCAACATTTTGATCACGCACTTAAACATGATGAAATGATCAGGGTTTGAACCTCTGCAAGAAAACTCGCAGAACTAGGAAATTATTCCTCCTGAGACGGTTTTAGATGTTACAGCCTGGCAAGAATATGTATTCAGGACAATGGAAACGATAACAACCACGCCGTATAATTTTTGACAGCTACAAACTTGCGTGTCGAATTTAGAATTCAAGACAACGGTGCGCATTTTTAAATGCACATAAATATGCTTCACTTTTCAGGATCACACGGGTTACTTTGCTTCGACTCGATTTACGTATGTAAGAACATTTTTTATTTTTTTTGTAATTTATTCGTCCCTTATTATTATTATTTTTTAGCAAATTTCTTTTTAACGATTTTAAAAATTATGGAAACCATCAGCGATGAATGTAATTGGGTATTTTGCCGATGCAGGAAATTTGAAAGCTCTTGACTGAGAAGGCACCATGAGGACAAAAAGAAAGCGTTTTTTGTATATAGCATTTCTACATTTTACAATTGGTTTTATAACTGAAAATTGTTCAATAATTTTTAATAATTTGTTTGCAACAAAGAGTAAAACATATGCCTGCAGCAGCGAGGAAAAACAAATAATTACTTGCTTGAATAAACCGGATTCTAGTGTAATCAGTGTATATTCTATTTAGAGCTTGCCATACATCCATATTTGTGGCAGCGAAACTAATGAAGTGTCTGTAACGAGTCATTGTCGCTGCTCACGCTATTGCCGTCCATCTAGGGTCTAATAATTGACGTCGGGATGTGGGTCTACGAGATGGGCATTACAATCCCTCAGGGAATAAAGCTGCTTGATCATTTTCTTTTTCATTATTTGCCAAGTCCTAACCCAAGAAGTTTTCGCCTTCGTGCCTTCGACTAGTGACATTCATCACTGGCGTTAGATAACAATGAAATATAGGCCTGTCCCATGGCTTTTCAAAACTTCTCAGATAGTTCTATCATAGTTCTATCACTGGTTATTATTATTATTTGTTTGTGTGTTTACGTAGTGAGCTGTTTTTTTGGCTCGTGGTATCTTAAAGTTTTTTCTCTATGGCGCCTTAAAATAAAGTTGTTATATTTCAGTTCCCCGAGTTTAGTGTTTTGCAGTGTTTTCATGCGTATTGGAGCCGTGTAAACATTACAGTGTAAGAAACGCCAAGAAATTACAAAAGACACTAATATCGCATTGGAAAAAAAAAAGCTATGGAATAAGCACTGCCGAGCTGTCTCATTAGCATTTTTCTCTGTTTTGAATCAGGGTATCACATGCCACAGTTTACTGCGCAAGTATTACTCCAGTGAGTGAAGCAGATGAGGGGCGGTTGTTCTGAAACTGTACCCCCCCCCCCCCTTCCAAGTCTGTTCATATGCTAAATATGAGTTAGACCGATTTGCGTCTTCTGCGCATGTACCGAGCATTGACCTAACCCCACGCCCTCACAACCGTCTAAGTCACATGGTCAACAGTGATGAAAGTGTTTGTTTGGATCTTGATTTTCGAAAGAGAATCCCTATAATATGAATAAAACATTCTAACCAATTCGAATTTAATCAAATTGCGCTAAAAACTGGTTACAGGGAAGTATGCGAACATTTCAAAGCACTTGTTTGCTATAGACAGTGTTCTAATCTCAAATCCTATCCACGTCGTTTATGAGAGTCGTATTAACAGGAAAACAGTACAATATGGGATCACGGAGAGGCGACTGCGCATCTTGGGAGCGCTCTCTTCTACGTTTTCCCTCCACGCTTACGCCCTGTGCCTGCGGCGCCGTTAGGGGAAGGGTATTTTGGACGGTCCTGGTGGCCGCGAGCGAATCCTCCCGGCTCATCCCATTCGACTGTAGTGAAGGGGTGTGCCGATTAGTGTGAGAGAGCGGGGCTCAGTCAACACCGGGGGCTCGGCCGTCCGTTAATCGCGAGGGGAAACAGCGAGCGTGCACGTCTGCACTGACGCCTTGCGTCGCCAGCTGTTCTCTCGTTAAGCTGGACTCACAACCATCCGTCCGGCGGCCACGTCATCTTCAACCAATCGCAAAGCAACTTTTTTTTTCTATCCGTCAGTCAGTCAATTATTTCTCAAACTTTAACTTTCGACGGATGGACGGGTGGGCCACCGCCTTCTGACGACATTCCGTAGACGCGAATACCAACTTTGAAATAAAATGCGAGGTGGTGCACATGTGTTTATTTATCATTGGTGGTAAATTCAGGAACTTAAAACGTAAGCAATAATTCAGTATAAATTCTTATCACCTGAAAAAAAAAATATTTCCCCAAAATATTTTTCTCTTGAAAATGTATTTCCAACCAAAATATACCTCAAACTAAAGAAAGATCACGGTGTTACGTTGTCACACTGAAATTTTGCCGTACAGAAGGATTGACGGACGACGGATTGTTGTGAATCGCTTTCAACTGACGGGCGAAAACACAAACGGATGTCTGACTGACGGACGGACGACTAACGGATGCGACGGATGGTTTTGAGTCCAACTTTACTGTCCTCCATCGAGTCGGGATCACGATGACTTCACGTATCACGTAACACGTAACGAGTAACACGTTCATGTAAGCCGGCTTCACCTTGACTAATGTGTTTCAAAGAGACCTATCACGGTCATTTCACGTACCGTTGTAAATGCCAGTGTCTAGCTTTTGCTTGTTACTCTGATACGTGACTCATCACCACGTGATCTCAGTGGCCAATCCCAATAGAGGTGATGTGTTTTATTTGTTTTTCATGTGTTTGTATTTATTTTGGCGATGTCGTCTACTCACGTTACTTATTTATTTAGCGCATATATAATTTTCTCCCGGGAATGAGGATGAAAGAGTAATATAAATTAGGCTAAGATTATTTTTTTGTTTTTTTGATTCGTAAATATGTCTGGAGTTTTACACTGCCACAGTTCACTAATTATGTTTCTCAGAAGTGTTAAAATACTTGCATGAAGGACAGAATGTCTACCATTATGTTTGCAAATTTTTAGTAGGCCTCTTCATGAAACACATTATAATACACCACACAAAAAATACCACGTTTTACGCACACGTGAACGCGTAGCGTGATGCGTGCTACGTATACCGTAAAGTCGTCGCAATGCTGGCCTAAGACCGTGCTCCAATTAGTAGTACTAGACCGCAATTGGCGTTCATTTCAGGATTTTTCAAATTGTTCACTCAATTGGCAATTTATTTTAAGTCGAAATATCTCGGTGGTCTTGTTATTAAATTCTGGTTTTACCATCTAGAGCTGTCACCATTAAAGAAAAACTACTTTATTCTACCTGCATTGAAAATATAATGCGCATTTACAAAACTGGAACAGGAATTGAGTGACATTATAATACGCGGCAAAATCGACGAACTTCGCCAGCGTACTGTAGAGATCTTTAGCAACAAAAAAAATGCCATTTACATATGTAGGCTATGAAGCCCCCTTTTCAGAGTTATAGTGACGGAAACGGAAGAAACAAAACACGCGTAATTACTGAATAGCTTTATTGGCGTTGACTACGTGCCGGAAGTTTCATACGATCTGTTCAAGACGGGCCCCACCTGCCCGCAAGAAGGCTGCGGTGCGGCGCATCATGGCGTCCGCCACTGCGTGTCTGCAAGTTCGCTTCGGGGTCGAGTGGCGGCATCAGCGATCGCTACAGACCTGAAAAATTCGCGAGCTCAACGACCTGCAGGCTGAACTCTACAGTCTTACGTACAAATATGCCGATGTCAACTGCTTTATTGGATGTCTGCTGTCGCAGTGGAAGGCGACGATTGGGCCAGCGTTCTCCAGGAGGTGTCAAACATCGTCTGGTCTAATGGGCGAAGTTATATAAACACCCGTGTTTTGAATTCTAGCTTGTCCCAAAATGAATCAGCGAATTTTTCAGGTCTATAGTGATCGCCCGTATCAACTGACCTGGTGTGTCTCGTTTCTATCCACTGCGCACCCTGCTCTTCAGGAAGCTCCAGAAGAAACAGTCTAATGGGGGAGAGGTCAGGGGACCGCGGCGGCCACGGGACTGGGCTGCCTCTTCCTATCCACCTGGCGGACACTTCAATAGTTCAGTGACAGCCCCGCTGAAGTGTGGAGGTGCCGCGTCCCACTGCAGGTCACGTGTTCACGTCGTACTGCTAACGGCGAATCTTCCAGGAAAGGGTGGCAGGTCGGCTTCCAGAAATTGTCTCTTGTAATGAGCGATCAGATTACCTTCTATCAAATGCGGTACAAAGAAATGATCGTCACGAAATCAGCGCCACACATTCACTAACAACCGTTCTTGAAATTGGTATTTATTTATTGAAATTCTGTCACTGTAACTCTGAAACGGATTTTCATAGTCTATATAT
>NQII01000188.1:356252-407913 GCA_002778355.1 Clitarchus hookeri | reverse complement strand
CGACGAGTACAGTGCGGCTGTGAACGGAAGAGCTACCCGACGAGTACAGCGCGGCTGTGAACGGAAGAGCTACCCGACGGCTGTGAATGGAAGCGCTTGTGGCGCTCCAGAACATTCTGGACAGTAGAGACCGCTGTCATCTGAACTGAAACAAGGTGAAATCTAATGGACAAGTGATACAGACTTGCCTGTAAATACTAGAAATCCCAATTATCAAATATGTAAATGAAGATTTAATTAATTTTGTGTTAGGTGTATCTTTACTTACAAAAACTGGTTTTAAGTGATTTATTGTGTAAATTTCTGTGAGGCGACAGACGAGTAGGTAAATAATAGTTATATATAGCAAATTATAGCCCTTTATTGTCAATACATAAAGTTTAGAAATTGTTTTTGTTTTGTTTGTAAATAAATTAAGAAATTGTTATTACCTCTTTAGTTAATTAATAGCTCCATCCCTCAAAGAACTGGCTAAGTCTATGGACTTTGAAAATTCGTAACATTATTATGACACGCCGTTTGCAGTTGTCGAAATTTCAATCTCTTTGTGGACGTTTTAATTTGTCCTACAAATAGAAAATTATTTTCAAAGAAAGCTTACACATGTTACATCACATAAATAAATCAAAGTTACTGCTGACTGATTACCGAAACATTTCTTTCCACTTTTTCAAGGCTAACATATATGGCAAGCTCCAGAATATAATAATAACCAGCACTCGCATATTGCCAAGAACACACGAATGTCACTATAGCTAACAATTGTGCTGCTTGCCAAAGTTAAATAATACAATTACCTGTACTGTGTATTTATTTCTGCATTGTTTTATTTGACATGATAGATAGCGCTTGCAAACGGCACAGTATTTAATAACCTATACTATAGTAGCCCCACGGTAAATTAGGACTCTGGAGCTCTGCCAATGTCGGGCCACTTCTCCCCGGGAAAGTAAACAACTGGAGGACGGTGGTACGGAGGTGGTAGGGAGTGCCAGTAGATTCTTCTTCCCGCCTGTCAACTACCTGTGTTGGGTGCTTTGCGAGTCGTTCTGTCTCTCTCTTTCACTCGGGTAGGCGAGGCCAAGTCCGTTCTTAGGCCGGCGCGACTACAGTATTTGAAACTTCTGCAGATGATCTGACATTTACCTGAATCTCAAGCGATTTCTTAAAAAAAATTCCTTTTTTTTTATAAAGTATGCCAAATTTACTCATAAAGAAGTAACTTTCCTGCATTTCACCATCATTGGCGTTACGTAAAATGATTTGTTTTCGTAAGAAGCTATCCGATAACGTATACGTTAAAAACGCAAAAAAAAAAAATATATTACAATTTAAAAAATTATGAATTACGGTATTGCATAACTGACGACGACTTTTATTCGCAATGCCGGGTAGGTCATGAATTTGTGCACGCTGGGTTTAGCTGTTATTTAAGCATGAGATGCCTCCCACTTAGGTTAACTGAAAATAAAAGCTGAGGCGTTAACAGTCGCCATCTTAATCAAATTTACCCTATGCCAGGACACATACACCCCCCCCCCCACTCTCTCACCCATTTAATTGGAATTTCCCATTTATATAGTTTTGTTCTTTAATATCGTTGCAGGAATTCCGGCTTATAATATGTGAGTATAGGTAGAAGTTTCTGGTTTTTAAAACTGGAATTTGGTATATTTACTCAGTAAATCTCTATGGCGATAGTTAAAAAATAATTAATTATAGTTTTTCTTTAAAACATAGTATTAATTTGTACGCGTAATTAAAACACCTTTGACTAGGAACGTAAATAATTTTTTACACACACATTACCCTTAAAAATGTGGGCACCATCAGAGATATGTTATTTGTTTACATGCTGTGTGTACAATTCAAGTCACGCGGCGGAGGGCTATGATAGGCTGGCCTATGATTTGCAAGTCCCACTCAGAGGGGCCGGTTTTACACGTATGTTTCCAGACTAACATATATGGCCAGCGATCGGCTCATCACACAGAGTTAATACCGGCCAGTGCGCCGTNAAAAAAAAAAAAAAAAAAAAAGGAACTAGGCTACGTTAATGGCATGCGGGGAGAGATACTGATAGAACTTCGATATATCTGATCTCGACCCTCGTGGAAACAGGACGCCGCGGCCTTAAATTATCCCCCGGCCGACGAAAGTCGCTGCGACGGAATTAACGAAGTATGGAGGAAGTTGTTCTAACACAGCCAACACTGAAATTGTGGTTATGAAAAGGCATGCAAAAAAAAAATATATTCTCTCTTTGGTTACAACGCGGTAAGCAAATTTCCTCTTCCGTGAGCTAGCCATGAACGAATAAATATATAGGATGTTCACATTTAACTCAGCACTTTTGAATTCAACCTTTGAAAAATATTACTGCCCCTAGCTTCATATATTTTTAACGGGTACACCGATTGGCATGCTCCCAGAAAAGTTAGTAATAACGAAGGGAAAGTACCATGACTTGATGTTGAATTAAAAGTGCTAGATAAACATGTATGAATACCGAAATAATTTGTTTCGTTTCCTGATTTTTTAAATGCAAAAAGTGCAAGAACTAACAAATTTGTAAAATATTTACTTTATAATAATTACACAGGTTAACTTGATTTANAAGATCCTTGGATAAAGCCTTTCTTACCTACTTGGAAGAAGATAATAATATAGATTTTGAAAACAAAAGGCTTAAATGCAGATGATCTGACATTTACCTGAATCTCAAGCGATATCTTAAAAAAATTCCTTTTTTTTTTTTTTTTCATAAAGTATGCCAAATTTACTTATAAAGAAGTAACTTTCCTGCATTTTACCATCATTGGCGTTACGTAAAATGATTGTTTTCGTAAGAAGCTATCCAGTAACGTATATGTTAAAAACGCAAAAAAAAATATTACAATAAAAAAAATTTTGAATTACTGTATTGCATAACTGACGATGACTTTTCTGCCCAATGCCAGGTAGGCCATGAATTTGTGCCCGCTGGGTTTAGCTGTTAGTTAAGCATGAGATGCCTCCCACTTAGGTTAACCGAAAATAAAAGCTGAAACGTTAACAGTCGCCATTTTAATCAAATTTACCCGATGCCAGGACACATACACCCCCCACTCTCTCACCCATTTAATTGGAATTTCCCATTTATATAGTTTTGTTATTTAATATCGTTGCAGGAATTCCGGCTTATAATATGTGAGTATAGGTAGAAGTTTCTGGTTTTTAAAACTGGAATTTGGCATATTTACTCAGTAAATCTCTATGGCGATAGTTAAAAAATAATTAATTATAGTTTTTCTTTAAAAAATAGTATTAATTTGTACGCGTAATTAAAACACCTTTGTCTAGGAACGTAAATAATTTTTTACACACACATTACCCTTAAAAATGTGGGCACCATCAGAGATATGTTATTTGTTTACATGCTGTGTGTACAATTAAAGGTACGCGGCGAAGGGCTATAATAGGCTGGCCTATGATTTGCAAGTCCCACTCAGAGGGGCCGGTTTTACACGTATGTTTCCAGACTAACATATATGGCCAGCGATCGGCTCATCACACAGAGTTAANAAAAAAAAAAAAAAAAAAAAAGGAACTAGGCTACGTTAATGGCATGCGGGGAGAGATACTGATAGAACTTCGATATATCTGATCTCGACCCTCGTGGAAACAGGACGCCGCGGCCTTAAATTATCCCCCGGCCGACGAAAGTCGCTGCGACGGAATTAACGAGGTATGGAGGAAGTTGTTCTAACACAGCCAACACTGAAATTGTGGTTATGAAAAGGCATGCAAAAAAAAAATATATTCTCTCTTTGGTTACAACGCGGTAAGCAAATTTCCTCTTCCGTGAGCTAGCCATGAACGAATAAATATATAGGATGTTCACATTTAACTCAGCACTTTTGAATTCAACCTTTGAAAAATATTACTGCCCCTAGCTTCATATATTTTTAACGGGTACACCGATTGGCATGCTCCCAGAAAAGTTAGTAATAACGAAGGGAAAGTACCATGNCTTCATATATTTTTAACGGGTACACCGATTGGCATGCTCCCAGAAAAGTTAGTAATAACGAAGGGAAAGTACCATGTCTTGATGTTGAATTAAAAGCGCTATGTAAACATGTATGAATACCGAAATAATTTGTTTCGTTTCCTGATTTTTTTAATGCAAAAAGTGCAAGAACTAACAAATTTGTAAAATATTTACTTTATAATAATTACACAGGTTAACTTGATTTANAAATGCAAAAAGTGCAAGAACTAACAAATTTGTAAAATATTTACTTTATAATAATTACACAGGTTAACTTGATTTACGCCTGAATAAAGTGATCAGACCTGTGGCAGTATTAAATTTTCATATGGCTCAATAATACGCAAAGTGCGTACAAGTAGATCTTAAGTAAGGCTTTCTAAAGTGCTCAGTTTAGCGTGAACAGCCTATACTTAGTTTTTCTATGAAGACATGAATTGTTTCATACCATAACATCAGTAATATTTACAGCTCATTGCGATAATTCCGAGGCATAGTTTGATTAGTCCCAACCCGGTAAATAAGAAGTTTTAAATTTTGAAAGGCAAAAATTTTGAAAAGAGTAGAGTTTTTTTTAAATTCTAATTATTTTCACTAGTAACCAGTGCTTAGGAAAATTTCTGATGTAAAATTGTATTATCACCGTGGCAGTATTGGGGTATACGTATGGCCGCACGCGTTTAGCCTTGATTCCATAAAGGAAACAAGGCAATTACATGTTTCTGTATGAAGATTCCACCAAAATGTGTATTGTAAGAAAAAACAGCGAGTCTTATTTCCTTCTGGGCACATTTTCCGAATGAAGACAACAGAGATTTACTTCTAGGGAAGTCCGATTTTCGAGAAAAGATTTCGCGACTAGTTTCACTTCAAAACACGTTAACTCAGGAATACTTCCTTTACTGGGCAAGCCCTAGTTATAACTGTCAGTATTTTAGGTGTCAGCTCGCGAAAGAGAGATGTTGGAAAGAGCGTTGCAGAGTGTTTGAAATACACGTTTTACCACGAAACTATTAATCGTGTGACCAATGTGCTGACCTAGGAAAAGAACACACGCTTCTGACGAGACCTGTTGACGGCTTTCGCGGCGTCACGCACTTTAGAAACGCCAACATACTCAGAAGCTGCTCTTTCCAAGCGCCATATCTCAAAACCTACGCATCAGTTACATACAAAAGTACTCAAGGGCCCTGCTTTGAAACTTACCACAGACTTTCTATCAATAAAATGCTAGAGGCAAAGGTTAAAGTCGCAGCACGACGAGAACGCGTATGCGCGTATCTCAGAAAATAAATAGTCTGGAAATACAAGTTTTCTAGTAAAGATAAAAAAACTATTATCTACAGCAGCCAATTTTTACTCTTATCATACTAAATACATCCAAAGAGAAAAAAATACTGCAAATGGTTGGAAACAGTATTTTCAGAGCTATTGTGCGCACTTTCCTCAAGGACAAGAAAAAGTACAAAGTGGCCATCATTGCATGTGATAATATCCCATGTTACAGACCTAATTCGCGAGAGATTCAGCAACCCGGGGAATGCATTGCACTGCCNTCACTCTTTCTGAGCATAGTTATTGTAATCTTCAGGGAATTCTGCCTTATATGTCTGTCCCTTGAATATAGCGAATATTAACACCGAAGTGTTGCGAGTACTGACCTACTTGAGACGGCTAAAATTCTAAAGTTTAAATGGCCTGTGTCTTATGAAAGGAAAAAATAAACTATATAATTTGAGGGGACTATGACGTAACCAAGTGTAAAAAAAACCATTGTAACTAATTGAACTGCGAGTATCCCTTTCTCTCTCTCTCTCTCTCTCTCTCTCTCTTCTCTCTGGGCACAAGCAGCAACTGGGAGCTGGTGTCCAGGGCATCGAGGACCATCTCCTAGGCCAGGGGTCAGCAAACCGCGGCTCGCGAGCCGCATGCGGCTCTTTGAAAAACATTTCCTGCGTATTTAGTTTCGCAAAAAAAATTTAATTTTTATTCTATATTGAAGAGACACATAGCCCGCGCGCAGACTAAAACCGACCGCGATCATCCAAATACCTATTACCTCATTTCCCATCCCTGCCATCTTCACTACCGCCTCACCTACGCCACTTGCCCGCGCTGCCCCCGCCCCGCGCCATTCAGTTGGCTTGTTGCTTTTGTTTTGGACACACGTGCATTTACAATTTTCATTGCATTATTGGTCTCTGCGTAAATATTTAATTTAACTGACGTGAACCCTATTTTGTACAGGTATGTAATATATTAATTAGTATGTATTTTTTTGCTTTCAATCGTACCTGTGCTTACCTATGTGCCGTTTATTCTTTTCTTTTTTATAATAACTGAACTTAAAGTCGCAAGGAATTGTACCAACTGACTAATACGAGTAAAGAGTGAGGTATCTATCGGTGACAAAAATGCGCAATTTTTTATGGAATAGAATCAAAGAACATGCCGTATTCTGTTCCGTTAAACTTTGTGCCCATTACGCAGTGTTTAATATTGATTGTATAAAATAATACCCTCTGCGATTTGTTTCGCCGGCGTGCACCAACTCTGACCCTGTTTCACAATGTCAAAGTAACAGTAACTCTAACCAGAAGGTAAATTATCCTACTTGTTCTTTCATTCCATACGAGAATAGAAGAAATATATGGTTAGCGTTACTGCGACATTGCAAAACAGGATCTAAATGGATGACTCTTATGCTGGTTATTTCGCTTACATAAGATATTTTCTCTTAGAAATTTGGATAAACTTTCCTAGGCTGATGTTTTAATAAGTGTATTATTAACTTATATGACTGATAAAAGTGGATTATTTCAGGCTTTCAAAATTGGCAGTCGGCATGGCTTCATTTAAAAATAAAAGAAAAACAGAAGATGAAAATCGAGAATTCCTTCGTGATTGGACGGAGTCGTATGCTTTTATTCGTAGTTAACGTGGCCTTCCGACCTGCCTCATCTGTCAAGAAAAACTGGCCTATAATAAAAAGCCAAATTGGGAGAGACATTTTACAACTAAACATGATTCTTTTGCAAGAAAATATCCTGTCGGTGACGCACGGAAAAAAACCTGTTGAAGAACTTAAAAAAAAATACTCAGCAGTCAAGTTCCGTGTTACATAATTGGACACAATCCACCAATTCCTTGAATATGGCCAGCTTTAAAATTTCGCTAGAAATAGCTAAAAGAGGAAAGCCATTTACATACGGTGATTATATTAAGGATTGTTTTATTGAAGCGTCAGAAGATCTATTTCGTGATTTTAAAAATACATCAGATATTAAAAAAAAAAAAAAAAAAAAAAATTAGGACATCCCACTGTAAGCTAAAACAGTACAAGACCGGACCGCCAAAATGGCCTTAGATGTGACCCAACAGCAATTAGAGGACATCAAACTGACTCCTGCATTATCAATTGCTGTAGATGAGTCTTGCTACGTAAAAGATACAGCAAAAGTTGCACTTCTTGTGAAGTATGTTTCACCTCAAGGTCCTAAGGAAGAACTGTTAGGATTGCTGCCACTTATGGGGCAAACTCGTGGGGAATATATTGCTAATGCTGTACAAACGTGACTGGAAGACAATATAATCAATTCTAATAAAATTGTTTCCATCGTAACTGACGGAGCTAAAATCATGACGGGGATAAACGAAGGATTTATTTCAATTATGAAGAGAAAAATAGACCATGAAATCCTTTCGATTCAATGTATAATACATCAGGAAGCGCTTTGTGCACGAACTCTTCCAAAAGAAATAGTTGAAGTCATGAACTTGGTAATAAATATTACCAACAGCATCTTGGCTTAGGCACTTTATCATCGTCAGTTTAAAGAATTTCTGGATGAAATGGATAGCTAGTATTCAGACCTACTTATGCACAATAAAGTGAGATGGCTTTCACGTGGGAATGTTTTGAATCGTTTTGCTTTATGCCTTAATGAAATTAAAATATTCCTTAATGAAAAAGGCATTCATCACCCTCAACTAGAAGAATACAAATGGCTACAACAGTTTTATTTTATGACGGACCTCCCAATGCAATAACATGAACTAAACATACAGCTTCAAGGAAAAGAAAACACTGCATTTACATTACTGGAAGAAGTAGCTTACTTTGAAAAAAAAAATTGCTTTTGCTGGCTGAAGATATGGAGATGGAAACATTACTACATTTCAAAAAACTGAAAAAGTATCGGGAAGAAAACAATGCTTCTTTCGACACGAATTACTTCATTACTGCGACCAAAGCAATGAAGGATGGCTTTGCTGAACGATTTGAACAGTTCAAAGTAAATAAGCCTACTTCAGCTTTCATCATGAACCCTCTCAAGGGCAATAGCAATGAACTAAACTTTGCTCCGTTTGACATTGACGCTGGTACATTTCAAAGCCAGTTGTTAGATTTAAAAAGTAAAGACGCATGGAGTTGTAAATTCACATATCTCAGTAGTAGCTCAGAAGAGCTATAAAGGCAGAAATACAATTTGATATCGCAACACAAGTTGACAGCTTTAAAAGAAATGCCTAAGCCTGAAGCAATAATTTTTGACACCTGGAATGGACTTCAAGAATGCTATGACCAACTAAAAAAAATTGGCTTTAGGAGTGCTAACGATCTTTGGATCAACATATTCATGCAAACAAGTTTTCTCATGCATGAATTTAATAAAAAATAAGCTAAGAACCAGACTGATGAATCAAAATCTGGAGTCGAGTCTTAAACTAAAAACTACTAGTTACGTGCCAGACCTACCAAAACTATCTAAAGAAATGCAAGGTCATGGTTCTCATTGATTTTTTCAGAATCTCTTATTTAAATTGTTTTTAAAAAAGCTACGTTTATAAATGAATAATAATATTATGAATTGGTTTTTTAAGTTATAACTTTTTGTTTGTAATTATTTTATTACCTACCTACTAACCTTTTGTTTGTAATTATTTTATTACCTACCTACTTAATTATTCAAAAAAAGTATATTTAGACAGAATGAAAAGTTGTGGCTCTTCAATAATTATTGTGGTCTTTTGTTGTTGTATTTGGCTCTTTGAGCTGAAAAGTTTGCCGACTCCGGTCCTACGCTATGTGATGCCTGTCCAGCGTAACGCAACCATGCGAACATACATGCACGCACACTCACGCCTTTCATTTATCATATTTGTTTAGACTGCTATAGTTTCCACCATTTCCCGCGACAGTATGCCGATGGAAAATAAAATTATTTGTGATGCCACAGTGACATCTCAAACTCTGCAGGTACTCTCATTAAAAAAAAAAAAAAGTATCACCCTGAAGGTTTCATTGCAGGGGCACGTAAGTGTGTACAGACCCATGACATGATAGTATGTATACAGGAACCATCAGAATATTGCACCACACCAAGCATGTATTCCTGGGGACCGACACTCCGGGGTGCACACAGTATGGCATTGGACCACCTGTAGCACGGAGACAGGAGTGGAGGCATACAGAAGTCAGACGTTTTCCTGACAGAAGATCCGGTCACAGCTGGCGCAACTGACCCTCCAAAGCGCCGCAGTTCCCGCTGGTCGAAGTTGCCATCCAATCTGGTCCCGAACGTTCTTCTCCATGAGGCGACAGGTCTGGGATTGGCGGAGTTCACATGCAGCAGCCTCGTGCCCGGCGTTTTCGACTCCTTCTGGGAAACTGTGCGCAAGTTTCCCGCCTGTCTTTCTGTCGGCCAGTCATCGCCGCTAAGAGTTTTACGTGGGGCGTGTAAATTAATGCAGAGGAACCTACCTTGCGTTGATTCAACGGCGTCGAAAACTACCGCGTCAGCCTGCTGGTCTGCTGTGCCGACCACCCGGTGTGGCCTCGCGGTCGCAAGGAAGAGATGCGCCTTCTCACACAGTGGAAAACTACTGAACTTGTCACAATCAATTGTTTGGAAACAAGTTGCCAAATATCATCTTGTAAATCTGCAGCTTAAATACTACGTACTTGAAAAACATTATTTAAAAAAAAACTAATAAAATCGTTTATGTTGATCAACGTGTTTAATAAACTTGAAGTCTGTAACATTTTCTTGTTAAAATTCAACATTAGTTCCACACAGTCCACGCCAAGGTTTTTGCGACATTTACTCTAATTTGTGTGTAGTGTCACAGGAATGTATTTGGCCACTAGTTTCCAAATAATTCCTTGTAGAAATACAGAAAATGTTTTACAGTGTAGCGAGGTGGCGTGCAGCAGCTCCCCGACGTCCTGTTCCACACGTAGAGTAAAGATGAGCAAGACCGATTCTTCGTCTTCTGCGCATGTACCCAACACTGACCTGCCCCAAAGCAACAGAACTGTTAAAGTCACACGGTGAACAGTGATGAACGCGTTTGTTTATATCTCAATTTTCGAAAGACAAGCACTTTTATACGAATAAAATACTTGTACCAATTTGAATTTGATCGAACTGCATTTCGAATTGGCGAGAGGACGTATACATACATCTCAAAGCACTCGTTTACTTATCAGTGTTCTAACCTCAAATAATCTATTCCAAGCCGTTTTTGCTAAACCTGTTGGCAAGAAAGTAGTTCAATGTTGGGACACGGAGACTGGTTGTGTGAAGCCGGCGAGATTGGTCTACCTCGTCTTGAGTCTATGATTCTCCAACCAGTCGCTAGAGGACGCCACTGTCTCAAAGCCAAAGACTTTAGGTTGTTAACGGTTAATTGAGAACTTTCGAAACCAACCTTTAAAAAAATGTAGCTGCCCCTAACTACATGAATGGTTTGCGCCCGTTGAAGTTGGTAACGACGAAGGGAAAGTAGTTCCATGCCTCAACGTCGAATAAAAATGGCTAGGTAAATATTTGTGAATGTTTAAATGACTTATCTAGCTTTCTATTTACGTAATGAATCATATTATTGTAAAAATTAATACATTGATAAAATATTTACTTTTCTAATAATTTTACAGTTTCACTATACCGATGCATGAATAAAGTGATCAGACCCATGACAATGTTTATTTTTCATACAGTGGAAGAATACACAATAAGCACTTTAGTATATCTTCCTTAAGCAGGGCTTTCAAAATTGCTCAGTTTACCATCAAAAACATACATATAGCAACACGTGTGTTTCCCGACGAAGACGATATACCGCGCTGCAGTTAACCTTACCTTGGATATTCGCGCATGAGCGCAATCAAACAAAAGATTATATAAAAAAAATTGTATTGGGTGATATGATAAAAAATAAATAAAAATGCATAAATTGTACTTTTGTGTTTTTGGCAACAGAATTCACACATGTATGTAAATTCTAGTATGAATAGGACTGGATCGGAGAAAGATGGATGCCTTCCCAGTGATCGTCAGCTATGGCGTGTATTGCAAAAATTAAGTATACTTGCCGTCATTATGACTTTCAGGTATTTAGCTGCCACTTTGCCCTAACTACTTTGTTGCTTAAAGTTTTGACATTTTAGCCGTGTTTATTAGGTATTCATTATAACAAAAAACATTTGGCCATTGTGAAATTAATGCAGCATGAGTTCGAATCTTGAATATCCATAAAAACGGGGAAAGTAACTTTATACCTACCCACACGACGACCAATAATAAAAGTTAATATTCTGACATGTGCAATTTACGTTGAAATATCGGGAACAGCCCAATTTCCCCGCCATTAACCATCGTCGATCTTCTCTAATTATAGTTTTCGTTGCGCCGAAATTTAGGCGTCTTGCCTTTTCTTACAATTGACAATAAACTGGAACAGAGAATGGAACATCAAAACGTGTTTAATGAACTAAGGGAATAATTTAATAATAGTATATAATGGGAGAACGGGGAAAGTTTTACTGGCCAAAAAAAAATATAAGTATTTAAATGGTAAATATGTATACGCAGTTAAGGGCTGAAATTATTTTTTTTTAAATTATGATTTTGAAGGTTTCGAAGTACCCGCGGGTTGGATACATACAGGGGCGTAGCCGTGTAGCATTAAGGGGGGTAAGGGGAAGAGTTACTTGGGGTTGTAGCTCCCTTTTATATAGGACCTGGCACAATAGGCGGCTGGTGTTGGCGTTGAGGGTTCGTGGTCGGTCCTAAAGTCATTTCAACTCGCGGTTGGTGGTTGGTGTTGGCGGTGTTGTTGGTGGTTTGTGTTGTAGCGAGTTGGAATATTTTTAACTTTTACCGCCAACCGACCAATCAGAGAGCGTCCTCTAGTTTCTGAACGTGTGATTTTGGAAAAACTTTGATGTAGCGGGAAATAATAGTGAAAATAAAAATATTTATACCAAGCTGATAAATATATGTTGTTAATAAGTAACCAACAGTATACATAGTTAAAACTCTCATGTGTAAGAACATAGAAGTTAAAGCAAACAATAAAAAAATATTTTATCTGCAGGCTTTTGTGAAGCAATTGCATGATTACAGACAAATATGTGTTAGCTACGTGAATATATTTTTTAAATAAGATGCAGTGCACTTAATTTTTAGCATTAAGAAAAAATAACAATGTTTTTAAAACGGCTTATTTAAGCGTATTTTATTTAAAAAGTTAAAATATTTTTAATTAAAGTCCCATCCGTTTAGTTATAAAAACTCAGATTCCATTAAACAGCCGGTTAGAAAAATTCGTTCACCCTTTCTGATGATTTTACTGCTAATTGTTTGCACAATCGCGAAACAATTTACGCCAACGTCAACACTGACTTTTGTGGCATGGAAGTTATCGCACACCAACTGAAAACCACCAACACCAACAACAACCACCACCACCTGTTGTACCAAGGTCTTAAAACAGTCAACAGATATTATTGTTATAGTGTATTCGCGGTTTCTTCACACTTTTTTAAGCAAACGTTTGAAAATTCACCCCATGTATGACTTGTTTAGTTGTATGCTAATTGCCATGCATCACAAGCGTTCTACACCTCTGTTGACATAAAGGTATATTATTTTTCGTTAAATTTAAGTTTAACCTATATTTTATTTATAAATTCAAAGACCTCATTTATAATAAATATGAATAAAAACAGTGAGAAAATATTTGTGTTGGTAGCGCCTAGTAAGAAATAGTTCTCGTGTAAAATATTATTAGAAACGAGTGCGCACGAATTAGGGGGGCTGGCGTCACTCGCCCCTTCCGGAGGAGTCGACGACTTTGGAAGATGAGCAAGAATTGTCTTGTAATGCTTTTGTTGGCGCAGTGCAGCATTTGGAGAATATTATGGACCAGAGCCGACGACACTATAGATANAAGTACATTATTCGGGCAAAGTCTGGTGCAGCGAGGGACATCAGCGGAGAGGACGGATGATGGCGAAGGTTGCGAGACGACGGCAGCGAGTTTTTGTGCTGCGTGGACGGATGCGAGGGCGTGGTAACATTACGAGTAGAGGACTACTGTGCATGTGGACGCTCGGAGGATTCTAGAACATTCCGGACTGGTGGGATGTGGACTGAGTTAAGGCGGGACTGTATGAATGTGTGATGCGGACTTTATTGTAAATATTGTAACTGTCAAACATTATTGATAATTCATTGGTTTTGAAGCACTGTTTATTGGGAATTATTTAAGATTTGATTGCATTAATTTCGTTGAGGTGATTGTGAATTGTATTGGTTAAATTGATTGCCTGTAAATAGCAAGTGATAGTTCTTTATTGTGAGGAATTAAGTGGCGAGTGTCTTCTTCACAGTGGTTGTAAAATAATTAGGAAATTATAATGAACTCATTTTTAAATTCAGACCTCCATCCCTTAAAGAACCTGGCTAAGCCCACTGACTTTGAGAAATTGTAACAGTATTAAAGCTAATAAGTCTTAAGTTGTGATAAAAATGTGAAATTACTGTAAACCACGATGCATTTTACTGTAACGTTAAGTAAGTTTACTCGTAGAGTTGGTTTTTTCCCCTATTAAGGTGGCCGCCTGGTTGAAGGAATTTTGCACGCCTGACGCTAAAAGCGTGGGAGCACTAGGGGCGACCGAGACATGCGCATCAACTCTTTCATCGCCTCTATGCTCAAAGCATTGGGCTGGCGTGCAGTCTTGCAGTCGATAACGCGTCTCCATGAGAATTTCAGGGATAGACTGCCGTTTTATGACGTAATAATAATAAAGGTTTGATGAACGTCCCAATTCCTTTTTTAACGTTTTGTAACGGAATGTTCATACCTAAAAATGACTGTGAAATCGACGGTTGAGCCATTTTCACTATCACAAAGCTATGCTTTGGAGAGAAATGGAGGAACTGAAAAACGTCTACAGACGCGTAAACTTACTTAAATGCTATTCGTAAGAAGACCTCACTCAGACACGTTGGACGGTTTTTAATAAAACGTTTTCTGCTGGAGCTCAGCACGCCGCTCGGCGGCCTACCCAGGCGGCCGCCTTAACAAGTGTGTCAGCACCGCTATCTATGGTGTAACCTCTCCTTTCAATTCAGACACTGTAAAAATCCCCCGCCGTCTGTCACTGAATACATCATGATTAGTTTCCGTCAACGCGGTCATGGTGTTACTTGCACAGTCTGTCGAGAAATGAGGGCGATGTATTCCAGGCGTGAGACGAAAGTACCACGACGTACACCATCCACGGCGAGAGATTCGTCTCATACACAACACAGGAGCTCCAAGGGATATATATAGTCCAGGCCACCACCGGACCGGACCAACTCTCGAATTCGCCCGGCCTGTTCGCCTAGGGCTTGGACGCCACGTGAGCTCGCAGTTTGCGGGCAGGGACGTTAATTTAGGACCACCTCCCCCTGCGGGGGCAGAACCACCCAACCCCCCACTCCACTCCCTCTGCGGAAGACGTGTGGGGTGGCTGATGACGTCGTCCCTCCAGCCAGCTAGCTCCCTTCCCCGCGGGGCCTCAGGCTCAAAAGGAAATCCGTCAACTGGAATGGCTGCTCGCTAGGAGGGCGCCTGGGGGTTGCAACCCCCTCAGGCGATTCCTTCTTTGTGCCCTGGCGCTGGATGAGATGTTTCTGCCGGGGAGGGTGGTAACAAGCAGGGGGAGGGGAGTTGACCGCCTCGGGGATAGACAAGGAAGGAGAGCAACGTCTCTCCTACCCTCTGCAACACTGTAGCCTCCAGGGGGTGGCGGGAATATTTCCGGCGCTGGAGAACTCTGGAACAATTTGAAAGGGAACTAGTGTGGGTGGGAGGTTTAGAGGTAGATAAGGGGGGGGGGGTTGAATACGTTGCCCCTGGAGGGCAGGAACGCTCCGGGCTTCCATAGAGTTCTGTGAAGGCCGACAGTCCAGGGCGCGGGGAGGGGGTTGAACATCTCCCCCCTCCAAACACTCTACACTTTTTTTTTCTCACCCCCCTCGGGGCAAGGTTCCTCCAGAACACACAACAAATGAGATCCCGTTCAAATGCGCTGTTTCCAGGTTGTTATTCATTAACGTTCATTAAATTTCAACTCCAGGACTGAAAGTTTGAGTCCCGGGGGCAGAGTTAAATTAATTACCCCGTGCCGCAAATAACGAATGTTTGCGAACGTTTCGGGTTTTAGTGAGTGGGTTTTTTTTTTCCTGTCAGGCTGTCGTATTGCAGATCTGCTGAAGTAATATAATTAGATACCAAGAAATTTCGCGGATTCAATCGGAAACAAGTTAGACTCCACAATACTTCGTGCACTCGATCCTCAGTTAGTTGTTCATTGGCTGTTGCGCTGGATTCGGTTTTCTTTTATTGTACGCTCATTGGTTGAAAGTCAGGCAAGCCGTGTCTGTAAGCTTCTGTACAATAGAAGAGAAACAAATGCAAATGTGGTTGAAATTTAACTTCTCCTCAAATGAATTCGTGAAACTTCCAAGTCCTAAATTTCCGTTATTGTTGGCGCCCACTCATCCGAAAATTTTTTTGAGTTTTTTGAGGCACAGCAGTAAGGACGCATTAAACCGCGATAGTTTTTTGAGCCTACATATCTTCGGTGACACTCAAACTAGTTTATACTTTCAAGATTTAACATAGTCCGACAGATAGGAGAGGATTAAAATAAAAGCAGTAAGAACATCAAAGAATGTTATATANATATATATATATATATATATATATATATATATATATACCCCTTACAATGTCCAGAAAGGGTACAGTTTTGGGGGCTGAAGGCAACGTGTATTCCAACCTAAAAAAAAAAAAATCCTTTCGTGATTGGATGATCGGCTAGGTTTTTGCAGTCCAATCACGAAAGTGCTGCTTAAATGTGTTAGAACCCACACTGGCCCAGTGAAATGGGACAGAAGCTTCATACACGCATGAGAGCCAATAACTAATGACAGGGAAATTTTGCGTTTTAAACTGCTCCACGGTCCTACGAATTTTCGATCTTCAGCTTACTGATCATTTGCTGCTGCTCCAGCACGTAGCCAAGTTTACGCCAGACCAGGTGGCACGGGATTCGGTACTTGGTTCATTGCCGGTCTATTATTGGCTCAGAGTTCACCTGGGCTTGTCCAATAAACTCTGATCGAATTGCAAACATTAAAGAAATACACATGTGTTTGAAGTCTAACTTGCCCTAAAATGGGGTAATGCATGGATATTTTATTCGAACTAGGATGTATGACTTTCACTGAGAAAAGTAATATCCAGAGCTGCCGTCAGCAACCCAACACACGCTACCGCAAAACCACAGTCAAC
This sequence comes from Clitarchus hookeri, assembly GCA_002778355.1. Taxonomy (NCBI): domain Eukaryota; kingdom Metazoa; phylum Arthropoda; class Insecta; order Phasmatodea; family Phasmatidae; genus Clitarchus; species Clitarchus hookeri. Next base: position 391,241 of record NQII01000188.1, on the reverse strand, counting down.
CTGTCACAGAATGCAGGGATGATGAGAGATCCGCTTATTTCGAAAACTCTAAGCCACACGCGCCAGTAGAAAAAGCGACACTGGTAAATAAACTTCTCGGAACTCGAGGAATCAGCGCCTTGGTAACCTTACTTGCCAGCCGGCAGCTCAAACAGAAGGGAAATGATTGCAGCAGGCAGTAGCAAATGAGACACAAAAGGCCCGTTTCCAGATCCTCGCGCTGCCAATCATAGAATGGGCACGCTCACATCAAAGAAACTGTCCCACCATTACGATTCCGTTTCGTGGCGGGAGTATTTTAAGTTTTAACCACCCTGGCCGTGGGGTTACTGCCCATGCATTGGCATGCGGCAATCTTTATTGCGCGTATGTAGGGCCACTGACTTTTCGCGTAAAAATCGGAGCACACAGTAGACTTCAATGCTATATACACACCTCAGGCTGTGGTTTTACCTCCATTGGCTGCTGGTGTCGTGTCCGTCTTTGACCAAANTATACACACCTCAGGCTGTGGTTTTACCTCCATTGGCTGCTGGTGTCGTGTCCGTCTTTGACCAAACCACTCAGGACTAAGTAACTCCGACCCTGGACCTTCGTGATTCGTGCGCAAACGGTTAACACGGGCCAGAAGATTATTTAGCCAATCAAAGAAGCTGGACGACCCTACAGTGCTTTGGGCTCTATCGTGTCTCGAAATCTTTTCGCGAAATGTCACTGCCCCTACTCATATGCGTTTCCAGCCATGATTTATTATTTTATTTTACACTTTTGAGGACCACGCTTTACTGTAACTCTAGTAAACAAAACTCTCACGGATTTAGGGATAATGAGATCGAAATGAGAAAATAAGGCGCCGAAGTCCAAAACGCTTATGGGGAATCGGGAGAATCCATTATCGCTGCTCGAAGGGGTGAGGTGGTTCATTTCAGGAGTGACAGCGACCGAGAGCTCTGGGCGAGAGATGCTCAGCACGTGAATATTACCTGTCGAAAAAACGCAGGTCGCGCAGCGCGGTATTCAACAGTGCGGCAGTACAGAGAAATGCTATCAGTTTGGTCTGCACAGCGCCAGTAGTGTCACGTGGTTTCCCTCCCCACAGCTGCGAACGTTCGGGAGAGCCCTCCCCTACACAACCACCCCCCCCCTTTTCATCACTCAGAGCTGCGCGAAGACTACTTTCTATGCTGTAGATTCCTTGTTCCACTAGTGTTTAACAGGATCTTACAATAACAGTACACCACAGCGACAATAATATTCCTGAATCTAAAAAAAAAAAAACGTATTGTCATATGTATCTAATAGGACACGATTGATTGTACAGCGTTTTTTTTGTTATGATAAAGGACATTTGGTTGGGGTAAAATTAACTCCGTGTCACAATGGACGCTCGCTTGGCAATGACTGACGTCGTAAGCCAGTGGGACCAGTGGACCAATAGGACGGTGGCTCAGAGTATATAATGTGACGATTTCTCAGAAGTCAGTGTGCTAAACCAGGTTCTTAAAGGCGCGGTTTCCAGGCGACAGTTTTTTCAACCACGTGGGGCGCTTCTCATCTGTTTCGCCGTTGTATGCCACAACCTGCGTGTTACGTATACTTGCGCTCGCCCTTCCCAACAGTAGTCGAGTGGAAAGGGGAACACTGAGCCCGGTGGCTGACAGTTCGACAGTTTACACATCCGGGTTCAGTTTTTTTTTTTCGCCTCTTAGACAAGGGGTTCCCAAACTGTTTTTTTTTACCTGAGGCACACTAAATGCCAAGTCGTACACGATGCGGCACACCTAAGATGTACATGCGTACTCGTGGCAGCATACGCTACGGGGAAAACTGAAGAAAACGTAAGCCTTGGTATTAGTGTTCAGTTTTATATCTGATCGATTTTAAATCGTATACTTTGAATCTGTTCTTCAGGCCTAACGACATTGTAGGAAACGCTATTATTATCGAAGAGGGGTGGTAAACGTTTTGATGCCTGTCTGGGGCAGGGAGGTAAGCCCTGTTCTGCTGAGGCCTACTGCAGCTTGTGGATTGTACATCCTGGCTTCCGTGGGACGGTCGCGGTTTATGCTGTACTGTCAAAACCGGTTGTTTTGTTATTGCAAACACATTATTTTGTAACCAGTGGGGGATAACAAAACATCGAGAGAAGAATTCACTTACATCAACGTGTAGCAAATCAGTCAAGAAAAGGATGCAATACGAGGGCAGCCAAACAAATTACTGAGAGGTACGGATATGCTAAATAAAACAATATTAATTTTTAATTTACGTTTATTACATTTTTAAGTTTTGCGATAAAATCACTTTTTGTATTCATCTGTATTAATTAATTTATTTTTGCAGCTTGACCGCCTAACAACTTGGCATATTCTGTTGCGCGCCACTAATTTTGTTGGCCTATGCGTGTTTTATTCATATTGAGTTTGTAAGAACTCCTGCCGTACTCAATGGTGTGGGGCTATAGTACCCGCCTGGCAACTGGAAGTTCGCAGGTTCCCTGCCGTAGGTACTCAATGGTGTGGGGCTATAGTACCCGCCTGGCAACTGGAAGTTCGCAGGTTCCCTGCCGTAGGTACTCAATGGTGTGGGACTATAGTACCCGCCTGGCAACAGGAAGTTCGCAGGTTCCCAGCCGTAGGCACTCAATGGTGTGGGGCTATAGTACCCGCCTGGCAACTGGAAGTTCGCAGGTTCCCTGCCGTAGGTACTCAATGGTGTGGGGCTATAGTACCCGCCTGGCAACTGGAAGTTCGCAGGTTCCCTGCCGTAGGTACTCAATGGTGTGGGGCTATAGTACCCGCCTGGCAACTGGAAGTTCGCAGGTTCCCTGCCGTAGGTACTCAATGGTGTGGGGCTATAGTACCCGCCTGGCAACTGGAAGTTCGCAGGTTCCCTGCCGTAGGTACTCAATGGTGTGGGGCTATAGTACCCGCCTGGCAACTGGAAGTTCGCAGGTTCCCTGCCGTAGGTACTCAATGGTGTGGGGCTATAGTACCCGCCTGGCAACTGGAAGTTCGCAGGTTCCCTGCCGTAGGTACTCAATGGTGTGGGGCTATAGTACCCGCCTGGCAACTGGAAGTTCGCAGGTTCCGTGAATCTGCTTACATATGTACGATGTAAATCACATTTTTAGAAATATCATTTGCATGGTTTTCGAATTACGTTTCTAGCACAACTGAGCTAATTTCTTTATGCTCTGCTGTTTCACGTAATTTAAAACGGCATTAATATTTTATTTTCCCCAAGTTTTTGACAATGAAATTCCTGTTTTTTGGTTTTACCATCGTAAATTTAATGACATTATTGAACTATTTAGGAAACTATGAAAATCATATTAATTAAATTTTCCTCAAAATAATTATTTTACGTCTATGTTCTTATTTTACATTTCACTTTCCAGAACGAAACATTGAGAATCATCAGCAGTAAGTGGTAATTTATCCCCTTTCCTAGTTAAAAAGGTATAACGACACTGCTCATGAGACGAAATAAAAGGAAATCGAATATTTAACTCAGGATTTGCGATCCCTGCCATACTAGAGAGAGAGTTTCAAAGAAATAACACGAACAACCGCAAGGCAGGAACTCTCCAATACAAGTGGATCACGGAGTGTGATGGTTGTCATAGATAATATAAGATGCAAGATGACAAATCGGTCAGTAGTCTTATAAACTGCTCGGGAACACAGGCTGCGTTATCTTCTGGAGTTGTGTTCACTCAGTTTGAGAACATTCTTGGTGTTCTAGATATTCCTTTAATGTGTTTCAACTCTTTCGTCAATAAGGAATGTGACATAGAAAAGGTTATGTATTTAAAATAAGTATAAATTATTGAATTCACGGGATTTTTTTTCCGGTTAGTTATTTAATGGTGTTAATTTTAATTTTTGTATTTGCCCTTACCCCCTCCCCCTATATATTGAGAGAGTATTTGAAGTCAACTATGATGGATGCTTGTAGAGAAGAATGAGATCTAGAAATTCAAAATGGCTATGTTGATGATGATGGCATCCCTTACATTACTGATGTTGTGGTTATGGTCATAATTACAATGCCTTATCTGGAGTGGTGAAATAATTTTAAATTATAATTTATTTTTTCACTTGAAAATTAAACGCAGTGTATCCTTAATCTCAAGTTTAAGACTTCACGCAAATCATTAAAAAAAATTGTATTGTTTTATTTTTTAATAGTTTATATTTAAGGTTTCCAGCAAATATAAATTTTTTAATTATTGAAAAGGAGTACCGGTCACATTTTAATCATTGTCCTAGCAGTGGTTTTAGACTACCTGATAACAGACAAGATAACCTGCAACATAATACAAAATGTTTATTCCGCAAGCTACCTCGAAGTTTTTCATATCACCAAACAAATAATGCACATTGAGATGGAAATATCACAGTAAACATTTATTGCATGTATCAAAGTAAATAGATTTATAGAGTATGTATGTAAGTTTGATTAGTTATCATTAGGGACACCCGAATTTCGCGAAAAGATTTCAGTACATGCTAGATTTCAAGACCCTACGCGCATACCAACAGTTTTATTTTGCTTATTGGCGGCGTGTCTTAGTGAGAAGATCTTTTTTCTACTTGACTGGCCAATCAAAATGAGGTAACTTCAATGTTGTGCGTTTGTGATTCACGGGCAGACATCTAAGACGCGTCATACGGAAACCACCCAATTCCGAAAGTGGATCTGAGCTAAAGTGTTATGAAACACAACTTGTGAAAACTTTTCGCGAAATTCGGGTGTCCCTAGTCATCATAAACATTCTTACTTGGATGGAATGTAACTGATGTGTGTGTTGCAACAATGCAGGAGAGGCCCGGTAGAGTGGGGACAAAGCGCCCGCCTGCCAACTGGAAGGCCGTGCGTTCCAGTCCCACCTTGTGCGTACGTGTTGCGCTGTCCATTGTTGTACGTTAGCGCTAAGCTACACTGAAGAACCAAAAAAAAAACTGGCATAGGCGTGCGTATGCAAATAACAGAGGTATGGAACCAATCAGAGTAAAGCGATGCGGTCGGCAGCTAGATCGGTTACTGCTGCTACAATGGCAGGTTATCAAGATTTAAGTGAGTTTGAACGTGGTGTTATAGTCGGCGCACGAGAGATGGGACATAGCATCTCCGAGGTAGCGATAACATTTGGATGTTCGCGTACGACCATTTCACGAGTGTACCGTGAATATCGGGAATCCGGTGAAACATCACATCCTCGACATCGCTGCAGCCGGAAAAAGATCGTGAAATAACGGGGCAAATGACGACTGACGAGAATCATTAAACGTGACAGACGTGCAACCCTTTCTCAAATTGGCGCAGATTGGATTTGTGGACTGCCCTGCAGGATTAATGGTGTTAATTGCCTCCTGCATATCTTCAGGCATTAGTCGAGTCCATGCCACGTCGTCTTGCGGCACTTATGCGTGGCCGGGGGAGCCCTACACGATATTAGGCAGGTGTACCAGTTTTTTTGGATCTTCAGTGTATATCCCAGTAAGCGCACTCGAGATAAAAATTCGGACGTGAATAAGTTCTAAATAAGAGGATTATCGATGATGAAAAGCAAGCAGACAGAACTACCACGAAACAATTGCTTGAAATAGCACCCTGAAAGAATGACCAGCTAGTGTAAGTTTATAGAGAAGGCCAATCCTGGCGCACCTCACCTGGGTCAGTATTTTTCTAAATAATTCCTGATCCTAATTACTGTCGCCCACAGCAGAGAAAAAAAAGACATAAAANCCTGGGTCAGTATTTTTCTAAATAATTCCTGATCCTAATTACTGTCGCCCACAGCAGAGAAAAAAAAGACATAAAAAAAATCCTAAATTTTTATGATTTTCAATTTTTAAAACCAAAATATTTCATATGTCAAAATTATTGGATTTATTAAGTTCGTTAGTTTGTTTGAAGCTAATTGAATTTCAATTAATATGCTTTATATTCGTTTCTACTGNTTGGATTTATTAAGTTCGTTAGTTTGTTTGAAGCTAATTGAATTTCAATTAATATGCTTTATATTCGTTTCTACTGTAATCTTACTATATGTCAGCTCGGATTAATTTATATTATCCATTTGAAATGCAAGATATTCTCTTTTGGTCAATCCGTATGAAATATATAGGTGGTGTTGCACAAGTATTTTATTTATTTTATATTTTAATTCAATAGGTGTCCAAATGACTCAGCAATATGATCATATTGTTTGTGTTGAAGACAGAATTTTCTGGTTCTTACCTTGTAGAAAGAAAACATTCAAAGCTTTCACATGAGGTGCATAAATGTCAAAAAGAGTTATAGCTGCTAGGACATAAAATGGTTAAAATTTTGCCAAAATAAGTGTACAAAATCTTATTACAAAAGCATGCTTAAGGGAACGCTCTTAAAACCACAGACTGGCGATTTTTATTAAATAACTATGCCTATTAGGGGTCGCGGTCACGGAGAAGCAAAGACTGTACTACAATCCCTTCCTGCCTTATTTTCAATCCAAAAATGCAACGTTTAAAAAAAAGTAGGTTCTTATTTGGCGGGCAGACGGTTAAGACGCATAACAGTTAAAATTATCTAGTCACCAAAATGAATCTGAACCAGAGTGTTTTGGAATACAACTAGTTGTGGAATCCTTTAATGAAAAACAGTGCCCCCAGCTATTTCAATGTCGAGTCTTAACTGAAATTCAAACTTATATGTTCGAGACCAACATCTTTATTTTTGATTCAAAAGTGTTGCACTTTGCATGAATGCACTCTCGGTCAAATAAAATTAAGCACCTAGAAGGGGTGGTAGAAATCAAATTAAAAGGCACGCATTGAAAGACCATGTTGTTTTATTGCAATGATTACAATAACATATAACAGGGACAAAACGTCGGCAGTAGAGGTATACTGTTGATCCCATGTCAGTAGGGTGTAACTACTCCTCGGGCTTGGATACATGCGTCTATTGTGTTCGGGAGGTGTACAGCCGTTGTATCCTCTCCTCAGGAAAGTCGACTAACAGATGAAGCATTAGGCTCTCGACGTCCTGCACATCGGCTACAAGTCCAAGTTTTTAGCGGAGCTGATCCCACACACGTCTTACCAGAGACAGGTCGGGGGGTTCCCACTGGCCATGAGAGTACCTCAGCATTTCTCAGGTACTCCACGTACCCACATGCTGTGTGTGGACGAGCGTTGTCTTGTTGAAAGACTGTACGAGGGTGCTGCCTCGCGAGGGGTAACACGCGAGGACGAGGGATGTCACTGACGCATTGCCGTGTCGTCAGTGTCCACCGAATCACTGGCAGAGGTGACCTGATGTCATACCCTACAGCTTACAACACGAGTATGCCAGGAGTAGTGCCAGTGTCTCTCCGCAACATTTGCAGGATGTGTCAAATTCCGTCAGTGTTGCCAAACTCGCACGCGACGGCCATCCGAGGCAATGCAGAACCGAGATTCATCAGTGGACATGATGCGATGCCACTCACCACTTCACGCCTCCTGGTTACAGCACCACTTAAAACGCCATCGTCTCTCCTCTGGTGTTTATGAGAGCCTACACATTGGACGATAACCTATAACTAGGGGCAGTGATATTTCGCGAAAAGATTTCGAGACAAGATACAGTTCAAAGCACTGTAGGGTCGTCCAGCTTCTTTGATTGGCTAAAAAAAATGTTCTTGCCCGTGTTAACCGTTTGCGCACGAATAAAGAAGATTCAGTATCGGAGTTACTTAGTCCTGAGTGGCTTGGTCAAATACGGACACGGCACCAGCAGCCAATTGAGGTATAACAACAGCTGAGGTGTGTATATAGTATTGGGGTTTACTGTGTGCTCCGATTTTTACGCGAAAAGTCACTGGCCCTACCTATAACCAAATGATGCCAGTTGCCTAGACATGGTGTGAGATGACAAAAGTTGTTATAGATTGTCGAGTGACCATGACCGGATGGCAGGCACCGATGCTATGGGGTTTAATTATGCTTGCTCGACCGAACCTGCACGACATACATACCCATTGGTTCCAACAGGTCACTGTGGCATCGGAATGCTCCACATACCTGGCAGTTGCATGATACGTTCATCTGGTCTCATGCAGATTCACGGTACAGCCCCTATCAAACTACATCAAGTGCGGGTAATGCTGTCTAATGTGATTACGAAACATGTTTTGTATTCGGTGACCTTCCATATCTGTGTTACTGGCTCCGCATACGCTTTATACACTATCGCAAAAATCGTGGTAAAACCATTAATGCAGTCTGGTGGGCGTTCTAAACTTTAAAATCACTGCAACGCTAATCGTTTGCACACCCATCGATTATATGCACAAGTACGAAATTACTAGTACTTTGGTCAATTCTTTCTGCATGCTTAACTTTTTTGTTAGTCAGTGTATTTTTCTGTGCTATTAATGTAAGTATTATTGCAGGCGGCTATTATTAGCCAGCGCACAGGCAAGCTAATATTTCTGGGCGTAAGAAACTAATACTGTTGTATATTCGAGCATGCCACAACCGAACACAAGAAAGCAAATTACAATGTTTGTTGAGAAAAAACAAAACTTTCTACAAGGATGGAGCAGGAAATCATTGTCGAAGGTTTCTGCCAAAGCACAGAAATGCATGGCTTGAAATACAAATATTTTGTGGGGGATGGTGATTCGAGCGTGTATACACGAATTATGCAAGATGTTCCGTACGGGTGAAAGGTTTAAAAATGGAGTGCGCAAACCACTGCATACGAAATTACACACGACCTTTGCATACGTTGGCATAGGACAAGAACTTCCCCTTGGAGGTAAGAAAGCTGTTGAAATCTGTAATTCCTCGACTAACTTCCGCAGCAAGAGCTGCTATGCGACACTGCGGAGAAGTTGGTGGAAATGCAGAGGATTTATCTAAGGATTTGCGTAACAGTCCCAGACACGTATTTAGAGAACATTCAAAGTGTTGGGCATATTTCTGCAACCGAGGTGACTCTAGTGATATCCATCCAATCCTACAAACTTNAGAGAACATTCAAAGTGTTGGGCATATTTCTGCAACCGAGGTGACTCTAGTGATATCCATCCAATCCTACAAACTTCAGGAATTCTTGAGTACGTTGGTATCCTTGTTGCAATACTTGTTAAGTCATAGACGCTAAAGGAAAATTGCACAAGTAATGCAGCAGAGAAATAAATGAGTCTTGTAACCAAATATAATGGAGGTAAAAGGCAAATTATTCACGAGGCTCATTTCAACGTCGGTGTGATCTTGCTGCATTGAAATTTCAGAAAGGTTTAGTTTGGGAACACGGCCCCTTTAAACGAATGGTAGGAAAGAGCCCCGGCTCAATCCATAAAAATAACAAACAGGAAGAAAATTGAAACGCCAAAGTTCTATACGTCGCGAACTTATCTATCAGAGGAGAACGAAGCAAAAACCAGATTGTCCAACAGATGACGCTGGTGTTTAAAAGGAACCGTCAGCTGACCAAGTTAAGGATATCCTGGACTGTGATGTAACTGCAGACGAACTAGCAGAAAAGTGTGATAGGTATTTTATGCGCATGACCTCTAGCCTCGCACACATGCTTCTGTTATTTGCAGGTCAGTGCTATGGGAGGGCTTACCCCCATCCACCCTCCTCTTCCCACCAGGTGGTCTGCCCCCGCCGCTTCGCCTGGTTTCTGGCTGTGGCGTCATAGCCTCTCCTCCCCCGCTGGAGAAGCCGACGAGTTTAGAGGATGCACAAGAATATTCTGGGAGCTAGGGCCCTCGGCACAACGCGGAATTTAGATAAATTTCTGGGCGATGGCTTACGACCCTATAAATATTGCGGTGGTCTAAAGGTCCGCAGTCTTTATGTGGAAGCCAATTGGCTGAGTGCGGTACTCAAGCGACGTATGGTGTAGCGAGATACAGCGGCGAAGGGGATGGACGACGACGGGATATTATAAGGCGATGGCGGACGAGGTATTTGTGGTGTGAATGGACGAGAGGGCGTGATACCATACAAATGAAGGCTACTGTATGCAAGGGCGCTCGGAAAACTCTAGAACATTGCGGACTGGACTGAGGTGCGGCTGAATAAACATTTAATACGGATTTTATTGTAAATATTGGAACTGTCAAATGGGGAGAAATAATTTATAAAATAATTGAATTGATTTTGATACACTGTCTATTGGAACTGATTTTTAATTATTTAATTACATTAATTTATTTGAGGTAATTGCAAATTGTATTGATCAAATTCATTAAATATAAACAGCAAGTGATAGCAAAGTATTGTGGGATGTTGAGCCGAGAGAATTTTGTTTGCAGATATTGTAAATAGAATTTGGAAATTATAATTAACTTTTTTATTAAATTAACGAACCTGGTTTAGCTCACTGAATTTGTCAGAAATTGTAACAATGGTACCCGCCCTTGCATTTCGGCGCTGCTCCATTCTCACCTCAGTTCACCCTCACCGGCTCTCAAGACCTCGTTGTTAAGAGCCGTCCGAATCTCTCCACTCCACTCAACTGGGTGTGCGTGCCACTTGTTAGATCTTTCGTATGTGTATGCTGAAGTCGGAGACCACAACACCTAGTGAGATAGCACCACAGAGTACTTAAGAATAGAGAAGTGAAACAGCCGCTCATACCGCGAACTCAAGCTGCACGCGCCAGCAAAATGGCGTAACTGGCCGGCATTATGTTGGAACGCCTTACGTCAATCAGCGCCTGAGGACTGAACATGAACTCTCCGACAGCAGTATTACGCATCGGAGGCATAACGAAACACAAAGCGAATGTCGTGATTGCGAACCGCACTGCGGTACACGTTTCGTTAAACCTCAAAGCGCATCGACATCTGGTGACGTCACAGAACAAAAGAATGCATAGAAAAATATTTCGTAAACTTTGTTTAGTAATTATGTCCAGGAAGACGCAAATATATATACCGAAAATGATAAATTTCATTTTAAAAAAAAAGACACTATAAATAACGCGCGACATCTGTTGACGAAAAAATTTAATGCCTACATGACATCTACTGACATGAAAAGTAAACTCATTCTGCCGTAGCAGCTACGCACCAGCTTGTGTGTAACCTACCACGGCTACTGTAACAAATATGTTGTGAATAATTCAAAGTGCTTTAAATCACATTATATTAGATACGTGCCACGTGTTTGATGATATAGGCATTAGCAAACCATTTCAAAGAGGTGTAGAAAATCCCACACATCAGATTAGCCACAAGGAAGAGTGAGCGAGTGAAGATATTTGGGCGGCTCTTAACATCGTGGGCTTCAGAGCCGATGAGAGTGAAGCGAGAGTACGAAGTAGCGCCGGAATGAAAAAGCAGGGGGACACAGGAGATCCCCGAGAAAATCCGCTGACCAACGCTATCGTCAGGCACGATTCCAACATACGAAAATCCAGGAGCGATCCCGCCGGGAATCGAACCCGATTCGCCTAGGTGGGAGGTAAGTCTAACCACTACACCACCGCGGCCCCTCACAAGGTACAAACTCAACATACTAGGGAGTGATGCCTTGCTGTGTACAGTTCCGGACATAACTTTCATTCTTTTGCAACACGCCAACGATCGCGCACACGGAATTTGAACGGGTTAAAGTAAAATATGTGCAATGTTTACTTTCAGCTCACACGGACGAACCGAATCTTGCAATATATGATGTTCGTAATCAGCCCGCTGAACAGCATCCTGGCCAGTATGGGACATTTGCAGCTTGCAGTATCCAATCAGACACAAGACCAGTTCGCAGAGCCCAGCGCAGCCAATCAGAGAATGGGCACGCCCACAACAAAAGAACCGTGGCGCCGTTTCGTCTCTGAGTACTTATCTACTCTTTGTCAGCAGTGAATTAAATGGAAACGTCACTGACGTGATAGGCCCGCCTTTGAGAACAGACCGCAGTTAATTCGACACGCCAACTCAGCAGTCGTAGCCAATAATAAACCTGCTACAATGGAACATGGGAACCGTGCAAAATCCTGTCAGAAAGAAAATTGCCTTCTTACAAACGTTGCGAACCAATAAAAAGGCAATAATAACATCGTCACGTGTGCATATTGGACTGCTAACATTAGCCTTCTAGTCATTAAACCTACACAAATTCCCCTACCTCATTGATTTATATACATCTTAATTTGACATAGCGAAAACGGCACTAACTTTTTTTTTTCATTTAATCGTGAAAAATATATACCGTGAGTTATAGTCAATTATGAACGATTATAAATGTAAGATAGTTGAATTTAAATAATTTTAAGAGTAAAGGATTCAAGTGGACAAATTTTTATACGTTTTACAAACAATTATTTTAAAATTAATTGCCAATTCTTTCTGTAACACTACAAGTCAAATACTGTATATTTTAACACACAATAGATTGTTTTGTAGTTTGATGTTGATAAGATATGTAGGGCTCAACATCTGATCGACAGTGAGGTCATTAGAAACATAGGGAATTGCTCAGACAAGCAGAAACGGGGAAGGGATCGGCCATCGCCTGTGATGAGGACGCATCCCAGCGTTCGCATGGTGTTATTTCGGTTAACCGTGGAAAACATTAAACAGAATGGCTGTACCGATAATCGGACCAGCTTCCTCCTGAACGCGAGCACAGATGTTTAACACTACGATCATTACCTCGATCATTCATATTTATAATTAGGGCCAGTGACTTTTCGCGTAAAAATCGGAGCACACAGTAGACTTCAATACTATATACACACCTCAGCTGTTGTTATACCTCCATTGGCTGCTGGTGCCGTGTCCGTCTTTGACAAAGCCACTCAGGACTAAGTAACTCCGACACTGAATCTTCGTGATTCGTGCGCAAACGGAAACACGGGCCAGATCATTATTTAACCAATCAAAGAAGCTGGACGACCCTACAGTGCTTTCCACTGTATCTTGTCTCGAAATCTTTTCGCGAAATATCACTGCCCGTACTTATGAGTAAAGACCTGAAAAATTAGCGAGTTCAATGACCTGCAAGCCAGACTCTACAGTCTTGTGTATAAATATGCCGATATAAACTAGACATTGGTTGTCTGCTGTCACAGTGGAAGGCAACGATTGGGCCAGCGCTCCCCTGGAGGCGTGAAGCACTGTGTGGACCAATGGCTAAAGTTTTACGAACACACGTGTTTTGAATTCTAGCTTGTCCTGAAATGAATCCGCGAATTTCTCTGGTCTCTACCAAAACGCAATTTCTGAAGTTAACTTTCATTGACGTCAGTCTTGCTGCAGGTTATTCACAGCACGTGTCCGCATAGTGAAAGTTACTTTAGAAAAATGTCTCCCTTGCTTCATTCGCGGATTCGAGTCAGTGCCCCGGAGCCTCGCCATGATCCAGAGAAGAGCCCGTCGAACATCCTTCACATGATGAGAACATATGTCCGGATGTATCGGAGCTTCGGAAGAGACGAACACGACGTCGAGTTGCGATGAGAAATCCGCCGAGAAAGAAGGGGAAAAAAAAAAAAAAAAAAAANAACGTATGTAATCATTTGTATGGCAGGGCGAGCGGGAGGAATACCTCGATAACACGTGAGCAAGAACAAACCCCCTGAAGCGCGGGAGTCATCGTTAGACATCGGCGCAGGAATCCGTCCCCACCCGCCGGCGTAGAGAGACACGGACGAGAAACAGAAGAAAATCTGCTAGCGTATTAGTACACCTCAGCTTACGGGAAACGTCGACGAATAATGACGCGAGAGCAACGAATCCGCGTGTCTGAGCATTCCGGCCGCGATGAGATTTTCTTTCCGCGACCTTTCCGCTGTCGCGCACAGACGCGTGAACACACACTTTGCGAAGTCAGCAAAATTATGGTATCCACTTTACAAGGTAGAAGATCGTCCCGAACACTCCACGAGCCTTTTGTGTGACTGATACAATTTTTTTTTTTTTTTTTTTTTGCTGTTGGCTTCGTTTTGACCACCGTCAATATTACCTAGAACTACGGGAAGAGTTTTTTCGGTTATGAAAGTGGAGGGAGGATTCTGACATTTCAAATTAGGGTTGTCAGCTGTCCCGTATTGTACGGGATTTCCCGTATTCCGGGGCTGAAAGAATTATCCCGCGTGGGCATAGCACGGGGCGTCATATATACGGTATCTCAGACTTCTTCTAAAATAAAGTTAATCGTGATAATAAACACAGTGTCAACATACCACTTCCAAGATTACAGGTAAGTATAATATTATGCTCTCACCCAATGACCACATATGGTTACAATAGACGCCAACAGATGGCATTCGTCAAAAAATGCTTTCGTGGAATAGCGCTTGCCAAGAGGCGCGCAGTATCTTTTCTCCCGGCGTGTGTTAGTGACATCAATTTTAAAGCCGACTAAATCAGAAAATCAATTCAAGACTGCAGTTGCAGCAATATTTTGATGTTTTTATTCTGAAAAAATGCTGACAGATGTACCGTACTGACTTCAACATCACAGGTCCTTTTTTTTTTGTAACAATTTTCCTTGATCATTTTGTTCGGGTCAGACGAACCGGGTTAAATCGTCGGCCGGGCCACTCCCGGATTTTTGCAAGTGGGAATCGTGCCGGACGATGCCGCTGGTTGGCGGGTTTTCTCGGGTGTCTCCCGTTTCCCCCGCCCTTGCATTCCATCGCTGCTCCATACTCACCTCATTTCACCCTTTTCGGCTCTCAAGACCACGTCGTCAAGAGCCGCCCCAATCTCTCAACTTAACTCATTGTGGTCAGATGGCGTGTTGAGCTGTAGAAAGGGTACCTCACAGCAAATGGGAAAAAGTTGGCAACCCTATTTCAAATACAATTCCCACCATACATTCCACAGGGTGTAAATGGTTTACTGACTGCTTTCGAAAGCATTTCTTTGTTTCTACTTTTCTCTTAACTTTGTGGGGACCACGGTGGAGTAATGGCTGCACTACTCGCCTCCCGCCTAGGCGAACCAGGTTCGATTCCCGGTGGGCTCGCTCACGTATTTAACCATGTGGGAATCGTGCCGAGACGACGCCAGTGGCCCGTGGGTTTTATCGAGGATATGCCGTTTTCCTCCACCCTTCCATCCCAGCGCTGCTCCACGCTCGTCTCACTTCACACTTACCGGCTCTTAAGTCCTCGATGTTAAAGAGTATCTCTCCCCGAGAATATTTTTTTCTTTCTCTTTCAAGGTACGGTGATACGGGTGACAATGACACGCGCGACCAGCGCACCGTCGCCCCTACGTGGCGCTGAACCAGCTTGCAGTGCTTCCGCTGTGACGCTTTCCTGTGCAAAACGAGATCTGCAACAGTGAGATTTTATTACACGTGATGAAAGCCCATAGATTAAACTACGACGGCACCGTTTAATTTTTCTCCTGCCTATTAAGGAAACTGCGCAAGAAAGTACTAAAAATGCGATTTTTGATCATTTCCACAATTTTTTTTATCTTAGAATAAACTTAGTTTTATAAAAAACAAAACTGTACGGGCTTAGATAATTGTTTATTTTGTTTTCTGGCAAAAAGTCGTATTTACAGGACACTGATTTGCTGAGATACGCGTAAACGCGCAAACAACGAATATACATAAAATATATCCGGACTACTAACTCTCTTTAAGAGCCCACGTCACCCATAATTTTAATTATTTTATTTATTTCTTCCTAATTCAAATTTAAGAGGATTTATTAAAAAATGTGGCAAAATATAAGCTTAGTAAATTTACCTTACCCATAATTACGGACATAATATATGAACTACCAACACAAATTTATGCAACCATTAGTTTAATACTAAATGTTATATGCATATAGATGCATTCTCACCTGTTAATCACAACCAGGGAACATCTATTAACAATAATCTACTAAAATTTGCACAGAGCAATGAAATGTAATGCTTCTATGATGGAGCATTTTAAGTAATGACCCTGATTCTTCTGTTGTGGCCATGAAACAATTTCTGTATAAGGAATTATACAGCTTACGAGCCGCCCAAAACTCTCCACTCCAAAATCCTCCCTCCACGGCAGATGACCGGGAGCAGGAGGAGGGGCGAATTAGCGAGTCTCTCTAGCTGTCTGGACCACGCCTGTGCAGCCGGTAATGGCCAGCCTCTCTCTCTTGCACTCTATCTCTCTCTCTCTCTTTAGCGTTACCAGTTGTTCGATGCAAGATGCACTTGATACAATACGAAAAATAATGCGATGTTCTGGCAGGCAGTGAGATGTCAAAAACAATGATGCCAAACAAATAAGTACTTAAAATGAGCATTATGAATTCAGGTATCTGTCATACATGATACGTACCTAAAGGCTGTTCACGGTGAAGTGAGGACTTTTGAAATCAACCTTTGAATAATGGCACTGTCCCTACCTGCGTACGTTTTAACGTGCACAGTGACTTTCATGCGCCCAGTAAAGTTGGCAACGATGGAGGGAAGGTAGTTAGTTAAATTAAAAGTTTTAAGTAAACATTTGCGAATAATGAAATATTTTGTTTTACTTTAGGTTTTTTTTTTAACACATATAAGTGTAATAAGAACATAGGTAAAATGTTTACTTTCAAAAATAGTTTTACAGTTGGCCTTGACCGACGCATGAATAAATCGATAGAACACAAGACAATGTTAATTTTACATAAGGTGGAAGAATACACANTGGCCTTGACCGACGCATGAATAAATCGATAGAACACAAGACAATGTTAATTTTACATAAGGTGGAAGAATACACATATAAGGTGGAAGAATACACAATGTGCAAACAAGTAGATTTTGAGTAGGGCTTTAGGGGCCGAGGTGGCCGAACGGNCATAAGGTGGAAGAATACACAATGTGCAAACAAGTAGATTTTGAGTAGGGCTTTAGGGGCCGAGGTGGCCGAACGGTTAGCCTGCTCGATTCCCACCAAGGCGAAACGGGTTCAATCCCCGGCCGGGTCAATCCCGGATTTTTGCACTTGGGAATCGTGCCAGATGATGCCACTGGCTGACTGGCTGGTTTTCTCGGGGATCTCCCGTTTCCCTCGCCCTTGGATTTCGGTGCCGCTCCATACTCACCTCAATCACCCTCGTTGGCTTTTAAGATCTCGTGGTTAAGAACCGCCCAAATTTCTTCGGTCACTTNCCATACTCACCTCAATCACCCTCGTTGGCTTTTAAGATCTCGTGGTTAAGAACCGCCCAAATTTCTTCGGTCACTTCAGTCACACACGCCAGCAAAATGGCGTCAATAGCCAGCAACATGTCGCTACGCCGTTCGCCAACCAGCGCCTACTATCTTACTCACCAGTTGGCAGACAAGCCAATAGGAAACCTTTCGCTGGACGCAGTAGCCAGTCAGATGAAAGACTCAACCCCAAAATCTTCGCTCAGCCATTCAGAGTATGAGTACGCCTACATTAAAGAAACCACCACGTAATTTCGCTTATTTATATTTACGTACACTGAGTTAGGTTTATCACAAATTTATATGNCATTAAAGAAACCACCACGTAATTTCGCTTATTTATATTTACGTACACTGAGTTAGGTTTATCACAAATTTATATGGAATTTTTACGGTAAACTGAGCACTTTTGAAATCCCTGCTTAAGATCTGCTTGTATACACATAGTGTATTCTTCCACCATATGATAATTAACACTGTTATAGGCCTTATCACTTTATCCATGCGTCGGTTAAGTCAAACTGTAAAATTATTGGAAAAGTAGATAGTTTAGCAAAGTTACTCATTCTTACACTTGTACGTAGGGCCAGTGACTTTTCGCGTAAAAATCGGAGCACACAGTAGACTTCAATACTATGAACACACATCAGCTGTTGNCCAGTGACTTTTCGCGTAAAAATCGGAGCACACAGTAGACTTCAATACTATGAACACACATCAGCTGTTGTTATACATCATTGGCTGCTGGTGCCGTGTCCGTCTTTGACCAAGCCACTCAGGACTAAGTAACTCCGACACTGAACCTTCGTGATTCGTGAGCAAACGGAAACACGGGCCAGAACATTTTTTAGCCAACCAAAGAAGCTGGACGACTCTACAGTGCTTTTACTTTATCTTATCTCTAAATCTTTTCGCGAAATATCACTGCCCCTACTTATACGCATTATTAAAAAAAAGTAAAGGAAATAATTTCAGAGTTCATGCAAATGATGTCTCGCGAAAAAATCGGAGCACACAGTAGATTTAAATATTATATATATATATATACACACACACACACACACACACACACACACACCTCATATGTCATCATACCTCCATTGGCTGCTTTTGTCGTTTCGACATTTGACCCGCCACTCAGAATTCCGTAACTCCAACACTGAACCTTCGTGCTTCGTGCGCAAACAGTTAACATGGAATAGAACATGTTTTAGCCAACCAAAAAAGTTGTGCGATCATCTCGTGCTTTGAACCGTATCTTGTATCGAAATTTTTTCCGTGGAAAAATCACTGCCCCTATTTATAGTCTATCCTATCCCCGGCTGAACTTGCGACATTCCCTTTTCTTTATTAATCATGGCTCGAACGCCCGTTTCCGTGCAACGGCAAATAGCGTTGAAATAAAAATTAATAAACGCGGGGCATTTCCGGAAAAATGGAATCCCAAAACGTCGCGCCTCTGGCGATAAGGGACAATTATTTAAGCGAGGAGAAAAAAAAAACAATTGCCTCTTGTAACATTTCCATCCAATTTACGAAGTATTTTTTTTTTTAAATCGGCCGATAAAAGGTGTAACAATTTCAACCCACTTGTCGATGGAGTTCACTTTTTACATTCACAGCCCTAACGTTATCACGTGTGATAACGAGACAATCAATTCCATACATTTCCCTCAGCTGTTAATAGCGATTACGTTCTCTCTTTGTTCGTTACTATTTATTACATAAGCGTTAGAAGCATAAGATTGAGTTCCAAAACAAATGTGTTTTCTTTGAAGTGCTGGAGCATTGACATATTTTCGTTTCAAATGACCACTGAAGTTTTATGAAAAAATGTTGATTATTTTACTTAGGAGCAATTTTTATCAGAGAAAAGATTCCATGACTAGTTTTAATAAAAAAAACCCTTCACTTCAGATGCACTTTCGATGATTGTGTGATTATTACAGACCCAGAAATTTCACAATTTCATTTGATGACAAGGTACACTCAAACACGTGTATATTCGACATTCTGTCTGAATTGTATCGCAGTTTGTAAGATACACCCTGAACGAATTCGAACGAATAACTGGCCTGGGAGAAAACTAGGACCGAATACCCCCTTCTACCTGGTCTGCGATGAAACTAGGGCACCAGCCAATGAACAGCTAACTGACGCTCTAGCAAACAAAGGATCGTTCAGACTGACTTGTTGCCAAATGAATCCGCGAAATTTTCCGGGTCTCTCATGATTAGAGACCTGAACAATTCGCGAGTTCAATGACCTGCAGGCTATACTCCATTTTCGTATGCAAAATCATGCAGATATCACTGTTCATTGGTTGCTTGTTGTACTAGCGGAAGACGGTGATTCGGTCTGCATTTTATTGTGTATTTATTATTGGCTCAGAGTTGTCCAGGAGGTGAAATTTAACGGGTAGGCCAATAGCATTAGCAATACAAACGTACGGGGATTTGAATTCTAGCTTGTCCCGGAATGAAAACGCGAATTTTTCAGGTCTCTACTCATGATTACATTTACGACACGTCTTAGACGTCTGCTCGCGAATCACGGACGTTCATGGTCGCGGGGACATAATTGCAATTGGTGCACTCAGGTGAGAAACATCTCTCAAAGACCCGCCACCAATAACTGAAGGAAAGACGGGAACGTGCATGTAGGATATTGAAGGCTATAGTAGCGCCACTGTAAGTTAGGACTCGGGAGCTCTGCCAATGTCGGGCCACTTTACCCCAGGAAAGGAAACAATTGGACGACGGTGGTACGGCAGCTGGGAGGGAACATCTTCAGAGTCGTCTGCCCGCCTGCCAGCTACCTGTGGTTGGTGCTTTGCAAGTCTTTCTGCCTCTCTCTTTCACTTGGGCAGGCGGAGGGAGCCAAGTTCGTTCATAGGCCGGCGCGACTATAGCGTGCGCGTAAATCTCTTTACGTTTAATTCCGAGTATTTCTATTTACTTAATGTAAATTATTATAGATAATAGCGAACTGTAGATCTCATGAAATTTTAACGCCGTGAGGACTACACCCGAGCGAAACTCAAACAAAGCAAATTTGAAAATTTCTTTGCCTTTTGAAAACAGAACTAGTCCGGATGTACAGAAGATTCATTGTACCGCTAATGTTTAACCGAATCGTATAAGAACACGTATACAGACCAGCAAACATGCATTTCCTTATGAAAGGCAATTTTATTATACATAGAGAAAAATACTTTATTGAACTAAACGAAGTTTGCATGGTGAAACGAAATTAATTGTTTGTACAGGGGCATTGAAATATTTTGTTGTTGAAACTTGGTTAATTTGTTGTTCATATTTGGTTGCTCCAAACAAAAATTTGGTTGGCGTCCCTTATACGTATTTGTTCGGCTCAACGATTATTTTAATATGAAAATAAGTTGGCAGCTCGACCAAGAATCGAACCTAGGACATCTGAGCGCGAGCGCTACGATTTATCAACCTTAGCTGAAGTGGCTACTGGTGAAGGGGGAATGTTTTCAAATATATGCATTTCAAATACTGGACAAGGTGCGCAAATAAATATTTCAAGTCTTACAGCTTTACTTATTAGTTTCCTGTTGAACTTGTTTAATTAGCACGTTTTTACCATTTTTAAGCATCAATATATGTATTAAAAAAAACACCGTTACTATACCAATTGTCACAAAAAAAAAAACCACTTCGAGCTGTATTTTCGTACGACGGCAATCAAAGAGTGGCCAAGCAAGTACAGACAGTTGATTCAACAAAAATATTTGGGTTTGCAGCCTTATTTCGTTTGCAGCCTTATTTTGTTTGCAGCCTTATTTCGTTTGTCCGCAACACAACAGTTTTGTTTATGCAAATGTGTATTTCGTAAGATTAACAAAATTAATAATGTTATGATTTCCAAGTTTTGTCTACCCAACAAAATATTTCGTTGGGGCAATTAAATATACGTTTTCGACCCTACACCAACAAATTTTTTGTTGGCTGTTCTCTCGGTGCGGCCACGGTGAAATGCGCGATAGATTGTAGCTCTACATATTACCGATACTTGGTATGAATAATGCTCGACTGCCTCTGGTGGGTATCTGCTGCTTTCACTCCACTTACGCAGGCGCGAGTACATTCAACCGGTGCACTGCAGGCGTGTTACCCAAGCATTATTATTATTATCATTATTTCTCCTTCCGAAGGATGGTTGCTGATGTTTTGCCCGCGCGCCGGGGCGTGGAGAGGGGGGATCAGGCGGCGGGAAGACGTGGTAACTGTTAACGCGCCGGTACACATTCGGCGCTCGGGAAGATGGCCGCGAGCTGGAGTGGTACTCGCGCGCGTAATGCACGTGCGTGCGCCTGCGTCGGAAGGCACGCGAGGAGAGTGGCGCCTGCGCATGATGGCGCGTGCACCATTCGAAACGCGAACTCCTCCCCCTCCCCCCAACCCTGTGGCCTTTTTCGCCTTCGCCGGCCGGCCCCGTCATCTCCCCCCTTTGCACCGCACCTTTCAACCCCCCTCCTGTGTGTTCCTCGTTCCTCCCTATGCTTCTGATCACAGCGCTTGACGGGCGGCGTGGACGGGTGATTGACGCTCTGTGTGTGCACGGGAAATACGCCCCTTCCTCTAAACACTAGCCGAGCGNCCCCCAGCATGTTTACCTACGAAAATACACCATACCCCCAGACGAGGACGGAATGGTACGTTTAAAGTTACCGCGCATGCCGTAAACATAATTTTAGAGCCCTCCAATACAGTAAAAAAGAAAAAAGCTTTTTTAGACTGCCGTATCTTAAAACATACTATCCGGATACGAGACAAACTACGATAGGAGCCTGTATTGAATTGAACTTTGCTACAGACGTTTCATCTATACAATGATAGGGTCACCGCTGGATGTCCCATAATTACACGCAGCACCAGGAGAACACTGCGCGCCAGTTCACAGACTTGCGCGTAGCGGCGATGGCGCACTTGTAGCGCGTGCCAGTGTAATCCTTATAGCTCCCGCGCTTCTCTGTCGAAAAAGAAGAACAGCTATTCAGGCAGGCGGATTCCTTGAGAGGCCGTGGTGCATGCTGGTACCGCAGAGTAGATAAGTAAACAAATGCGAAATGGCGTGATTGTTCCTCTAACGTAGGCGTACTCATTCTCTGATTGGCTGCAACTGCGTGAGGCTTCCGGGGATGTTTCTTCCTGCCTGATTGGCTACCGCGTCCACGCGAACGGTCGACTATTGGCTGGGCCCGCTGCTGGCGAGTAAGTTAGCAGATTAGCGAACGCCGTTCCGACGTGCTGCTGGCTAGTGATGTAATTTTCGTGGCGTGCGCGGCTCGAGTTCACGGTAAAAGCGGTTGTTTCTCCTCTGTGTTGGCGGGCCGCGGTGGATGAGCGGATAGATTGCTTGCCCCCCTCCCCCCAAATGGCCCCGCCATTTCATTCCGCCGCTGCTCCATACACACCTCGCTTCACCTTCAACGGCTCTCAAGACCTCGACGTTAAGAGCCACCCAAATCTCGTCACTCACTCACTTCACCTCTGTAGTATTAAGCACTCTTTTATTTTATAGGTCTGTTTTCCATTTACTGCTATACGATCTCCCAAGGGGATACAGAACAAACTGTGGCTCAATAATAAAAGCAACGCAAATTTACAATTTTTTGAAAGTATATACTGGCTTTGAAACAATCCGTGAATTTTGTTTAGTCTCTAGTGATGTACATTGTTACCTTCATTCATCTTGGAGGACGTTCAGCGGTAAACATGGGATACATCTGTCAACAAGCTATACTCCACATTATTCTTTGTGCACTCGAGCATCAGTTAGTTGTTCATTGGCTGATGCTCCAGTTTTACTACAGACCAGGTAGCGCGGGATGCGGTACTTGTTTTATTGCGGGCTAGTTGTCGGCTCTAATTCGTCCAGGGCGTGTCTCACAAACAGCGATCCAATTGGAAAAGTAGCTCATATTTTGATGTGTTTGAATTCTAGCTTGTCCTCAAATGAACTAGCGAAATTTCCGGTTCTGTAGCTGTCGGTCTTTATACAGCGTCATNTTTGAATTCTAGCTTGTCCTCAAATGAACTAGCGAAATTTCCGGTTCTGTAGCTGTCGGTCTTTATACAGCGTCATTACCATGTGTGGCCGCATTACATGACATTGGTGGAGACCTGAAAAATTCCCGGATTCATTTCGGGACAAGCTATAATTCAAAACACGTGTGTTTATAAAACTTCAGCCATTGGTCCACACGGTGTTTGACACCTATTGGAGAAGGCTGGCCCTATAGTCGCCTTCCGCTGTGACAGCAAGCAACCAATGTGCAGCTGATCTAAATAAGACTGCACATAAGACTGTAGAGTCTAGCCTGCAGGTCATTGAACTCGATAATTCTTCACGTCTCTAGACTTGGTCACTCTAGCGTACAATCTTTGTTATTGGCAAAAGGAAACCTTTGGGCGCGCCATGAGGCTGTTGAAAAATGGCAGAAGTCAAGAGAGTGCACAGTGTTTTACAGTTGAGTGAATATCCATAAAATAATGCGAATTTTGCGAGTCCTTAAAAATTACTGGTTCGCAATCTTGTAGAATATTGTGAACTTTCAACATAATTATAAACCATAATTAGAATTTACAAATCTTCTACCAGCTGGTATTCAGTGAAAAATGTGCCGTAAAAATTTGGCGTTGTAAGAATATTTTCATGATTTTTTTTTATTTGGTTTTCTCTAGAGATACGTGTTCAACAGTTACTTAAAACCCAAATTAATTAAATAATATTTTTTTTTCTAGGCTTGGTACAGCCTCTTTTGCTCCTAGTCGTGAAGAAACGGGTAGGTATTGTGACCGCTAATANTTTTTTTTTCTAGGCTTGGTACAGCCTCTTTTGCTCCTAGTCGTGAAGAAACGGGTAGGTATTGTGACCGCTAATAGCCTCGTGTGACAACTCCGCTGGCTTATGAGTAGGGTCAGTGACTTTTCGCGTAAAAATCGGAGCACACAGTAGACTTGAGTACTATATGCACACCTCATCTGTGGTTACACCTCCATTGGCTGCTGGTGCCGTGTCCGTCTTTGACCAAGCCACTCAGGACTAAGTAACTCCGACACTGAACATTCGTGATTCGTGCGCAAACGGTTAACACGCGCTAGAACATTTTTTTTACCCAATCAAAGAAGCTGGACGACCCTACTGTGCTTTGGACTGTATCTTGTCTCGAAATATTTTCGCAAAATATCACTGCCCGTACTTATGAGTAAAGACCTGAAAAATTAGCGAGCTCAATGACCTGCAGGCTAGACTCTACAGTAGTATGTACAAATATGCCGATATCAACTGCACGTTGGTTGTTTGCTGTCAGAATGGAAGGCGACGATTGGGCCAGCCTTCTCCAGGAGGTGCCAAACACCGCGTGGACCAGTGGCTGAAGTTTTATTAACACACGTGTTTTGAATTCTAGCTTGTCCCGAAATGAATACGCGAATTTTTCATCTCTGCTTATGAGCCAGGTCCGTCCTCAAATTACCCTAAATTACCAGCCTTCAGCGTGAGGCGACGACGTCAAGAAAAATCTTGTTTCTCAAGTTACGAGCGGTAGTCGTTTTCGGTTGACACGAGCAACGACACCGAGGCCGCTTTTATACGATGAACACTCAAATTAGCACGTAGCTTCTCCCTTCCACGGGACATTTTTGGCGATCTTCCAACTCTAGAGCGGTCGCATGCATAGCCCCAGGCGTCTTACGAATTTCGGGTTCCATTACCAGGACAGCTTCACCGCATGGGTAAAAGACATGGAAGCCTGGGTAAGTATCAGTGGTGAAGTACGATTGTGTTGCAAGAGAAGCAATGCAGTGGAGTGAAGCGGAGAGATTTGGGCGGTTCTTAACATTGAGGCCTTGAGAGCCGATGAGGGTGAATTGAGGTGAGTATGGAGCAGCACCGGAATGCAAGGGTGGGGGAAACGGGAGGTTCCCGAGAAAATCCGGTGACCAGCGGCATCGTCCTACATGCGAAAATCAGGGATCGACCCCGCTGGGAATCTAACTCGGTTCGCCTAGGTGGGAGGCGAGAAATCTGACCACGGGTTCAATCACCGGCCGCGCCACTCCCGTATTTTCGCAAGTGGGAATCATGCCGGACGATGCTGCTGGTCAGCGGGTTTTCTCAGCGATTTCCCGTTTACCCCTCCCCTTCATTTCGGCGCTGCACCATTCTCATCTCACTCGCCCTCATCGGTTCTCAAGACCTCGTGGTTAAGAGCCACCCAAATCTCTTATCTCTTATCTTACAATTCTCCGAACATTGTTCTATGTTATCGGGGTCTTCAACGTAAGAGCTAACCCTCATCAATACCTCCCTTCTTAATGAAAATAACAGGAGTGGCCACCCTCGTATTGCAAACAACTTTCTTGCCGTCGGGAATGATGGACAATTGATGCATGTTTATTGAGAAGTACGACCTAATTAACAAAACTGGTGCTCTTGTTACAACTGCCTAAGACCCACCGTTTACGTTAAAAACGCACACACAACTTCACGTGCTCGGCATTGTGTCGCTGCAGCAGTAGTTTGTGTGCGTTATTAACGAAACCGGCGTGACCTAGGCAGTTGTAACAAGAGGGCCAATTTTGTTATTTAGGACATACTTCTCAATAAAGAAGCATCAAATGTTTATAATTCCCGGCGGCAAGAAAGTTGTATGCAATACGAGGGTGGCCACCCCTGTTATATTCATTACGAAGGGCGGTATTAATGAGGTTAGCTCTTACGTTGAAGACCCCGATAACATAGAACAATGTTCGGAGAGTTGTGATTTCATGTTAGTCTACTTCGTTACCAATATTTTGCAAATACACGGTTTAAATGATCGATTTTTAAGAGCTCACATCTCCCTTAATATTCTGTTTAGATATAAAGCTCATATATTTTCCTTTAAGGTTTTCATAAAGAGTCACCTCCCGAAGTTTGTTGGTCTAATTGAGAATCACCCTAAATAATATAAAAGCAAAAGTTCAATTTAATCAAAAATAACTTTTATGTTAACATAAGTATAAAACGCCTCTGGTAAATATGGCATATTTAGTAAATAACCAAAAAAATCATAAATTGAGTGATTTTTCAAAGGTTTGATTCAAAAAGTGTGAAGAAACCGCGAATAGACTACGTGCTGTAATAAATAGGGACACCCGATTTTCGCGAAACGATTACACGACCAGTTGTATTTCATAACACGTTAGCTGAGATCCACTTTCTTAATTGGATGATTTACTTGCTACACGTCTTAGGCGTCTGCTGGCGAATCGCAGACGCACTATACAGAGTAACCCAATTCTGAGTGGCTAGCAAAGTAAAAAAATATTTTCTCACAAAGGCACGCCACCAACAAGAAAATGGAAACTGCTGATATACACGTAGGGTAGTGAGATCTAACATACTCGGAAATATTTTCGCTTAATACGGGTGACCATAGTGATAACCAAGGACACCCGAATTTCGCGAAAAGATTTCACGACCAGTTATACTTCATAACACTTTAGCTCAAATCACCATTCTTGATTGACTAATCTAGATGTTACGCGTCTTGTTACGAATGAGCTTTTAAGCTATTCATACTTGAAAGTGTCTAAGGGCGTAGCTCAATAATGAGTCATGATTAGGTAGAGCACAGCAGTATAAGATGGAGTTTATTGAACATAAGGATTATACAATAATTATTTACGTGACTATTGATCGGGGGAGCTTTAAATGGTATACCACGATGGTAATTAATTGTATAAAGTATTATTTTCTCACGCCAATACTACTACAGTCTAATTGGAAAGTCCCCACCTTGTTCATGTTGCCGGAGGCTAATTCTAGGAGGCGGTTAACCACGGCCGGAAACACCCATCTTCAGTGGTCTTCTCTCTGGTCGGGTCGACGACAAAAGACGCCGCTCCTAGTGTTACGCTAGCCTATATGGGGCGATTTGTTTAACAAATTTCGGCCCCGTTTACTGGCCGGTGGAGGGGATTTCTGCAACAATCACGCTCGTGCCCTGGTTTAATGTTTGAAGGTGTGATCAGGCAGGCCGTTCAGCTAAGACCTGATCACTTCATAACAGTCTGAAGTGTGTTCTCGCGAATCACAGACGTATATGATCGGAGTTACCTAATTCTGATTGGCCGGTAGAGTAATAAGATGACTTCTCATAGAAACTCGTGGCCAATAAGCAAATGAATACTCTTGGTACGCCGGTAGGCTTTTGAAATCTTGCATGTGCAGAAATCTTTTCGCGAAATTCGGGTTTCCCTGATAACATACATTATTTTTTAGTCTTGTACCTCAAACGTGATTTAAACATCTGTAGAGTTTGTCCCGGAGTCACATGATAAATACTGGGCACCGGTTTTTATATGCTCTCCGGTAAGTAGCAACTATTACTCCAAAATCTATTCCATTATGCTATCCCAACCTTAAGTAAAAAAAAAAAACTATATTTCTAGCATTAGGACAGTCGGAAAATCTTTCTCTCACCATGCCAGCAGTTTTAGACACCTGCTTAGCTTGTGGATAACAACGGACACGCTTACTCAACCTTACACAAAGCACGATTTTATTCATGATGCCACATTAAGAACTCAACAACTGAGAAAAGTTACCTGCCGCATTCTGGTGGGCAGGTAAATAAATCGTACGAGTATGTGAACAATTATGAGCTAGCTTGTTAAACTGCCCTGCGGCAAAAATGAAGGCGTAATTATGGTATGTTGACATATTATCGAAATATGCTCGACGAACGTACTTTCGCACATGAAGTCATCGTTCTTGCAATAACGACATAAATGGGTCGTAAATTAAAAATCATGGAATATTTAACTTTTTTCTACAGAATTTACGATAATTACTTATAACTGATCTACGTTGACGTGGCACAAGGTGATAAATTTTGCGTGTCATGTCACTCATTACGTGCGACATAATTTATAAGCAGGAAAATTATGTACGAATAATTTAAATCGAGAAATTGTTAATTCATTCCTACTCAACAAGAAATGCATTTAAACACACAATAGTTAGACACGCCGGAAAATCGCTGATATGTTTTTCAGCATACATTAACTTCGATGACACTCTAGCAAGATTTAACTTTTGTGATTAGACGATCAAGTTTTTCAGTCGCTTTAGTTCTTCGCAGCCCAATCACGAACGTTCTGCTTTAGAGTATCAGTATACTCGTTGGCCGAATTAAGTGGGATAGTCGCTTCATACAAGCGTGACAACCAATAACGAAAGAAAAGTTGTCGGACATGTGAATAATGCGTTGGATCCTAGCGAACAGTCAACATTTCCCGCGATAAACCATCGCCTCATAACAATATAATCACGAGTAAGGAAACATAACGAGTTTTATATCCTTGAACATCACATGTAACTTCTAAATAAACTAAGCGAATGTTGTAGAGCCAAGGTACCACTCACATGGATACCAGTTTAATTATCGATATGTGCATGACATTTTCCTGCTCGCGTGTAACGTACATTCCTGCGTTTCTCTAGCAGCGCGCTCTCCGGAAGTCTACCGATCTTGTGTGGTCGTGTGGTTAGCATGCATAACTCGCATTCGGTAGGTCGCGAGTTCGTTGTTGGCCGGCGCGCAGTGTTAGAGTTATGGCAATTAGTTCCTCCCCATAATTACAGGAAATTACAGTCAAATATTATTTTTTAAATTTCCGTAGTTTTAATAAGTTGCCGTGAATTTTCAAAGACTGGGTTGTTATAATCTAGATATCTATACTTTAAAATCTCTCTCTACATTGGGTTTATTAATTTTACAATTATATATTTCGGTCATGATTTTATTTTCACGTCGTTATATTTTGTTTGAAAATATTTTCTCCTTCCTTGTGTAGTTGCTTTAAAAATAATTTTTTTTTGACACACGCATTTGACAAAGTGCTATCAAAATTTTTTGTATAATAAATTAACATCATTGTCCACTACTAATGTATACAAATATGTGTAAGTTGCAAAGCCAATATATATATATAGTGCCTGATGTTCACAGCAGAAGACAATCAACTAATACTCTTGGAAATCTGCACAGTAAAAATTTCTGATTTTGTTACTAAGAATTTTTTGGAAACAAGTTGCCAAAGATTTTCTTCTAACTCTACAAATTTATTACTGTATATTTACAACACGTTATTTTAGAAAACATGCAGAACTGTTTATATAGCTTAATATTTATAATAAACTTGTAGTCTACATCACTTTATAGTTAGAACTCATTATTAGTTTCACACGTCCCCTGCTAAGTTTAGAGAAATGTAGTCTACATTATTTTTAGTGTTACAAAAATATCTTAGGCAACCGGCTACCAAAGAATTCCTGGTGCAAATGCAGAGATTTTTCACAGTGTACTGCGTGACCAGTGCTGTAAACTGATAGTTAAGACCATGCCACAGAGTAACGAATAATACAGAGGCGAAACAGCCGCTTATTCCGTGAACTCCAGACGTACACGTCCGCAAAATGGCGTCACTGGCCAGCAAAATGTTGGAACGACGTTCGCCAGTCAGCGTCTGGTAACCTGCTCGCCAGCCTGCAGCCCAGCCAATAGGTAAACTTTCGCGGTATGCAGAAGCCAATCAGACGCCAGGCCAGTTCCCATATCCAACCAGCGAATGGATGCGCCCACATCAAAGGGACCGCTAAGTAATTTCGTATCTGTGAACTTATCTGTTCTGTGGATATACTTGAAGCACAATTTTTTTTTTCGCGAAAAGATTTTACTATCATTTGTACTCCAAAACATTCAAGCTCAGATCCACTTTTGTTTTTGGATCATTGATAGAGACCAGAAAAATTCGCGAGTTCAATGACCTGCAGGCTAGACTCTCCATTCTTATGTACAAATATGCGGATGTCAACTGCACATTGGTTTTCTGTTGTCACAGCGGAAGGTGACGATTGGGCCAACCTTCTTCAGGAGGTGTCAAACACCTTGTGGACCAATGGCTGAAGTTTTATTAGCACACGTGTTTCGAATTCTAGCTTGTCCCGAAATGAATCCGTGATTTTTTCAGCTCTCTAATCATTGATTTGTTTATGCGTCTCGGCCACCTGCCCGCGAATCACGGGCGTTCACCATAGGAGCAACTTAATTCTGATTGGCCCTGCTATGCAAGAAGATGTCTTATCACAGAGACACTGGGCCAATAACCAGGGCCACCTGTTTTTCGCAAAAAGATCTATCCGAAGGCTAGACTCCAATGTCCTATGGCACGCGTGCAGCTTTCCTTTGGTAATTGGCCACGTGTCTTTGTCAGGAGACAGTTCCTTACCTGACTGGGCCAATCAGGATTAGGCAACTCCGACACTTGAGAGTCCGCGATTCGCGGGCAGACACCTACAACACATAGCAATCGAAATCGCCCGCCACAAAGGTGTTCTGAGCTCTAGTGTTTTTGGAGTACAAGAAGTCCTGGAATTTTTATCCGCAAAAAAATAGGCGGCACCGTCAATAACGAAAAGGAAAGTTGCAAGTGTGCATGCAGTCTGTTGAGTACTAATTACTCTGCGCGTAAAAACTTTTCACGAGCCACAGGTGACCTTAGCCATGTTCAAGTTATTCGCATCGTTACAACTTTCTGACAATGCTAACTTGCACCGTGGAAGTTTTTCATCGACTCTGAAAGTTGCGGGAGTGTTACACAATTCCGAATTCGGCACCCACCAAACATTTTATCAATTTGTACAGTAGTGTTCACAACATTTTTTGGTGCGGGGTACGTACAAATCTTCTTCTCGGATTACTCGTCAACTCTTCTCGGCTTACTCGTCAACTCTTCTCGAACTGTGGTTAGGATATTTAAAAGCCACTAGTGCCATGTCACAGAGTATTTAATAATACAGAGGTTAAAAGGTGACGTGAATTGTGAACTACATGCACACACACCAGCAAAATGGCGGAACGTGTCCAATCAGATCTTGGAGACTAACATGCCAGACTATAGACCGACCAATAGGGAATGTCCTATTCAGACTCAAGGCCCGTTTCCATAGCTTCGCATGGCCAATGAGCGATCGAGTTTTTCTTCAATCAAAGAAACAGCCACGCCATTAAACTTCTGTATACTTACCTATTATGGAGTCATGCCGTAAATTTCAAGAGTTATTGACGGTTACTTCCAACTCTTCTGAACCCCTGCTTAGGTTCTTCTTTCAGGATATCCCTCCACCTCAAACAATCAAAGCTTAACCGAGTCTAGAAAATTACACCAAGGGCACAATGCACCACATTCGTGCGCACTCAGTGTAATAATATTTTGTAAACTAACTATTTCTTGCTAGGCATTACCAACGCACATATTTTTCACTGCTTTAAATCATATTAATTATACATTTCTGAAGCCCTGCTAAAGTTTTACTTCCAGGATATTACTCCGCCTCATGCAAACAAAGCTTAACCGAGTATAGAAAATTACACCATAGGGACTACGCACCGCATTCGTGCGCACACAGTGTAATAATATTTTGAATAAGAACTGTTACTTACTAGGCGTTACCAACACACATATATTACCTGTGTTGTTATTCATATTAATTATAAATTAAATATTATGATTTATAGATGCCATATAACTAAATTTTCAATTAAAGCAAAAATAGAATATTTTTATGTTAACAGAAGTATGAAATGTTTGTGATAAATTGCATATTCAGGAAACAACCAAGTACGTCATACGCGGGGTGATTTTTCAAAGGTTTGATTCAAGAAGTGTGAAGGAACCGCGGATAAACCTTACTTGAAATGTGTTGGGTTTCGTCACACTGAAAGAGAAAACATAAACATATTGCCAACTTGCTAGCTTAATATGGAGCTAGTGCTAGCTAAGAAGTCCAGCAGAGAGAAGACGACCTACCACATGTAGCATCAGACGAAGAACCGTAACGAAGTACTGAGATATCACGCGATGTTGGCCGCATTTATCAGAATAGCCCAAGATGTCAGGTGACTTATAGCCAATTTCAAGCGATCAATGTGACGTCATTAATAAATATTTTCCACATCAGCACATTAACGGGAAATGACAGAAACTATAGCGAGTGTATACAAAATTGAGTAATAAGTTGATGAATTAATATAGAGCTTGGCGCTTTGCACCGTACTCTACATGAAATTTCATCATGAATTTAAAACAATAATTATTTTTCTATTCGGACGAAAATTTGATATTTTCTAGTTGGCATCCCCTATGTCTTTAAAACGAAATGGTAGCCGACTCGCAGAAACAGTGGAATAGGCTTATGCTTGTAAGGAGTAGTGGTCGTGGATGCTGACCACCATCAGGAACACCGAAAACTGACGAACATTCCCGAGTCGACCCGACGTGAATTGTCGAGTACTTCCCGAGTCGAGCCAAAGCAAGCGAACCCCCAAACCTCATTGTCCCATTAAACGTACGTTATGCTCGAACTTAATACTATGTGAAACCCGTTCCATAACTGGCATATACAATGAAGAGCCAAAAAAACTGGTACACCTGCCTACTATCGTATGCCCCTCCCCCCTCGCCACGAGCACGCAGAAGTGCCGCAAAACGACGTGGCATGGTCTCGACTAATGTCTGAAGGTATGCAGGAGTCAATTCACACCATGAATCCCAATTCACACCATGAATCCTGCAGGGCAGTCCACAAATCCAATCTGCGCCAATTTGAGAAAGGGTTTCACGTATGTCACGTTTAATGATTCTCGCCAGTCGTCATTCGTCCCATTCTTTCACGATCTTTTTCCGGCCGCAGCGATGTCGAAGATGTGACGTTTTACCGGATCCCCGATATTCACGGTACACTCGTGAAATGGTCGTACGCGAACATCCAAATGTTATCGCTACCTCGGAGATGCTATGTCCCATCTCTCGTGCGCCGACTATAACACCACGTTCAAACTCACCAATCAATCAGAGTAACGCGATGCGTTCGGCAGCTAGATCGGTTACTGCTGCTACAATGGCAGGTTATCACGATTTAAGTGCGTTTGAACATGTGTTATATTCGACGTACGAGAGATGGGACATAGCATCTCCGAGGTAGCGATAACATGCGACACCCCACACGTCGATCGTTGCTACCGAGTGGCTCCAGGAACCCTCTTCTGACTTTAGACACTTCCATTGGCCACCTAAATCACCAGGCATGAACGTTATTGAGCATATCTGGGATGCCGTGCAACGTGCTGTTCAGAAGAGATCTCCAATCACCGCCTCGCACTCCTATGGATTTGTAGACCGCCCTGCAAGATTCATGGTGTGAATTGCCTCCTGCATACCTTCAGACATTAGTCGAGTCCATGCCACGTCGGCTTGCACTTCTGCGTGCTCGCGGAGGCCCTACACGATATTACACGATATTAAGCAGGTGTACCAGTTTTTTTGGCCCTTCAGTGTAGATTATCATCCGGAAATAACCTATCCTGTGCTTTATGTACCACGGGAGTGCACTGAATTGGAATGAGTTAAACTCGACAAGGTATAATCGGACACTACTGTTGAAAAAAATTATTATTATTTTACACCTTCAAAGGCTTGATTCTTTTTCAAGGCAGCGTTTCAAAGTGTAATTTTGTTTTGAAGTTGGTTTTCTTTAACGAATCATAGTCTTTAGGGCTACTCCATTTTTTTTTTTGGGAGGCAATTCACTTGTAACGTCTCCCCTTAAAATTTACCGTCCACTGGTGCGGAACGCCTGCTGCACGAGTCTAAACCTGTTTTCAAGTTGGTCTAAATACATTAATTTCAAATTATTTGGTATTACCGCTCTCTTCCTGTGCGGCTTAGCTTTTAAAATTCAGCCGTCACTTTTGCGTTGAATGATTCTGTAAGCAATTTGCAGTCGATACACTAATGTAACATAATTAATAAGCCGTGGAGTTGGCTAGTAAATTATCAGCACGCTTCAGGACGTGTTTTTTAAAGGCACTTCTTGACTGTTGTTGCTCCTCGTTTCATTGAGAACGTTTCAAAGAGCTATTTAGTTTTATTATTTCATCCCACGCTGTACACTTCCGCAACGTATATAAATATCATCTTTGCCCTGGGTGCTGGGAATAGTCGTCTATCACATAACGGTGAGAAAGTCAGAAAAGACAACTCGTAACAATAAAGACAGTTCTTACTTTTTTGTTTATGGATAAAAAGTGAAAATATTTAAGTTCCCACTGAAAAATAGTAGCACGGAACAGTGCGCATGAGATTCAATGGCGCTAAGGTTTATTTGATGTGGGCGTACACACACTCCGATTAACTGCGCGCACTGCAAAATAATTTTTGTACTGGTACAAGGAATTCTTTGTAAACTAGTTGCCAAAGATATTTTTTTGCAAAACTCCAAATAAATGTAGAGTTAATTTCACCAAATCTTAGTGAGAAATGTGTAAAACTAATGTTGAATTCTAATAATCAAGTATTATATACTTAAAGTTTGTTATAAGCATTGAGCTATATAAATAATTTCGTAATATTTATTAAAATAATGCGTTGTAAATATACAGTATTGTTACAGGATGCCACAAGGGCGTATTCTAGCTCGAGAGGGGATGAAGGTCTTAATAAAAATAAAAGAACAAATTTTATTTTTTTTATTCACACAGGTATTATTTACAACATATCTATCTTGAGTAGTACCCTTGTTGTTCTCAGTAAGTGTATATATTTAATTTCTCTCTCAGTTCTAAGTCCTTCTCGATGTCTCTAAAATAGGTTACAGCCACTTAATTCATACTCATTATTTACACACGTTCAGACCGTCTGTGGCCATCATTTGAAATGTCTTACAATCACGCCTCCAGTTAAACGGTCCCCCCCCCCCCCCCC
>NQII01000188.1:307629-353288 GCA_002778355.1 Clitarchus hookeri | reverse complement strand
CAAACGTCCCTGCGTTTATTGACGTAAACACTGGCAGTGAAAAATAGCTATGTGGTGCTATTTTACGCCTAATTAAAATTATAAAATCTTAAGAGGCGTGTAACAAAATAGGCTTCTTCGTGTAGGCGTGATAACCGCATGTTTTATTGTGTGTCCAAGGTATGCACAGCGTCAACTGATCCTAACATTGATACTTGTTATTAAGTCCATGGAGGAATAATACAACGGCTTTCAATAAATTTCAATTAATAATGAACCAGCCGTAACAAATATATGTACATGTGGTGATGCACATGAGTATAGGCTGTTCACGATAAAGTGAGCACTTTTGAAATCAACCTCAGAAAAAAGTTATTGCTTTTACCTGCATATATTNTTCACGATAAAGTGAGCACTTTTGAAATCAACCTCAGAAAAAAGTTATTGCTTTTACCTGCATATATTTTTACGTGCGCACTGAGTGGCATGCTCTCAGTAAAGTTGGTAACGATGGAAGGAAAGCATTTCCATGTCTTAACGTCGAATAATACTTATTAGATAGTGTACAAATTATTAGATTTCTAAAATATTTAATTTTCGAATTATTTCGCAGTAATACTTGACCGATGCCTGGATAAAGTGACGAGATCCATGACGGTGTTATTTCTACATAACGTGGAAGAATACACAACGTGCAAACAAGTAGATCTTAACCGGGGCTTTCAGAAGTGCTCAGTCTACCGTGAACAGCCTATAGAAAACAGTCATTATAATTCTTACGATGATCACGTTGAACAATGCAGTCACGGTCAAGTCAGAACACAGAATGCAACGAAAGAAAATACGTGGTAAGACATATTTAAAAGCACCGTCAGCGCAAGTGCCGACTGTCGTAATAGCTCAGACTTCGGCGAGGTCTCATCAGTGCCCCAGCGCTTGTGCAGTCTGTAATCTGCAGTTATTCCCAGTGGCCCGCTCGGTGATGCACTTGCGAGTGGGATGCGCGCGACAGCCTGTACTCGTCGTCATTATTGTTACCCGCGACTCCTGACCGTCAGTACAGCTTCTCATGACGTCTGGCCCTGTCAGCGGACATTGAGTTTGTGTGCTACCTCCCGAGTGGCATCTGATGTTCTCGTCACGCGACAACGGATGAAGCGGCGAGAAAGAACTGCAAAATACACACCAGGGAAGTAAATTATGCTTAGGTTCTCCGTCTTCGCAAACGATGTCACTGACAGATACAAACGAGGAGTAAATTAAGACGCCCTTTGAGAAATTATCCTTTTTACTGACGTGAATAGATAATAAATATCAGCCATGCATAGTGCCTATTGTTTTATAAAATTACGAGCTTTACAAAATGTTTTTCTTACTTTAAAGTTGTCCTACTGATCAACCTGTTTCGTTATTTAGTTAGTATAATTTAACCTAAAACCGGTTATAAGAAACCCTTTTTCGGATTTTTTAAAATGCAAACTACACCAGAAGAACGCTTTCTGTAGTCAATGAAACATTTGCGTGTGGCACGTAATTATTCTAACAATATATTTTTATCCGCAAAAAGAAAATAAAGTGCAACGAAACCGATTTTGTTCTACCATCAAGATATGCTTCTAAGTTGGCAAAATTCCTTTGTTAACACAGACAAATTTGAGTAGAAACAAATTATGCGATTGAATGAACTCTAACTATTTGTTTGACATTGTACAAACAATTATTATCATTAGGCTCATCAAACAAACTTCTTTGCTAGCACAGTGCCCGCAGAAGAATTCAAACAAAATGTTCTTTGTTATGTAAAATATGTGTTTCAACACTTTGCGTTCTCTGCACATTTACTGTAATTGAAGAAAAACTCTTATTGCGCTATTTCTATCCTAAATTATATGAACGCCATTTTTGTTTGTTTCTGCTTTCTCACTTACCACCGTCATACTGATCACACCACACCCGGCAAGCTTACTCAACTGAATAAACCTTATTATTGGCTGGCTGTCAGCCAATGGGGTGTCAAGTTGATAGACCCCCCAATCAAATATACTTTCGTACGTAACATGCATTACATTCAATGCTGCACACTTCTCTTGTTTATAAAATATTATTTTTTCCCGCGTTAATTAGTGTTGATGTACTGTAAAGTTCTTTTAAGATCCTGGCAAGCTTTAAAGAGAAATTGAAACGGTATCCAGGTGGGTTTTGTTTTTAGCGGTAGAGAACATTTTATTTTTAGTGTGACCCCGAGTAACACTCAGGGCATGTTCTAAGCATTAAGGTTTAAGCCAAGTGGGAGGTAGTGTGAATCTCTGTCGCCCAGAGCGCACTGACAACTGATTTGTAANAACTAACTTTGTAATTCATTCAGAGAAGAAAAACGCACATTCTTAGGTAAAAATATAAATTTAAATTTTTAATTAATTAATTTAGCCATTAAAGAAACTTACTACTGTGACGTATTTTACACTAAAGAAAATATAAACACTTATCTTTCACATGAAGCCCAAGCCATATTTTTCCAACGATTTTGGAAATCTGTACAGTAAATTTTAAAGTGTTCTGCATTTATTGTGTTGAGGGTTGCATCACTATAAGGAGATCCACTTTACTTCTACCTTAATTACTTACTGCTAGATGTTTTTTCGCGATTAATTTAGCACGTTAGAAAACAAAGCTTACAGCTACTCGTCTGCGCATTTAGTATCCTTCCCGTCCGTAAAATCAACAGGTTCACTCACCCTGCCCACGTTCTTCGTAGACACGTTGCATGTGAGTGATAGTTATGGCTGGCACTGTACGTACACAGCAAGACGTCGCACAGACAAGTATTTGTCCTAAAAAGCTGGCCAAAAGTATTTAAGTGCATTTAAGTTATTGCTTAGAGTTAACATGTAGTTTAAACATGTATTGATATGATTTATATGCAATTTTCGTTGATAATATACATTATCAAAGTAACTAGACGAAAGGCATTAATGAAATAAAACAAACAAAATAATTAAAATGGCAAAATATATATACTATATAATTCGTGTAATCAAACAACATCACTCAGAGTCACAATTCTCATTATCTTCATCATCATCATCATTGTTTTCACCACTAATATCAAGGGAATAATTAGAAAAACTGGTATCCACTAGTGAATAACATGGGTATATGCTTTTACTTGCAGCTCTAATAGTATTGTACTGCTTAGACGTGATGTCAGCCTCCACGAATACAGCTAAAAGCTTTTGTTGTTGAAAGCTTTGTATTTTGATGGGTACTGCCTTTATCAGCGGATCTTATTATTCTTCTGTATTTTGAAGCCCGAGTTGGAGTTAAAGAAGCGTCTTTAATAATTTTAGACAAATCGGTTTTTCCAGCAGCCCGTGTGCCCATATGCGTAGCATACGTCAACATTGCGTGAGATATCTCAGATCTAAGTTGTTCGGTTTTGCGCCTCTTACTCCTTTCACTGCTTTCGTCAAATCCCCTACTCGGCCGACCGGTTCTCGGAATTGTCCAGATAGGCAGCGCTATTGTTTCCTTTAGCCACAAGTCGTTGTTTCTTCGAAAACGGCTGTCTTTGTAGCTAGCAGATGTCCACTTCAGTTTAAAGTAATGTTTAAATGATTTTAAACTATTTCGAAGTAACTGCAGTTTATCTTCGGGACATTTAGTTTTTCCTACTAGTTTCTTCTCAAGAAACTCCAGTTTCTCATCAATATTTCTATGCTCACATTGCTTTATTATAATGAACATAGCTTCACTAGTAATTTTCATTAATGGTTCAGCAGTAAAATCTATAAACAAACGACACAAATCTTATTAAATAAATGTTATTTGAAACTAAACGCGATTTTAACTTTATTACTTGGTCACTTATTTTGGCAATTACGGAGAAAGGCCGAAATGGGCGGAATGTTTTGTTGCGGATATTACAACTAGAATGTATGTGGAATGCGTAGAAACCAACAATATAGTTTAACTCACTTTAACTTCTCATTAAAATCATCTCGGAAACTGAAAATGTATCCACAAATAGACTAAAAAATAGTTATGTCTTTTGATGTATTTTTTCCAATGTATTTAAAAGAGAATTAGTTTAATTAACTATTAAAAGCAATGAACATACCTTCATCTGACGAATCCATAGCAATTTCTTTCAACATGCACACAAAACAACACTTTCCCAACACAGAAACGTTTTGAACATTCCAAATACAACGGCGAGAATTCATAGAGCGACACGCACAACAGATGTATTCCGACTAAAGTGCGAGCGCAGGGTGGCCCCTTACGCCGTGATTGACTGATTATTGCGTAGAGGGGGTAGTCCCATTGTGTTTGAGTGGCAAAAGACAGACTTTACTTAAAATTTTTTATGCGTACTTTTGGCCAGCTTTTTAGGACAAATACCTGTCTGTGCGTCGGCGCCCAGCACTTAGCGAGGCTTCGTCGTGGCCAGTAAGATTTGTAGCATTTCCTGCACTTCTCTGCCATGGATGATTAACGCCAGCATCGTCGGACACGCAGCACGTTGTTAGCTGGTTGCGAGGAATGTTCTGAACACAAGCGCAACGCCTTAGCAAACACATTACGTGAGCGCAACACTTGAGCTCAGCAATTACACTTTTTAAATGAAACCTTTGAAAAATCTCCCCGTATATGACGTGTTTTATTGTTTCAAAAATGATTCATGCATTAAAAGCTTGTTATACCTGTGTTATCATAAAAACAACTCATTTGTCGTTAAATTGAACTTTTACTCATATTTAATCAATATCACTTATAATTAATATGAATAAAAACAGAGAGAAAATATGTTTGGTGGTAATGCCTTAAAATAAATAGTACTTGCGCAAAAAAAAAACTAAACGGAGTGCGTTTTCCTTTGGTATAATTTTCTAGACTCGGTTAAGCTTTGTTTGCATGAGGCGGAGGAATATTCTGGAATTAGAACTTTAGCAGCACTTCAGAAAAGTGTGAAGGAACAGCGAATTGACTATAGCGTGTGACCGAACGCGTTAGCTCGTTACTTCAGAACGGTATTGTTACGTACACTTTAGAGAAAACATTCTGCAAAGCATCCGAAATTTTGTAGTCATCTTTTCAGCATCTGTAGTTTCGACCATGGTAATCCAGTTATGCACTGTAGAGAATCAGGTTCTTCTGCTTCTGTTGTCAATAGTAATTAGAACATTTTTTAAAAGTTTTATTTCAGAGCGTGGAATATAATAATGTAATTTTTGCGTGAAACTGCTTACAATTTATGCATACATATTCATTCAAAATGTTATGATACTCTCAAGTATAAGTTACCCGTTGATCATATTTTCTTACTGTTGCTAGTAAATAAGCAATTTACGAGGTAGTCTAAAATATTTTCAATTTGCTGACACCAACACCAATACCTTAAAAAGAAAGTATAAAAATTGTAGTGTGAAACAATTTTTTTAAATAATATTATATAATTACTGAACAGTTTATAGGCTACGTCAAATTACTATTACTGGCCTCAAAGTCATAAACGCGAGGATCCTATGTACTGTTCACTTTGCTTGGTGGAGTAACGTGGTTGACATTTACCCAGAAATAAATATACACTCCTTGTCTCTAGTTAAAAAATACATCTAATTGCTCCTATCCGGGAAAGAGAAAGAAAATACGACGATTAAAGAGAACCTTGCTATTTTCAGCGGTAAAAATAATACGAAGCTGTACTCCGTCTGCTTAAAAACAAAGTGTAGGTTATTGGTTGGTACGATACTGAAAATAACGACAGTTACTCTAGTTACTTTTGACATTCAACTTTAATGTATGGAATCGACATCAATGGCTTAAGAAACCAGAACCTTGTGATACGAATGTAGAGACTTAAGCAACAGAGGTTAACTTTGTCAGAAAATAGTTTAACGATATAGAGTATGTATGTGTAGGGACACCCGAACTTCGCGAAAAGATTTCACGGCTAGTTAGTTGTCTGTTTCATAGCACTTAAACTCAGATCGTATTTCGTCATTGGATGATGCATCTGTTACGCGTCTTAGGTGTCTGCCTGCGAATCACAGACACACAGTATCGGAGTAACCTAATTCTGATTTGCCAGTGAAGAAAGAGAATGTCTTCTCACAAACACACGTCGCCAATAAGCAAAATAAAACTGCTGGTATAACTGCACTCTAAAAAAAAAATTTCTTATAGACGTCCTAATCTGTATTTGAAATTTTAACGTAAATATCGTATGGAAATAACGCCACATGCCCGGCTGAAAATATGGTAATGTTTAGCATTGCTACTATACAAAGTTGGGAACTTCCCTATGCATTTGCCTCTTTCCTGAGCAACTGTAGGAACGTTACCATGCATGTATGGGACAAAAATTCACCATTCGCGCTTTTTCTCTGTATGTATTCACTGATATCGTAAATTTACAAATAATTTCTTAGAGTTTAGGGTATTGAAATCTAGCGCGTTAAAAAATCTTTTCGAGAAATTCGGGTGTTCGCATGTATGTGAAAAAGACTCAGAACAAGTCATTTCAGTCAACAAGTGGTGAGGCACATCCCAACGAAGTTTTGATAATTTGCCAAATACAAGCACATGGTGGGCTTCAATACTATAATATTTTTTTATGAAATATTTTAGTATGATTAATTAATTTTTACATGCTGTGATTTTATTCCTAAACAGAGTACGAATCAGGATTAGGATGGGTAGAAGTTACGATCTCGACTTCATATATTTACTAAATATTTTCGGTTTTTTTTTCCCACCGGTTAATTTCCTGATTATTTTTTTAATCGCTTAAGGTGCTAATATTTAATGTGTATATTTTACTGATTTTTTAAAATGCTGATCTTCCTATGGATGGACTATTTGGAGAGTTTCTTCATAATCTTGTGTAATTTAATGTCGATGGTGCACTAGGAGGTATTCCCCGACAACACTTTCTTTGTTGAAATGTGTAAACTTTATATCGGTATTTTTAATGTTTATTCTTGCGGTAGATGTATAGTTATTGTTAGCATTATTTTCGAAATCTAGTCTGCTATGGTATTTTAAGCCTCTCACTTTATATCACATCGCATGTTTTTTTCTTATTTTTCCTTTTTAGATTACCTACTTGAGTGAAGAGCTACATTTCGACGGCTTGCATGTGAAGCTACATCAGGGATGGATGGATCAGATGATGTACGGACTGCGAAGAGGGAAGCATCGTCTCGACCCAAGGTGGAACGTATTCGAGAACAATGTGTCGTTACTGTGAGACGAAATGTTCTGAAAGCAGCAATGCCCGGCGACATGGGGTCAACTTTATTCGGAATGTGGAGCTTGTCACTTTCACATGTGGAAAATACAAATCGCTGTTTGGTCGACGAAGTGGCAACCTGGAAAGGTATCTCGAAACCTGTGTTGGTCTACCTTCACAGCCTGCTAAGCGTTATCTGCCGACATTGCATCGGAGATGTACTGGGATGGTAACTGGCGCTACACACACTGGCGGCAGAAAACTTCAGCTATGAATGCCGTGGGCAGATCGTTGATTCCTTCCACGCAGCTACTACAACAGGGCATTCGCAAATGCTAATGAAGCACGAATGAATGAAAATAACACATGTGTAAGGGGCTCCATACGCATGCCATATCGATGTGAGAAGTGCTCTAAAAACAGTTTGCTCGCACCGACAGTTTAAAACAGTTATATGAAACAGTGTGAACGGGCTGCACCATCCTATGATGCAGGCCTATCGGTTCATATTTCCTATTTGAATTTCACAGCAAAGGCTGGTCCCACTGCAACTTAGACCCGCGAATCAGAAGCTAGCAATTCACCTGACCATGCATCGCAAACTAAGAAATTAAGCTGAATGTAAATTGATTTTTTTCTGCAGTAATCAGCATTCAAGGGTCTTTTGAAAACGTATGTTGCTCCAGATCCGACAACTTCAACGAAAGATGTTTGTTCATTTCAGACATGTGTGAAGCCAAATTTAATAAACCAACTTCAATAGGACGTGGGGAAATACTGAACCGTTAAATATAATATATGGTTGGATTGTAGCTACAGTAAACCAGATGTATACAAAAATAAAGTAATCAAGACCTCGAACTTACTTGAGTGTAATGCTGATGACATCGAAGCCTGTGTTGAAAAGAGAATAAAGGATGTATGCCGCGAGGAGGAAGAATAGTATTGAAGGGTTCTGGCTGGACACTCGATTCTGTGGATCATCTGCTGCTGAGAACAAACGGGATCGGTCGACTCATCATCCATGATGATTACAAGCATTAAAAATTATCCACAATTAGCAGTAACACAATTTACATTCGATTTTTACAAAGTTTATATACGCAAGGGTCCTAGGCATGCTAGAAGCCTAGGCATCGGCGATAGTTATACTTTTAAGGTGTCCACAGTGTTGGGAAGAAGTTTATACCTGAATTTTGCGGCAACCTCCGTCGTCAATGCGAGTGACAACGGGAACATCGTTTCGTATCTAAACCTCTCCACTTTGTCAATGCCTACGACCAGAACGAATGCTGCACTCGTCACCTCATCACCAGGTTCAACATGAATGTGCCTTCGCCTCCCACGATGCACCACAATATTTCCATGACGTCATGTACAGATATATAGGTAGCTGGGCTCATTTTATGGAGCTTAGTTTGATAGAGCTCTTGGTGAATGGCAGATCGTCGCAGCAGGTGACGGTGCCTGGCATACATATTATGGAGACGTCGGTCGTGGGTCCAGCAGAAGCATCATAGAGTTCTTCAGATGGGACACGTGCAGCAACAGCACCGCCATTGCCATCTTCAGGGATGGTGTCGACAGC
Source organism: Clitarchus hookeri (assembly GCA_002778355.1). NCBI lineage: Eukaryota > Metazoa > Arthropoda > Insecta > Phasmatodea > Phasmatidae > Clitarchus > Clitarchus hookeri. Next base: position 344,487 of record NQII01000188.1, on the reverse strand, counting down.
GCCATCGACTTCAGTGTGGTCGACTGCAACTTCGGGCGAACTGACATTACCGTTTCTTACTACAAAATCTGTTTCTTCAACTGTACCATCCAGTTCTTTGGCTAACCTGTCTCCTGCAGAGATCTGGACGTCGCCTGTATCGCCACCACCAGAGTAACTTATCCATGTAGCTTCTGCGACAAGGTATTTTCGCATCAACACACCACACACCACCATGAAATTCGTGGTTGTATGAACAATCCCAACCACATTTAATATCTGTTGCCTAAGATGTGGGTCGCTTTTCTACCGCAACGATACTTACTGTAAACATGTAAGGTCATTCAAAGTTAAACTGCAGGCCTCATCGATGCCTAGGTTGAAGATCTGTAACAGAGATTCTTGCGGCCTCCGTCGGCGGAGTGATGGACGGTGATTTGATCATGGGGCCCACTACCAAAATCTTTTGCGACCAGTAGAACGACGAACTTGGCTCCTCGTCACCAGGAGCAACATCTCTTTCCACGAAGACATCTTCATTCGTCGTTCCTGCTTCTTCCGTCGTGACGACAGCCGAACCATCTGGGACCGCAAGTGTATCATCTACGGAACTTTCAGTGGCATATCGGTGTCGCTTCTGCTATAATGACTTTACCTTCAAGCTTACTGCACGGCGGCACGAAGTTCACGAGTGCGCGAATAGTTGGTTTTGTATTTAAGGAATTATAAATGAAGGTGATGTTTATACGGATTCAGACGAACATAAATAATTTTGTAGAAAAATTTTTTAATAAATTTGAAAAATTAAAAAATGGTTTCAATATTTTAACCCTAAATATTTTCTTCCCCTGGTTTCAATAAAAAAAAGCACTATGATGGAAGTATTATTTTTAATTTACCTAATCACTATATATATATATATGTATGGTCGTAGGGTCTTATACATGCATACTTTTCTGCAGCTAGAAATGATGCTTGCAAACTGAATTTCACGAGCCTGGCCCTGATAAATCGCAAATTCTAATAGCATATGCCTATAAATATTCGCTTGATTACAACCTGACTTGCGAAAATATGGGCAAACTATGATTTATATACAGACCCAACTGAAAAAGAAAAATAAGAGCTCTATGTCACATCGCTTACGTTTAAATGTACTTAAAATACAAACAATCATAAATCTACTATTCATTTTTATAAAGAAAATATGCTATTCGGTATAGTTCTTGAAGTTATCGTGATTGAGGGTATGCGCAAATCAAATAATATAATGGTTATGCATAAGGCATACAAAAAAATTAAATATTGGTATGAGTAAATGTGCCATGATCGATTTTTATGACTGGGTGTCATGATACTAGATTTATAGAGCTTTGTCGGCAAGAGGTTGGTGAGTTGAGGGGGTGAGGGGTTTGTGAGAAAGTGAGTGTGGGGGTGTCGATAGGGAGGGGGTGAAAGTGTGCTGGTTGTTTAGGGGGGTGGTGGGTGATGTGTGACGAAGAGGAGGGAGGTGAGTATGGTGTGATGGGAGAGGGTCGGTGAGGGGTGGGTGAGGAGGTGTGGGTTGGAGAGGAGGTGTAGGTTGGTGAGGGGGTGTGGGTCGCAGAGAGGGTGTAGGTTGGTTGGTGAGGGGGTGTGAGTTGGTGAGGAGTGGTGTGGTTTGGCAAGGAAGGGTGAGGGGTTTTGGGGTGTGGGGGGTGAGAGGTGTTGGTGCGTGGTGAGGGGATGAGTGATAGTGTGTGCTAGGTTTTTACAAAAAAAAATTTGGTTAGGGTTTTTCGTGTGGGTGGAGGGGGGATCAATACGTCTCCTGATGCACTGGGTACCGAAGCGGCGGGCCAAAATATTCAAGAGATTTGTATAAACTAATTGTTTTTATTTAATTGAATTACGATCTGCAACGACACTTCAATCGATATAATTATTATAAATCAAAGGTGGCAGGCCGACACTTTTTACATTTTTATTAAAATATTTTTTTATTAGAATATTTTTGATTAAAATAATTTTTATATTTACATAGTTTCTATGGATGATGGGGGACGAACATCTAACATGCATCGAGCCCTGTCTGTGACGCTTACCCATATGGCGAACGGCACCGACCAACATGGCTGCCGGCCGCGCCTACCAAGATGGCGTACAACTCCTACCGCCTATCCCTAATCCCGTTTCGCTCAAAGGCCCATACGTACACTACTAGCCGTTTGTCTATTGCCATTGGCTGCTGTCTGCTAGAGAAGGCGTTTTCATAGTTGACCGCGCCATTCAGAATTCAGCAGCATCAGCTCGGCTCCTACGTGACTCATGTGCAGACAGCTAACACGTGTCATAAAGTACTTCAGCCAATCAAGACAGGTAAACGACCCAACTGTGTTTTGAAGTATAACTTGTCTTGAAAACTTTTCGCGAAATTTTGCTACCCGTAACGGTTGAAAATGAATAGTTCGGAAATGAGACTTTCTCTTTAAGCGTCATTGTTTCTGATATTATTTACCAGAAAACTACCTCGTCATTTATTTACTGTTATCCCTAAATTATCACATGTAGTCCATCTTTCTACCATCTGAACAAGGGCAGCAAAAAAAAGTTTCTTGTGATTTTGAAAACGATAGATGCAGTACTAGTCGAAACGTTTGCAACAACAAGATGCTCTCAGCTGCCCAGTTAAAAAAAAAAAAATCCTCTTTGCAGTTCTAAAATGAAAAGTGTTTTCAGTAGAGAAAAAAAATATTTTCATTAACATAACGAGTTCTCAAACGCCATACAAGACAGAAACACTTACAGGAAACTGATTGACTTCACAAAATTTGAACCTGAAACCAGAAATAAACGCAACTACACATTCAAAGAAGAAATAAAACAAGCACAATCAGAGAAAATGAAGAGGTACTGGGCAGCAAGAAAACTCAACCAAAATGATTCATCACGCTCCTAAGATGGGCAAACTTGAATTTAAAAAAAAAATAACGAGCATTTTAAGGCGTCTGTCAATGAGTTTTGAAAGCGCGTGAAGCAAACTGTGCCTACACTTTCGACAATACATGAAAATAGTCCCGAGTACACCGAGCATGTTGTTAATTTTCACTGCAGTTATTTCAGACTTTTACAGCTGGCCTACCCCAATGAAAGTAACAAGTTTCGAAATTACGCCACAGGCGGTACAGTAAAATGCTTCTTCACAAATGTTGAACAAATTCGGTTGTACGCAAGAGAAAATCTCACTTGTTAACAACCCATTTCTAGCTATAATAGCGCTTCAAGGTCGGGGTTGCATCGCTTACTTGAATATAAACGGGAATCCAGTCTCCACTTCACGGTTGCCACGTCTTAGCTTAAGGCAAATACTTTTCTTTTTAGTTTTTTTTTTTACCGGTTTGGCCCTCCTGACGGTTATCTACCAGCCGGTACAGCTGCGTGCAGCAAGAAGAAACAGGGATACCAACCAAATATGATGGAATTCCTACCTTAAAAATGGTCAGTACTGCCTATAAGAAAAGTGCTCACACACAAGACCAACCAAACATTTGTACTTGTTATCAGTTATAGAATGAATTGACATTTTTTCGAATTAAAATTACACTCAAATGTGAAAGTACATTCCCTAACCATAAAAAGATTAATACAAATAAATTTCCACGATATTGTTACAAAAATTTAAATTTAATTCCGAGAAATACATGGGCAACAATTTTATTATGGTTGAGTAAATCTGTAGCTCTCCACACAGCTCTTTCATTTGATGTAAAAATAAAAAATAAAATGTAATAGTTGCTCACTAACGAATGAAAAATATTACCACCGAAAATAGTAACGGCATTAAAATCAAACTTTTTTGATGTAAATAAAAAAATAGTTGTCTTGGTAGTAATTTGAGACATTAATATGTTTGGGAAATGGCCTAGATCCCAGCACTGTATTTTGTACATTTGCAGGTATTCTTCTGGTTTTTGGTTGCTGTCTGCATTGTGGTCATAATGAGTAATATTATAGACACACCTGTTTTTCGCAAATATATTTATGGACAATTAGTGTTCCAAAACACTTAACCCATCCATACCCAGTGTACACAATTGCGTACATTACGCACGTGTATGTAATTTTTGGTCTGTGCTGCACACTGCGAAGTTAATGACCAATGATCTTACCTGTGGGTAAAATATTGGCAAACCGTCTTACTGCTGGGTAAAATTGGTTCATATAACTGTAGCCTACAGCTGATTGGCTGTGGCAACGAAACACGTGTTGTGTCGATTTAAGTACAGCACGTATCATACATTTTTTTGTATGCAACACCTGAAACCGTAAATTAAAGTGAGTCTGAAAGGGTTATATTCATAACCACTTTAGTGATTGGATAATTTTAATTGTTATACGTCTTATCTTATTGCCCGCCAATCATGAACGGTCAATATAGAAGAAACTTAATTCTTGCTCATTTGGGGGCCGCGGTGGTGTAGTGGTTAGACTACTCGAATCCCACTTAAGCGAACTGGGTTAGATTACCTGCTGGGTCACTCCCTGATGTTTGCTTGTGGGAATCATGCCGGTCGATGACGCTGGTCAGCGGGTTTTCTCGGGGATATTTATTTTCTCCCGCCCTTACATTCCGGCGCTGCTCCATACTTACCTCGTTTAAACCTCATCGGCTCTCAAGGCCTCGATGTTAAGAGCCGCCCAGATCTCTTCACTCCACTCTGGTTTATTGGCTGGCTGATTGGCTCACTCATGCAACGTACTGTCTTCACACAAAGACAGGCGGCCAGTAGCCAAATGAATGCGAGTGTACTCGTAGGATATTGAATTCTTGGCCAGAGCACAAATCTTTTGCACATGGACGTGCAAAATTCCCGTAGTTTTTTTAACATCAACATAGACTTCACAATAATGTACATACTTGAGCTGGTGGCGTCTGTTTAGTGGCTCTTTCTTAGTGAGGAGCCTTTTCTACTCCGACTCCTCGGCACATGATTCGGTCACACTATGTATAAGTGGATGTGAGTGAAGAGATTTGCGTGGCTCTTAACGAGGTCTTCAGAGCCGATGAGAGTGAAGTGAGGTGAGTATGGAGCAGCGCCGGAATGAAAGAGCTGGGGGAAACGGGAGATCCCCGATAAAATCCGCCGACCAGCGTCATCGTCCAACACGATTCCCACTTGCGAAAATCCGGAGTGAACCGGCCGGGTATCGAACCCGGTTCGCCATGGCGGGAGGCGAGCAGTCTAAACACTCAGCCACCGTGGCCTTGTCACACTATGGAGTGTTAATTCATCGGCGCAGGGTTACCATGGGCGTGTCAATTTAAGAACGGTCGTCCCATGATAAAAAAAAATGCAGTGAAAACGTACACGAGCTTAAAACGTAACCTGTCTTCAAACAGTAACGCGAAAATAGTTAAGTCCCTAGTAATTTACAGTGTGAATGTTGCTGACATGACGTTACGTTGCGGAGAACTTCATGAATAAGTCGCCAGCGTTATCAATGGAAACGGGTGTCGCAATATTGCGGCAAACGCCATTAAACAGTTTTTGGATTCAGGTGACACCGTGACAGGACATGACTTCGGCAGCATCCAGAGTGTTAAGGGTTCCGCCTGGCTGGAGCTTCAACTGGGTTGCAGTGTGTTTGAAATCCTCGTTTTTGAACTAAACAATGAAACTTGCCCCCGTTATGTTGATCTACGCAAAGACATCACACCCCAGACGAGAACGGAATGGTACTTAAAAATATTATCACTCATGCTGTAAATATGTATTTGGAGCCCTCCAATATTAATAAAGACTTTTTCAGACTGCCGTATCTTAAAACACGCTGGCTGGACACGAGTCGAACTACGATAGGATCGTGTATTGTACTTTGCTACAGACTTTTCATTAATGAAATGATACGGGTTAGCGCTGTAAGTCCCATAGATACATGCAGCACTACGAAAACACCGCACGTCAGTTCAGAGCTCTACGCGTAGCGGCGATGGCACTCTTGTAGCGCGGGCCAGTGTGACCCTTACAGCTCCCGCGCTTCTCGGACAAAAAATTAGAAAAACGATGCAGGCAGGTGGGACCCTTAATAAGTGCAATATTATTTTTCTTTTTTAGTCTGAGACATTGTGGCTTATATTAGGAGTCATTCTCAGTTTTCATTTTATATACATTTATTTAATTGCCTTGACTATGGCATGGTCACTACATTTTGACGTTTTCATTTCACCCCCAAGACCTCCAGTGACGTTGACACATCACGAAGGTCTTTTTTTTCGGTAACGCTTTCAGAAGTATAGTGATTTGGCAAAGAAACAAGAAGTTTCTGATATAACTAATGAACCTACTTTCCTCAACATGATTGCAATTAATTTTTTAATAAGTTCTTATAGGCTGAATTTGTAGGTAGGACTTGACTTCTCTTTGAAAACAATAACATTAGAAATGAAACCAGAAACGTATGCAACAGTAGTGAGACAATTACAAACACACACATGCCTTACCCGGGACTTGAACCCAGGAAACCTCGTACAATAAGCCAGCGTGCAATCCACTGGATTACGGAGGTCGGATTCGGAGCAACAACTACGAATTTAAGCAGTCTAATGTTTCGAGTGATAGGGTTCACTAACGTCAAATGTTTACAGGGTCGTCATTTTGAAAATAAGTGACTGAGCCGCTTCAAACACTTGAGTTTACATGGCCTACCGTAGCGCTACTTGTGTGAAGAATTTGGTGGATATAGGTTGTTTGGTCCCTGAGCTATGGCATAAACAACCTAATTTTCTTATTTGGTGCTATCGTACAAAATTGCCAAAAAAAAAAAAAATTGGCTTTATATACGACGCATCTAATGTATACTCTCTACAAACACATTTCGTTGAATTTGGTAAAAATTTTTAATATATGTGGCAAACTTACATACATTATATTTATAAAACTGAAATTTATAACATCGTTATCTGACTCATTTAAATCATGAAAGTTTACACGGCCTTTTGTGAAATTTATGGTGTGCACAATTTAGTACAAATTATTTAAATGTTCTAGTGTAACATTTGATGGTAATCGGTTGATTGGTCGTCGAGATATGGCATAAAATCTCCAAAATTGTCACGTGACGATCTTCATAAATGGAGGACAAAAAAGTAATGTAGTAGCAATTTCGGTGATTGCATACTGCCAATACACAATGTCAGCTAAAATATATTAGGGGATACTGGGTACGGTTGTGCCATTTTACATTTGATCGGCCATAGTTTCGTATGTATACCAGTTAGCTAAACGAAAAGTGATTTTTCGTATCATTTCTACATAACCCTACATATAATTAATTAAAATTTTATCCCTAAACATAATGGTTTGCACACAGGAGCAAGTTAAAAAAAAAAGGGAAAATGTCACAACCGACCACACCCCAGGGGCCGTTGTGACAGTGCTTGGGGTCAAAAGTGACAGGTTTAATAATACTCTGAAATGGCCTGAAATCACTTTTATTGCAACACTCTAGCATTAATATTACATAACATTCTTTTGAAAAGAAAAGGAACAGAAAAAAGTATGTTTGGGAACACTTCAATCACTTATAACTAATAAGGCACTATAGCATTTATATACATAATAGGTAATTATTAAAACCAGTATTCACATTACAATGAGTCTCAAAATTATTGTTTTGCCTAGAAACTAGCATAACTATGCATAATCAAAATATAAAATAAATGTTAATTAACATCATAAATATCAAAATTATCTTTCTATATAGAAACAAGCTTTACAGGAACTCTTTAAGATTAAAAATAAAACATTAATAAACGTAACCTCAAAATCTTTGAAATAAAAACACGACAATGTGTTCTTCAACAAAAAAATAAACATCTTTGTATCAACATCTGAACAAGGACATTCGATTAATTTGAAACATTTCTGCTGCTTGTCGCAGAGATACACCTCGTTTTGTTTCAATATATGCATTTTCGTATTGAGTAATGTCTTGCCTCCCCCTTTCGGTCTTCCGCGAGCGTTGTCTGGGCATCTAAAACAATAAAACACAACTTTTACTTATGTCACAACCGTACCCACAAAAAATGTCACAACCGTACCCAACGCACTTTTTTTCATAAAAACAAACACCATGCCAAAATGAAATAATCTATAAACAAAATAATCACTGATTTTTATTTACTAATGTATATGTTATATAGATAAATATCACTTAATACTCAATCTGTATATATGTAACAACAATTATCAAAAGAAATCGAACAAAAATACTTACTTTTGACTGTCAAAAACAAATGCGGGTCTCTCCTAGCGTACGCAGCGCGCAGTGGCTGACGCAATACTGTGACACGGGTTCAGACATGCAAGCCCCTCCCTTCGCCGTTACCACAACTCGCTAATCCGTATACTTTGGCTAATATTTCGACTGTCACTTTCGTACCCTGGCACAACAGTACCCAGTCTACCCTACATAGTTTCGTAGATATAGCACACAAAGTGAAATTATTTAATAGCCGCCATTCTGAAAATAAGTGTGTCATACTTAAAAAATACATATTATTATATGGTCTAGCACAACACAACAACTTCGCCAAATTTTGTAAGAATGTATTAATTATTTCCCGAATGTCAGATAAAAACATTATTTTTATTGTTGTAGCTATCTTACAAAATCGCAGAGAAATTAGGCTCTAAATACACAAATTTGCTGGATATAACAGGTACTGCCAGCATACAAAGTTAAGTTGGAATTTGTTTCGTTAATAAAATACATTGACCAAAAATATTTTTTTTAAATAAGTGCCAACCTACTTATAACATAGCAATTTAAACCACCTGCTGCAGTACTATTTGTTTGCCAAATACAGTAGGAATCTGTAAATGGTTTCCTCGAGATATGACAAAAAAGCTTTATTCATTCATGTGACAATATCTTGCAAAATGGAGGATAAAAGATGCTCCATGTAGATACAGTTGATTGTTGCAATATATACAGCCTGCATACAAAGTTAAATTGGAATTTATTACATGGTTTCGACGATATAGCATTCTAATTTAAAATTTCTATATGGCCACCATTTTGAAAATAAGTGTCTGAAATGTTTAACATATACCACTTAGCATAATGTATCTCAATACTACTTGTTTGCCAAATTTTATAGGAATCGGTTAACTGTTTCCTGTGATATGACATAAAAACTTTATTTATTCACATGGTGCTATCCTGCAAAATGGCTGACCAAAGATGCTTTGTGTAGATACAGTTGATAGTTGTTATATTTACTGCCAGCATATAAATATAATTTGGAAATAATTCCATGGTTTCGACAATATAGCGTTTAAAGCTAAAATACCTAAATGTTCACAAATTTGAAAAGAAGTTACTGACGTACTTAAACCATGCAATTCTAAATCATTTGCTGCAGTACTACTTGTAAGTGCCTGGCGTGGTCGGAAACTATAAAAGTTATGTGCCCTTACTAAGTATTGCATGTGTACCAAGTTTTGTAAAATTTGGTTGACGCGTTCAAAAATTGGAAGGGGGAACACACACACGCCCAGACACACGTGCAAACACACACATACACACAGACAGGAAGGTGATCTCACAAGCCTTTCTTTCCTTCAGAAAGTAGGCTAAAAATTGACCAACTAAAACACAGGTCTTACAAAGAGAAACGTATACCAGGCCACTTTTGTATCGCGCCCATATAGAACTCTTTCGCAGAGTGTTGATCCCCGTCATTACGTTCGGTGCATAGTCATCAGGGTGTAAAGTTGACAAACACGAGACACTCATTTTATGCATTTTTTAAAACGCATTTGATACTGTCAGTTATGTGTTGCCATTACGCGGTGTTTTCTACACAACACTGACTCTGTGATAAAACAATTTTAAATTGTGAATAGTAATTAGTGGTTGAAAGGAGTTCCAGTATTACCGTTTTCAATGCATTAGCAGTTATCTCAACTATGTTTAAGATAAACATTGAAACAAACTTGAATACTTAGAAAAATAGAGAATATCATTGTCTGATAAATTTTGCTGCATATATCCCATACGAAAATAATAATAATAATATATTTTTTTAAATAAGTCGCTTTATCAGTTACAGCATGAACTAATTAAAATATACTGCGACGACACGACAATGATACGTCTTGCAAAGACAATTTAAATCTGCTTTAAGGTAATATCGTTTCCTAAGTCTTTGAGCCGACCAAGCTAGGCACGGAATACGTTCTCGGTGGAAAGTGCCTGACTTCTGCAAATCAAAAATTTTGGGTATATTTGTGTCTTGTATGTTTTTTTCCTATAGGACTCAAGCTTTCCGTCAGTTAAATTCTGTTTATTTCCGCGTTTGACACCTGCCTTAAAAGTGAAGGGCACGAAAAAGTTTTTTTTATTTGTCTGGCACACATTGTTCAACTTCTAGATATTATCAGCGATTGCTATTTTCTACACAAAAAATATTCATCGAATAGTTTTTGCATCAATACGTGTGAAAATCACAATTTTACTGTTTTCAGAATGTACATCTAATGAAAACTAACTTACGTACAGAAATTATATAGTTAACACTGAATGAAGAAGCCAAGAGCTATTTGAAGACGTTTACAAAATAGTATAAAGTAATGTTTCCGCAATATAGAAAAACTTCTGTAAGTAAGGACATTTCTGCATATTTTTTATTTTTGACGCCCCTGAATTTTTGTAAAATAACTTCTGTTAAGCACACCTTATAATGAATTAAGACACTAGTTTTCAGTTGCACTTGTTAAGTTTTATGCAAATAGTTTGGTTTATATTATTTGTACATTACAAAAACAGTAACATTTTATCTATGACATGCCCGCTCGCAAACAAAATGATTTTTTTTGTCAAAGTAATGGAAACATCTAAGTAGTAGACAGCTTAAAAAAAAAACTCGAAGCACATAAGGCTTACAAACCACGTGGAAGTATTAAAAGGGACTTTATTTTGGCAGCATTCAATGAGCACAAAGCTGTCTTTAAAGCGAATATAGGCTGTGCAAGATAAACTTGCAACTTTTTTAAGGTCCTACTAAGATCTATTTGCATGCACATTGTGTATTCTTCCACCATATGTAAAACTAAAATGCGTGAGCCTCGTCACTTTATTCATGCGTTAATCAAGCTAAACAGTAAAATTATTTTAAAATATATTTTATTTACAAATCTGTTAATTCTTACTCTTACACGTATTTAAAAAAAAAAAGACGGCAAAATAAGTCATTTCGATATAAACAAATTTAAATTCGACGATTTAAATTCAACGTTAAAATATGGCACTCTTTTCTGTGCGTAGTTATAATCATTACTGAGCGCTTTTCGGCCAGTGTGCACATTTAAATGTTGCTCACCTGAGCGGGGACAGCCTGATGCCTAGTGCCAGGAATATATAGGCGGTTCGGAGATCTGCACGCTAGACGCCAAAGTCCCACGCATCCTGGAGTTTAGGCTAGTTGTTCATTGCCTGCTGGACCAGGGAGTGCCCCGCCTGTTTGACCCCGGACCAGGCGGCACGGGACTTTGTCCTTGTTTTCTTGCAAGTTCGACCCCGGCTCAGGGGTGTAAAGAGCGCACGTAAAACTCCGTGATCCAATTGAAAAAATAACTGAAGTCCAGCATACAACGTAATTTAATCCCGGAAAATTTTTCAAGCCCGACCGATTCCTAAAACTTTTAGAGATTTCTGTGTGTGTGTATGTCTACACTTAACACGTTCAGTCCCACGTCTCCCCGATCGCGAGACGCGTTGCATCTGAGGGTTATTTATGACCGGTGCTGTACGCTGCAACGTATCAGTCCCCGATACTTCGAGAGTATTCCTTCGGGCTGTGCTGACTTGTGGAATTTTCTACGCCTCCTTTGACATGATTGGTTAGTGCCATTATCATTAATCACGCAGCACTGGAGACCTGAAGAATTCGCGGATTCATTTTGGGACAAAATAGANCCCGATACTTCGAGAGTATTCCTTCGGGCTGTGCTGACTTGTGGAATTTTCTACGCCTCCTTTGACATGATTGGTTATTGCCATTATCATTAATCACGCATCACTGGAGACCTGAAGAATTCGCGGATTCATTTTGGGACAAAATAGAATTCGAAACACGTGCGTTTATATAACTTTAGCCATTGGTCCACGCGGTGTTTGACACCTCCTGGAGAACGGTGTTCAATCGTCGCCTTCCACTGTGACCGTAGACAACCAATGTGCAGTTGTTATCGGAATATTTGTACATAAAAATGTAGAGTCTAGCCTGCAGGTCGTTTAACTCGCGAATTTTTCAGGTCTCTACGCATCACATTTGTTCGCTGGTTGTAAGACAAATTCTGAGCGCAAGTACTGTTCATACCAAAAACATACGTGATTGCAACACTTGAACTTGGAAATTAATGTGCAACCGAACGGGTTAAGAAAATTGCCGTGTAATCACAGTTTTTTCTGTATACTATGGTATCAATACTGGGTGTTGAGATTTTTTTAACTGTTGGAAGTCTATTCAAAATACGAAATGAAGGTAGCAGAAATGTTCTCTTCATTTCGGGCAGCTATTTGAGTTACCTAGCGGTCATTCCTCACTTCACCCGACATGTTGATGAGGACTCTAATAACATTTTAAAACGACGGTATTAGTTTCTTTCAATCACGTGCAACTATATATACATATATATATAAATGATGCTTTGAAAGAAGCCACCTGCCAATGATAATATTACAGCGTTCTGAGTATATCTGCAGAGCTTTTGGTTCTAGCCTCCTGTCAAATAAAGGGCGTTTATTTTCCGGATTTCTAGTCGCCTCATAAAGTTAGATCAGGCCGCATAAATTATCACCGCGACACGCCGGTTTTGATTCTTATCCATTACATAAGTGCTCCGAAGTTGCTACATTCTAGCACGCCGAGACGAAACAGATGGATTTTTCGTCGTGACCTGCCCTCGCATGTGGTTCAGGTTTCTCGCGGGTTGCTACCGGGCCTACCGCGAGGAAATCCACTTGTAAATTATCGTCTGAGTTCTCCACACCGCCGCTGCTTGCACGACGGCGCGACGGTAAAAAGGCGGACGTGTGAAGGCTGACCGTTAAATGGTCTGTGCAGAGATACGGCAGGCGCCGTGCCGTGCCGAGCCGAGCCGCGCCGTGCCGCGCTGTCCTTCCATGATGCGTTTCCTCCTTAAGTGATTTGTCCCGCACCCTGGACTCGGCCGAAGCAGAAGGGTGTGTTCGGCCGCCGAGGCTATGGAAATGCGGCTAGGCCGGCGGGCGCGGAGGGTAACTCGTTTGTCGAGTATCGCCGGGTGTCCCACAGCCCCAAGGACACGACTGCGGCACGTGACTCGAATAAAACCGGACGCATACTCGATCCGCCGTCGATCGTCTGCACTGCTCGCGCCATATGCTCCTAAACCCTGTCGTAAACTGGTAAAACTGTGCCCTCGTGCGTACTAGTGATCGTTATACTTCTGCAACTAGTCTTAAAAACTATAGTAATAATATCTATAACAACTCCCGGTGCGCTTGGTGGGAGTGGAGGGGAGAGATTTGGGCGGCTCTCAACATCGAGGTCTTTGAGAGCCAATGAGAGTGAATTGAGGTGAGTGTGGAATGCAAGGGCGGGGGGAGACGGGAGTTCCCCGAGAAATCCCGCCGAACAGCGGCCTCGTCCGGCACGATTCCCAATGCGAAAATGCGGGACCGACCCCGAATCGGGTCCGGCTCGCCTTGGAGGGGGGGAGGGGGGCCAGAAGTGTGACCACTACACCCCCGCGGCATCTACGCACCTCTTAGGAATCGAACCTCTGACCACGGGTTATTCAAGAATACGGAAGTGAAACAGGCGGGCAGCAAAACGTCGGCACTGGTCAGCAACGTGCCGGGAACTCCACCCCGCCAATCAGCACCTTGTAACCTACTCGCCAGCCGGCAGTTCGACCAATAGGGAATCTCCCGCAGCACACGGAAGTCAATCAGGAGTCAGGCACGATATTAAGAACGAGGATACTTGACGTGTGGGTCAATGTGCGTTATGATCAAGTCTCATACTGACCAGTAATCATTAAGTTTTGCTGATACACGTACATGTGAGTAGGCACTTGGTGGATAGGCTATCACTAGGGATAGTGATATTTTCCGAAAATATTTCGAGACAAGATACAGTCCAAAGCACTTTAAGGTCATCCAGCTTCTTTGATGGGCTAAAAAATGTTCTGACCCGTGTTAACCGTTTGCGCACATCACGGAGGTTCAGTGTCGGAGTTACTTAGTCCTGAGTGGCTTGGTCAAAGACGGACACGGCACCAGCAGCCAATGGAGGTGTAACAACAGCCTGAGGTGTGTATATAGTATTGAAGTCTACTGTGTGCTCCGATTTTTACGTGAAAAGTCACTGGCCCTTGCTATCACAGTACTTTTTAAAATAACCGGTCACTATACCAAGCATATGTATAAATACTGCACTCTTAACAATGCACTTGGTTTCAAGAATAAATTAATTTACTCCGGTATAAACCCAAGATCCAAGTGATGGGCTTATGCCCGGTTGCACTATTGTGGTTCAGCAATTATCTANTTTACTCCGGTATAAACCCAAGATCCAAGTGATGGGCTTATGCCCGGTTGCACTATTGTGGTTCAGCAATTATCTATAATCATATGCCGGCTTGATCCTAGTTTAGCACATTTGGCTGTTGCACCGTTGTGTTCGGCGCGCCGAACTAAGATCAAGTTGAACCTCGCTTTTAACCGTGCTTTTTGGCGGTTAAGGAGGATTATCTCGGATCAAGTAAATACGAGTACTTTATTTAAAAACATCAAAGTTATAATCAAAAGAAATTTTTTTTTTAAATGGCATAAACATTCAAATATTCGGTATTTAAGCTCTGTTTGGCACATGAAAATGCATATTAAGTTTTTATAAAGTGAATAGAGAAAAATAAAAGTCGGTGTTGAATATAGGCTATTTGAAGATAAAAACACCGTTAAATATATTTATTTACTAGAAATAAAATTAGTAATATTTACATCGTTTGAAAATGGATTCGGTTGTATTCTACTGTTGCAAAATGTAAATTGAGACATTTTACAAAGGCTTAACATAAAATGCATTTATTTAGTTAAATATGGTATTTATGTTTTGTAAAGAGAGAATTAAATTCATGCTTATCCCTCCAAGCAAACAAAACGGAAAAATTGAAAAGCCATTCAAATATCAAAAACTGTCCTAATTTTCCGCACGACCTAAATCTCACGTCAAATTTTTTGCTCACAAAAGAGCATCAGTAGCCTACAAATGCAGTTTGAAAATACGCCAACAGATAGCGCCAAGTACAATTTTTTAAAATTCGAAATAACATTATACGCACTGAAATATTATTCAGCAAAATTCGTACAATTATATTACTTAAAACAGATAAAACATCGCACCATCTAGTTCTATGTACACTACCTTCTTCAGTAATTTTGGTATTAAAAATATCGAAAAAAGTGTGTGCAAAATGTTTCCGATCAAACAAAACAACTAAGACGGAAATTTTTCAGTGCATTCAAATAAATTATGTAGTAATAAATCCTAGTCTTAAGAGATAATGTCTACAAAAAATTACAAATTTTCTCCGAACTTCAAATTAAACAGTGGCATCATGATGTCACGAAAAGAGAGCCAATTGCAAACAGCGTTTCATCTCAATCTTAGTTCCGAACCGAAATCAGGAGATCTAAGATCGGAACTCAGCCGTTTACGNTGCAAACAGCGTTTCATCTCAATCTTAGTTCCGAACCGAAATCAGGAGATCTAAGATCGGAACTCAGCCGTTTACGTTGGTGCAACTTTGGAACTCGGATCCAACTGAAGTTCGTGTTTGAACCAAGATCTTAGGATCTTGGCCCAGGACTATAAAGGGTGCAACCGGTCATTAGGTCTCCTACCTTGGATCCACCAATGAGACACAAGGCCAGTTCCCAGAGCCTCGCATGGCCAATCAGAGAACGGGCACGCCTGCACCTAAGGAATCGGCAAGCCATTACATCTCTGTATACTTAGCTGTTCTGTAACCCGAAGTAAANCGGGCACGCCTGCACCTAAGGAATCGGCAAGCCATTACATCTCTGTATACTTAGCTGTTCTGTAACCCGAAGTAAATATTTCAACACCTGCAGTAGTATTGATTACAACGTATGCATACGAACTGCGATTGCGGCAGCAAATTTTTACAATAAATATACACACACACGGGGAAATTTCTGAAAATATATTTGGAATCTTTAGAGCTCGGACAATTTTCACGACTAAATTACACCACATGCTGGGACTTGACGAATGTGTGTACTTAAGTTTTTTTTTTTAAATTGTATCACGGTGTTTTACGCACGCCATGGACACCCCTGGGTCAGGGCCGAACTTGAAAGAAAACAAGGATCAAGCACCGTGCTGCTCTCTGGTCCAGCAGGCAATGGACAACCAGCCTAAACTGAAGGATGCGTAGGACTGTGGCGTCCATAGCGTGCAGATCACCGAATCTCCGATATATCTCTGGCACTAGGTATCAGCCTGTTCACGGTTAACCGAGCACTTTTGAAATGAAACTTTGAAAAATTTCACTGGCCTATTACCTGCATGTATTTTAATGTGCACACTGCCCGGCTGTAATGTTGATGACGACGGAGAAAAAGTAGTCCCATGTCTTAACGCTGCATTAAAAGTGTTACGTCAACATTTGTGAATATTGAAATTATTTAATTTTCTTTCTGTTTTTTTTTTAATTTAGAAAGTATAAGAATTTTGTAAAAAAATAATAATAATACTGATATTGTTTTGCTAGATCCCCGAGAAAACCTGCCGACCAGCTGCTTCGTCCGGCGCGATTCCTACTTACAAAAATTCGGGAGCAGACCGCGCCGGGAATCGAACCCGGTTCACCTAGATGGGAGGCGAGTAGTCTCGTCACTACACCACCGCTGCCCCTCCGCCGTCGAGCGCAAGCAGAAATTTCGTGAGCGAGACGAACCCTCTCAATGATCCATTTCCGGCTTTCGTCCAGTGTGATTTCGGAAAAACCACGGAAAACCGGAATGAATTTAGTGGGTCGTGCAACCGAATCCGGGTTGAATGAGATTCAATTGTTTAACTCAGTATTTCCCAAAAGTATGGGTTGCGACCCACTGGGGGGTCGCAGACTCAAATTTTGGTGGGCCCCGAAAAACATAATTTCATACGTAAACATGCTGAAGAACTTGTAGGACTTGTCAGACGATTCGTCGCTGAAAAATACTTTTAATCGCCAGCAGTTAATTCAATTCTGGCTATAACTAAAAATAAAAGAGCTTCTTCATTCTGGAACATAGGTGATGGTCAAATCCTCTTAAATTGGAGCGTTCGCACCGTAGAGTGATCACGGTAGCGGCGCTAAACCATTCTCCGTGTCCCAAAATTGGCCTTATTTTCTGCCAATACGTGTATCATAAACAACGGGAATATAATTTGATGTCAGACCACTATTTATGCAAACAAGTGCTTTGAGATGTTTGTATACTTCCCCTGGCCAATTTTTGTAACGCAATTTGATTAAATACAAATTTATGACATTTATTTCATTCATATGAAAGTGCCGTGCTTTAAAAATTAAGATATATGCAAACACGTTCATCACTGTTGTCCATGTGACTTTGGCAGTTGTGTTCGTTTGGGGTAGGTCAGTGTTGGGTACGTGCGCAGAAGACGAATAAGCTGTCTACCTCATATTTANAACATGCTGAAGAACTTGTAGGACTTGTCAGACGATTCGTCGCTGAAAAATACTTTTAATCGCCAGCAGTTAATTCCATTCTGGCTATCACTAAAAATACAAGAGCTTCTTCATTCTAGAACATAAGTGATGATCACATACTCTTAAATTGGAGCGTTCGCACCGTAGAGTGATCACGGTAGCTGCGCTAAACCATTCTCCGTGTCCCAAAATTGGCCTTATTTTCAGCCAATACGTGTATCATAAACAACGGGAATATAATTTGATGTTAGACCACTATTTATGTAAACAAGTGCTTTGAGATGTTTGTATACTTCCCCTGGCCAATTTTCGTAACGCAATTTGATTAAATACAAATTGATGACATTTATTTCATTCATATGAAAGTGCCGCGTTTTGATAATTAAGATATATGCAAACACGTTCATCACTGTTGTCCATGTGACTTTGACAGTTGTGTTCGTTTGGGGTAGGTCAGTGTTGGGTACGTGCGCAGAAGACGAATAAGCTGTCTACCTCATATTTANGCAGTTGTGTTCGTTTGGGGTAGGTCAGTGTTGGGTACGTGCGCAGAAGACGAATAAGCTGTCTACCTCATATTTAGACTATGCGTATCAGTTGGTAAGTTTTGTTACGCACTGAAACTGCAATGTAATTAAGAAAAGTTTTAAATATAACTTAACACTTTTGTTTGTTACAAGTAGGTTTCTTTACTACATACAGAACAGGCTTACAGAAACTTTTGTCCTTGCAGTAGAGAAAGATGATGTTAACATAATAGAAAAATGTATAAAGAAAACAAATAATAACTGCAAACCGAAGTTTCTTTAACCTTCACTTTGAATTAAAGCAAGATATTTGCCTGTGCTATAAACAGATATTAGCACGTTCAGTATACCAAGGATAAGTGGGGGAAATATATATCATCCCTGCTTTCTCGGCACGATTATAGGCCTACATTAGTATGGCATATTTTAGAAAAATATCTATGATTGCACAAATAAAAATGCCACCGTTGTTTTATTATGGTAAGATTCCAACGCGGAACTGTGGAGTCTCTAGATTCGAAAACGTAAATTCTCTCTTTGACGGAGAGCCTCCTATCATCTGCGCTGACCAAGTTATTGGATTTATACCTGTAAATATACTTGTAGAGGGTTGGCAGCAGTTCAATTTTACCGTCTCGTAGATTTGGCTGAGGTACTGGATAGCGCGATCTCATTAATCTTCAAAGGCTTTCCGAATTTACCTGCTACCATTAAAGGNATTTGGCTGAGGTACTGGATAGCGCGATCTCATTAATCTTCAAAGGCTTTCCGAATTTACCTGCTACCATTAAAGGATTAGTGTATATTTGCAGCATTCGCATGGTGAGCTGGATGCCGAAAACGTTTGTAACAGTCGGTAAATCTGCGAATTTCAGGTAAATAATAAACAAGTGTAAATGTTACCCATGTGCNCGAAAACGTTTGTAACAGTCGGTAAATCTGCGAATTTCAGGTAAATAATAAACAAGTGTAAATGTTACCCATGTGCGATAAAGAGGAACCAAATGTTTGAAAGCGAAGATAACCCCGTAGATCATAAGTAGGGGCAAAGATTTGTCAAGTTGTATTACAAAGCACTTTGACTCCGTTCCACTTGTGCGATTGGTTGGTTACAACTGCTACGCGTCCCATGTGCCTGCCCACGAATCACAGACGTTCAGTTCCGGAGTAACTGAGTTCCCATTGGCCCAGACAAATACTACAGTGCCTTCTACGAAGGCGCGCGGCCAATGACAGAAGGAAAACTGCAGGTGTGCAAGTAGGCTATTGAAATTAAGTTCCCTCGGAATTCTTCTCGTGAAAATAGGGTGGCCTTAATCGTAAGTACCGTAATACGGAAATTACAAGGACCTGCTGCTGTCCAAGTAGTTAGTGGCTATTTAGGGTTAATTGAGCACGTTTGAAATAAACCTTTAAAAAATTTCACTGCTCCTACCTGCATACATTTTAACAGGCAATCGGATTGGCGTGCGCCCAGCGAAGTTGGTAACTACGGAGGGAAAATAGTTCCATGCCTTATTGAATGTAAAGTGATAGGCAAACATTTGTCAATACTGAAATAACTTATTTCTGTTTTTAATGTACAAAATTTTAAGAATTAAAAATATATATTATATACATATACGTATCTAATAATTTAATAATTTCATTTAACCTACGCATGGATNTTAAGAATTAAAAATATATATTATATACATATACGTATCTAATAATTTAATAATTTCATTTAACCTACGCATGGATAAAGGGATCAGCCCTACAGCAATGTAAATTGTACTTGTGACTGAAGAATAGACAATGTGCGTTCAAGAGTATCTTAAGCGGGACTTTCGAAAGTGCTTAATTCACCGTGAAGAGTCTATTCTGTCTATGCAGGTTTAATAGATTAAGAGAAAAAAATCCTCGAGTTACCAAAATCCTCCGCCGCACACTCTCGTTTTGCCTTTCATTCTACNAAATAGATTAAGAGAAAAAAATCCTCGAGTTACCAAAATCCTCCGCCGCACACTCTCGTTTTGCCTTTCATTCTACTCTTGGTCGCCCTCATCACGTTGTATTGTATATTCTTCTAGCATAACGTCTAGCAGAACTTCCATCTCACGTAGGGCCGTCGTCATAATGAGGCCGTGGTAGTGTACCATGAGACTGCCTCTCATCAAGGCAAGTTGGCTACGATTCCCCGCGGGGTGCTAGAATCTCTGCATGTGGGGAACGTGGCGGACGTTTCTATCGGGTTTTCTCAGGGTATTCCCTTTTCACCCGTTATTGCGTTCCACCTCAGCTCCATCTTCACGTATCTTTAACTCCACCAGCGCTAAGACCTCGTCATCAAGTGTTGACCCTAAACCTCTCAACTCCACTCAGTTGTCACAAAAAAGGCGTAAGTTATGTTTATTATTGAGCTATCGCCACCATCACTAATTATTACTCATTCGCAGATATCTCTTTACTCCTAGAGTATTTGACCAAATTCATAAACCGTTTACGGATCTGTGCTTATTTAATTCAAAGCCAAAATTTATATTTTTTCTATTTTTTATTTTTACAAAATTTGAAATTTGAGGAAACTTCTTAGAAATTTCTGTGCACAGTATTTTTTAATAACTTTAGACCTAGTTATCAGAAATTGTAAGGCCAAAACATTAACAACTTTGTTAAAATTCATTCGTAGATTTTCAAATCATTAATTTATTAAATTTGACCCCGCTAGGGCTGCCATCTCTGGGAGCTGATTCTAAGGCGTATCTCGGCTGCCTTTCACAATATCACTTCCAAACCTAAAACCACTTCATGCCCAACGAAGAGAAGAAACATGCCTCGAGAAAGCAAGTAAAAGTATATTAATAAGTTTTTGTGTTTTTTAGGTCTATAAATATTAATTGACCCGCAATTTTCAGAATATTAAAAATGTTACAACAATCTTTTCGCAGAAATATGACCCGGGAAAATACGGACAAAGTGTTTTTAGTTTTAAAGCGATATCGTGTAAGGTGGGCGAAAAGCGCCTGAAATCATTTAACATGTATAAATCTTAAGCATTTACTCGCTCAATCCCGCATTGGGCAGCCGTGCTAACGTCCGCGAGTTATTGCCTGTAGGTTGATAAGTGGCTGGAACTATACCTGCATTCGCATTTACGAAACACGCACGCACTTTAATTATACACGTATTATATGAAGGTGAACACCGAAAGAGGCAGTGGAGTGTTAACCCTTTCAGACCCACTTTAATTTACGGTTTCAGGTATTGCAAACAAAAAGTTTTGTGTTGCGTGCTGTACTTAAGCTGACACAGCAATTGTTTCGTTGACACAGCTAATGAGCTCTAGGCTATATGTTTGGCTACAGTTATACGAACCAGTTATGACCTACACCAGTGAGACGGTTTGCGAATCATTTGCCCATAGGTAGGGTCATTGGTCAGTGAGTTTCACAATCTGCAGTACAGACCAAAAATTACCTACACATGCGCGATGTACAAAATTGTGTACGCTGGCTCTGACTGGGTTAAGACTTGACTCACGTATTAGAAGGAGCCGGGTTCGATTAGAGGACCGACCAGTCGTTCGACAATCAGCGCCCTGTAATCTACCAGCTCTACTGTAGCCCTACTGGTTAGGTCTATGGACGGGGGAGAGAAGATCCTCTTCCCCCACATGGAGTGCGTGGACAGGCTCACTGTCGCCCAGGTGGGTCTGCCTACGAACACGGAGGCGCTTCTGAGCTTGCTCAAGGAGTGCTTCAGGAGAAGGGGGGAAGAATTTGACCCGTCAAAGATCTATAAGGATGCCGCTCGCACATACGGGAGGCTGTACTTTAACTGCGATAAACCCTTCACGGGGTATACAGTGGTCAAGTACTAGTCCTTCTCANCAGGTACTAGTCCTTCTCCTCGGGCGGTACCTTGCCAAAACACCGGATGCGACAACCCACCGATCTTGACCACTTCCTGGATACAATATGTCTTGTTCCAGGAAACACCCAGATACAACGACCCCAGCGGCCGACCCGGAATGCGATTTAGGAAGTCGGAAGGAAATACGCAAGTTTTTCCAGTAATGGACGAGGCCGAAGGCCTGAGAATGGTAGTGGAATGAGTGTATTTAATGTGTGAATGGAATCGAACGTCTGAAGTGTGGTGTAGATTAACGCCCTTTGCGACCAGGGGCGAGGAGGCGGGAAACAATCCTGGCTACCAGCTGTTTCCCAAATCTTAGTCCGACACAGCCTGGTTGCACTGGGCCGAGAATGTGCTAAGGGAATGCCGTCATACTTAATTTTTCGTGTGTAGGAGAAGCGCGAGCGCGGTAGTGTTTAAATGTATTGTGTTGTAAGTATTTAGCGTTTGTGTTTTATATTCCTTTCGGACCAGTATGACGGACTTAAAATTCAAAGTTCCCGGTGGCGCCCTGCGAAACAAAAGAGCCGATCTAGCTTTTGTTTGCGGGAGTTAACGTACAGTAGAAAGAAGCGCTCCTGGTATGACCTTTTAATAGGTATCGGCCACCAGGAGGGGAGGTTTTGGAAAGGAAAGCGCCGGTTCCACCGAGAACTTTGTAGTCTACCAGCCAGCCGGCATCCCAGCCATTGGGGAAGGTACCTTTCGCAGCATGCAGTATCCAATCAGGCGCAAGGCCTGTTCCCAGAGCCTCATGCAGCCAACCAGCGTTTGGATAGGCCCACATCAAAGAAACCACCACGCCATTTTGTCACTTATTTACTCTGTGACCTACGTAGAGTGGAGAGATTTTGAAGGCTCTTAACATCGAGGTCTTGAAAGCAAATGAGAATGAAGCGAGGCGAGTACGCAGCAACGCTGGACTGCAAGGGTGATGGAAACGGGAGATCCCCGAGAAAACCGGCCAACCAGCGGCATCGTCCGGCACGATTCCCACATCCCCAAAATCCAGGAGTTACCCCACAGGGAAACGAACACGGTACACTTTTGGTGGGAGACGAGTAGTCTGACTACTACACCGCTGCGGCCCCAATCTGTGACCTGAATTTACGAACAATTGTATCCGTGTCTAACGAGCCCGTTTTCATGCAGAACAAGTCAAACGAAGGTGATCCCGACTGCGAAGGTTGACAACTGCAGTGGGGGATGGTGCAGGCAACAAAACTTACCAGTATTTACTGAGGGCAGCCTTGTATTTACTGAAAGAAGCCTTGTATTTACTGAGGGCAGCCTTGTATTTTTATAGGAAATGCCTCGTCAGCCAAAAAAAAAAACGCAAGTTTTGTTTATAAGGTGATTCCGTGTGCAATAGGTTTCTAGTTCCCTCTCTACTAGTATTTTCTCCACCCACTAATAAATAGCATGGTTTCTACCTATCTGTCTCCTGTAGCATTTTCTGTTAATTCATGCAACAATTTTTAATCCTTTTCTGTCGAAAGGGTTTTTACGGTGTCTATGCCGGTTTTTCCCTTTCTCTTCTCAGTTATAGCAGTTTAGCTATAAGNTCTATGCCGGTTTTTCCCTTTCTCTTCTCAGTTATAGCAGTTTAGCTATAAGTACACTCAGGGAGGTTGGCATAGCTGAATTGTGGTCATGGCAACCCAATCCCTTTCTGCCGCGATGCATGTATCCTTGCATGATTTCCTTCCCNCTGTCTCCTGTAGCATTTTCTGTTAATTCATGCAACAATTTTTAATCCTTTTCTGTCGAAAGGGTTTTTACGGTGTGCATGCCGGTTTTTCCCTTTATCTTCTCAGTTATAGCAGTTTAGCTATAAGTACACTCAGGGAGGTTGTCATAGCTGAATTGTGGTCATGGCAACCCAATCCCTTTCTGCCGCGATGCATGTATCCTTGCATGATTTCCTTCCCNTCATAGCTGAATTGTGGTCATGGCAACCCAATCCCTTTCTGCCGCGATGCATGTATCCTTGCATGATTTCCTTCCCTTGTAGGCTTATGGGGCTTAGTCCTGGGACGCACTTAACTCCCGTCCCTACCGCGGGCTCACATATAACACTTAGTTCTAGAGTAGGTTAGAAAAAAAAAAGAATAGGTGTCTTCTGTGAGTATTGATGTGCCGGCCTTTCATCGGCACGGGAATATCGACAGCAGGCTGGCATCGGACAAACTTACTTTGTTGTATCGTACACATGTACACACGTCCGATAGTTTTCTTTCGGCATTGGGGCAGCGGTGGCGTAGTGGCTAGGGCGCTCGCCTCCCACCACGGCGATCCGGGCTCGATCCCCGGCGGGTTCACTCCCGGATTTTCGCACGTGGGAATCGTGCTGGACGATGCCGCTTGCCGGCGGGTTTTCTCGGGATACTCCCGTTTCCCCCACCCTTGCATTCCAGCGCCGCTCCATTCTAGGGTTTTATTTCTGTCATGCTCAGGGATGACGGTCACCTACAGGTCCCAGCTGGAAAGACCGTCACTCAGAGGGTGTTGCCTTGCCCTGGGTGCACTCCCCACACGCCATTATTATTATCTTTCGGCATTGTCTGTCATACATGTGAGAAGCTACTATCCCATTCAATTGGGCCAATAAGGACTCTGGTACTTTAACTTAACTATAATGCACAATGGTTGTGACTGTCCTGCAAAGAACTAAGCCCAGTCAAAAACTTGATCATCCAATCATGAAAGGGTAAACTCGCTAGAAATGTATCGAGTATGTGTTGGCTAAAAGAGTTTTCACGAGAATTTCTGTAATAATAATCATCATACTTGTATTTTTGACGATGTATTAGTACCCACTGGTACTGGTCTCGTTTCTTATCACGGGGTACGACAACGGCAACAGCGTTGTATGTATAACTGGCACACGGTTCAGTACATTCGAAATCAACCTCCAAAAAAAAAAAAAACGTTTCCAACCCGTAACTCTAAGTATTTTACGGACACAGTGACTGACGTGCTCCCAATAAAGTTGGCAGCATTATAAAGGAATAGTAGTTCCACGTCTTAATGTCGTATTAACATTTTTCAGACACAGATAAACGTATGACTTTAAGCGTTCCAATTGACGAAATTTTTGNGTCTTAATGTCGTATTAACATTTTTCAGACACAGATAAACGTATGACTTTAAGCGTTCCAATTGACGAAATTTTTGTTCGTAACTGTACCAGTATCAGTGTAGCAGTGTTATTCTCGATCATATATCGGGATCGATAAAAAAATGTTTGCTTGATGTAATTGTCTGCAGCTGTGTAATGAGGATATGGAATATGGTCTTGACAGTAAAATTACGTCTCCCACGCCCTTAGGACTTAATTAAATATGTAATGTATCAGAAGCATGTTATAATTCTGTTTACATAATTTTTTTTTGTTTGAATTGAACTTTTGCTTATATTTTATGAGTAAATTATAATATTTAATTTGTAATTAATATGAATCAAACCAGAGAGAAAATACATGTGTTGTCAATGCCTAGTAAGAAATAGTTCTTATGCAAAATATTATTAAACTGAGTGTGCACGAATACGGAGCGTTGTAAGTTTTAAGTAATTTTCTAGACGTGGTTAAGATTTGCTTTTTCGAGGCGGAAGAATACTCTGAAAAGTTAGACTATGTCATCAAAGTCACTTCTTGTTCAACCTCCCATATATTGGTACACTTGGATTGAAGGGTTTAAAAGTACGACGTTTAAGTCTCTGTGCAATTAATNGTTCAACCTCCCATATATTGGTACACTTGGATTGAAGGGTTTAAAAGTACGACGTTTAAGTCTCTGTGCAATTAATTTATTTTATTTGTATTTATATTTTTTAATGCACATAAGAATAATAACTGGCATGTTGGGAACGGATTATTTTTTACAAACTTTCATTGTTACACATAATCAGTGAATGGATAAAGTGATTGGACACGTGGCAATGTTAATTTTACTTTTAGCGGANTTTTCATTGTTACACATAATCAGTGAATGGATAAAGTGATTGGACACGTGGCAATGTTAATTTTACTTTTAGCGGAATGACACTAAATTGTGAGAAAATTAAGCCCGAAGCAGGCTTTCAAAGGTGTTCAGTTAACTGTGAACAGCCTATATGTGTTTTATGTGTTCGAGTGTAAGGAAACTGCGAATAGACTATATTTATAGTATGCGGTAGACAAAACTGTTTCATATTTATTAAAAAGTCTCATATAAGTTTAGGCGGGAAATTATTCTGCCATATTGTACTAAAATCCAAGTTCAATTTTAAGAAAAAAGTTGTCAGAATTTAGGTGCTTTTAAGGCCGTTCAGACTGCGATGGAAACAAGATGGCCATGACCTTGAAAGGAACCACCTGTCTATTTTCAGTAGCATGCAATGAGAACAGGTTCAGAAAATAAATCAATGATCCGAAAATTCCCATGCAAAAGATAGGAAAAACACAGCTAAAAGGTATTTTATGTAACCTCCAGCACGTGAGCGATCGCGACACAGCAGCACGTTTCATGCAAAACTTTGACAAGCTTCTGCAGTTGGAGAACGCACTTTTCCATTTTACTTGAGATGAGCGTGGTAAGCTACCGATGAAATAAAAAAGCAATTTCTACCAGCCAGTGAATATCGTTATTTTTACCTATCGACTGTTGTGTGACTTCATCGAACCCCTAGGCTTAATAAGATCCAGCAAGTATATAGCTGCGTATGCATCTTATGTGGACGTAGCAATAGTATAGCAAGTCTTGAGTATTAACAGTGATTTTTCATTGCCTCTTTCACTGAATGTCACCTGCACGAGAGGCAGGTTCTCGTGTAGTTATAATCACAATTGTTCAGTGTTCAGCCTCGTTGTGCATACAACGTGTTACATGAAACCAAATCTTAAACTTTCGGTCATTACCTACCTCATTTCAATTAACCCCACGCTTTCATGTTTTTTTTTTTTTGGTAAACCGACATGCAGTTCACATGTTAATTTACCTATGTTTCAGTTAAAAATTGAATTTATTCACAGTTTGGATGGAAACCGAACTCAGAACTTCACGACTGAAATAATGGAGACGCGTGCCAGAAGAAACTGATCTCACCAACAATTAATGACATCCATGCCACGACGTCTAACCCAGTCGTGAAGTTGTTTAACATCTCCGCTGCGATGATAACTTGGTGCACTTGCTGGCTAGGCAAGGAATCTTCTCTCACCAATTCCAGTTAACGTAGAGAAACTTAACTTAATTGTTCAATGTTCTATAATTTTGGAAGAGAAGTTACACGAGACACATGGTATCTATTTGGAAATCCTATACTTTAATATTTAAACCATAATAACTAGTGATGCCTAAAGGAGGAATTACGACCAAAATATTCTATTTGTTTGGGCGTTCTGAGAATTTTCCTTTTCACGTTTAATTTTGAAGGCTGATTTACGGTATAACACTATTAAAAAATATTTGCGATAGACTGAATATTTTACTTCTGTCACTTTACCAAACCGGCATTCGTTTCTAGAAGGGAATACATTGAACACTCCCACTAATTCATCCTGGAAATTTCGCGGATTCATTCGGCAATAAGTGAGACTCCACAATCCTTTGTGCATTCGAGCATCAGCTAGTCGTTCATTGGCTGTTTCTCCAGTTTAACCCCAGACCAGGTAGCACTGGATTCGGTTCTTATTTTCCTTGCAGGTTCGTTATTGGTTGAAAGTTGTTCGGAGCGTGTCTAACAAACTATAGACCAATGGAAGCACAAACACGAATGTACACGTAAAGGCAGTTCAACTTGTACCTCAGACGAATCCGCGAAATTTCCCGGTCTCTGATAGTAACAATAGTACAGTCAAACTTTGCTATTATCTTTAAGCAGTTTGTCGAGTGTTAAATAAAAAACTTCATATGAAGAAAAAATCTATTAAAAATCTTGAACTAGAGCCTATGGTTTACAAACAATAAATATTCCAAGTCTGAGTCCGTATATTATTTATAGAAATAGTTGAAATCCGGAAGCATAAGTTATATGATTGTTGTTCTGAGATACGCGGTGTGATTTCAGATTTCGCTACTCCAATCGCTGTGCTAGGCATTCTTCCGACGTTGGACTACCAATCAAATTGCAGAAATCAGAGAATTGCCACGAGTCGTGCCCAGTAAACTATAAAGTACTTCAGAACATTTATTTTGCTTGGCATTAGTTGCGGCAGGGTGTTTTGCACTTTAATTTTGCCAACCCATTTTACTTTTGACAAAATTACTGTATATGATTTGATTTCTGTTGTTTGCTGTATAATTACTTCATTTTTAAACTAACATCGAAATAAGAGCTTTTAATTTCGAATCCATCTTCTTCCAACGAAGTTATACCACTGACACAGGAAAACTTTTGACACTCACTGAACTAATTCGTGTTATATCCTATTCGTAAATTTTTTCGTCTACAAAATGCAATTGTACACATATCGATAACCCAGTACAACAGTGTTACAACTCAAAATATGCCGTTTTTCAGGAGGAACAGTTTTGCATTAACAAAATGCCTTCCTCCAGCACATCGTCATGCTAAATTACCCCTTGCAAAAGTATAACCGTCAGAATTTAAGCTGTAAAGGTTTTTCACGTAATAGAAAATGTCATTGCTGCATTTTGTAAGGTCATTAACTGAAAAAAATAATTATATGTTTTGTGTTATAACACTGTTTTACTGAGGTGTCGATGTTGCTGTCCTGAGGCTGACGGTGTTTATATTCTTCCCGATTTGACTTGCGAGTGCCAAAGTGGCCCAGGATGAGATAAGTCATCAAAAATACAGGAAATTCTATCCACTATCAGCATCGACCTCTCGTTCCCGACCCAGAGCAAGACAGCTTGGCGGATAATGCCTTTCGATGAAAACACATACTTTGCCCGTAATTATGTACCGATCGCTTCTACACTCTCTACGAAAATTACTATTATATATCACCCATTATCGGAATTATCCTAGTGGCATTTTTATCACCTTAAAAATTAACTCGTTAACTTTCGTAGTGTACGGTATAATCATATTAATGAGTACCAACCTCCTTCCTTGGTACCGCCTTCCATCTCAACGAGGATAATGATATCAACAGATTATATTAGCAGAGAAACTTTTATAATGCAGTTATATTTTTGCAGTCGCAAAATGTTAAAAAAAAAAAAAAAAACAGTATACCGATTAACTGTTTGAGATGTTACAAAAATACATATTAACTTGGCGGGGATACGAAACCAGTTTTAAATTACTTCCGACACCTACTGCAGCGTAAGTATGTGGGCTCTTAAGCTAAACAAATTTTCAGACACAAAATTTTAATTCACTAAAATATTTCAAAATACACAGTACAATATAACAACTCAAATAATCTGGTAGTCCATTTAAAAAAAAAATCAATCAGGCACCGCTGTTTTTTTTTCTCAAGTGTAATAAAACTGTTAACTACCGGCGCCAAAAAAAAAGGTATATTACGTAATGAAGGCGGAATAGTAAACTCAGAAAGTTCTTTCGAAATGCTGCAGGCTTGTAGCTGTTTACGCAAGAATGACTGATCACCAGCTACGTCACGCTAGACACACCTCCCCTACCACAAAGCCACGCAAGGACTCGCACGCATATTTTAGGGGGAATTTACACGCTGCAAAGGAAGTGAGCAAGTGGCTTAGCATTCGCGACCGAGCATGCTCACTGTTAGTCAGTTAGTATCTTCACACTTTGTGAATCAACCCTTTGATTGTTTCCTAAACATGCCATGCATCACAAGAGTTTAGTTTTTATTTTATCATAATAGCATTATATTTTTTAATTAATCTAAACTTTTACTTATATTTTATTTATGAATTGTATAATTTCATTTGTAGTTAATATGGATTACAACAGAGATGAAATATGTTTGCTGGTGATGCCTGGTAAGGAAAAGCTCTCGTGCAAAATATTATTAAAGTGAGTGCGCACGAATGCGGTAAGTGCGTTGTCCCTTTTGCGTAATTCTCTTGACTTATTTAAGGTTCATTTGCGTGAAACAACTGACCCCTCCGAATAAACTACATTGTCTTAACATCCCCCTCACCCCACCCCTCTTTCAAACTCATTCTACCGTATGCAGCCATCTTGTTTTTTAATTTGTCATTTTTTAATTCATTGATTGAGAACGCCACTTTGTCCGCCATGTTGTATGCCGGTGACCTTTGATCTTTACTCCAGTGACATTTGACCTTAACCCCAAAAATTGCAAAATTCTCCGTAAATTTCTGAAATAATACAAAAACTTAAAATTTTTTTATTAAAATGATTTATAAAAATGTACTTGAAAATTTATTTTAAAAAAATATGAAATTACAATTTTAAATGTTCAGGCTTAGAGGGGATGGGTGTCCAGAGCCAACATGTTATGTCACCCAGCTACCATATTTAATCCAAGTGACCTTAAACTTGATTTTGGCTTTGACCCTGGTGACATTTGACCTAAAACTCAAGAAATCGTAAAAATTCTAAATTCACAGAACACTATAAAACTATTTCTTAATTTTTTTTAAAACATTCATAAATAAAAATCTATAAAAAGTTGTATTAAAAATGTATTTTAAAAAATTATAAAAAAGAGTTATTTAAAAACTTTAAATTTACGAAGGTTCCCCGAGCACAACGTCCAGCAGACGACTGACCCTCGTCAATGTTTCTCATTGGTAAATTAATCAGTTCNCGAAGGTTCCCCGAGCACAACGTCCAGCAGACGACTGACCCTCGTCAATGTTTCTCATTGGTAAATTAATCAGTTCCTTTCCACTCCCTCCACCAATGTTTCTCATTGGTTGATTACTTGTGTTCGCTTCACCCCCAACAGTGTTTGATTGGTTATTTATTCGGTCAATTACTAGGGTTTGCTCGAGTCCTTCCACGCCATGCCATATCTACTCTCCATTAGTTTTAAGTATCACCCACTAGCGCGCACTAGTAACATGTTTCAACCACCATACTATCGACAAGAGTGCTATCGACCTGTACCGAATGGTAACGAGGTCATGTAAATCGTCATATTTAATTTTTTTAATTTATTCTTAAATGCAAATATTTTTATTAAAAATATGTTGTATATAAAGCAAGATTTTTTTATTAAAATAAATAAAACACGACATATTTTTTACAAGAAATTTATTGTACATATAAAATATACATAATTAGGAAAAATGGAATAATTTTTATTATTCTTCTTCGAACAGAGTCCAAATTACATGTTATTTTAATCTGTGGATCATAAATGAGGTTTTTTGGGTATCTCGTAGAAGACTGAGCAATTCATGTATGGTGGTAAGCAGCAGTTCTCTACGAAGGACCGCACAAATCACAGGATCGCTACTAAGACCTTCGACACAAGAAGCAGCAGCAGTAGTACTTGTCTACGATTCGCCAACCATCACATTATCATTGCAGTGTAGACTCGACTCCTCTTTGATCGATGGTTCCATGCTGCTAGTACCAACATCCGGCTCATCGACACCAGGTCTGTCAGTAGCAGAACCACCATCAGCAGCTTCAGGAGTACACATTGCTGGTCGTCGACGAGTTTTTTAAAATAATAATTTTTAATTAACATTTTAATAATAAATATTTTATATACATTTTTGTTAACTTTTAAATGCATATTTTAAATACATTTTTTATAAATGTTTTGGGTTTCCAAGGTTAAAAGTCACCGGTGTCAAGGTCACCGACTTCCAACATGGCAGACAAGATGGCCGCCGGGGGACCGGAATGACGGAGGATGAACAGCTCCGACGTTCCGAATCCCCCATCCCCTTGGACAAAACTCCCCATAATCTTACTACTTATATATACATATAAGTTGAAATACACAAGCGCAGCGGTAAAATAGTTGTATCGTATCACGGCTCTTTTTCTCCTTCTGTTTTATATACAACATACATGCATCTGAGATGTAATATTAAATACTTAATATTCTGCGAGCTAGCAGATGCTCAGGCACGAATCAGTAGCAAAGCGACAGTGTTTATAAACAACCTCTTGTGGCGGTGAGGTCTGATCACGACGTGATGACGTCTCAATCGGACGTTCATGCAGGGAGAAACAAAAACAAGGAGGGTTGCCGAAGGCACACTAAGAACTGGTAAACACTGCAAACGCCATGTGCCGGAAATCGCCATCACCATGGGGAATAATCTAACAATATCGTTGAAAAAAAGCACCCAAACATCGGCGGGAAAAGGAGGCTTTGATCTCCCGACCACAGCGTACCTAAAAATACAGAAGTGAAACAGCAGCTTGCACCGCGAACTCCAGCCCTACGCGCCAGCAAAACGACGTCACTACCGGTCAGCAAAATGTTGAAACGTCGTTCGCCAATCAGCGCCCGGTAACCTACTCTCCAGCCGGGAACCCAGCCAATAGGGAATCTTTCCCAGAACATCGCGCAGCCAATCAGAGAATGGGTACGCCCATCAAGGTACGTTGGTTCTTGCTCGGTGCTGTACACACTCGGCGCACGCAGCAGGAACCAGTAACCAGAGTGGAGCCGGGAGAAACTGAATGTATTGCGGCCACTCACGAGAGAGCGGCGAGGCACCCATTACACACGCGCTGTGACGTCGACTGCTGCACTGCAACGTTTAATTGGCTGATGTGTTAACTATCAAAAGATTAGGCATAGCACAGAACAAAGCACAGCTTAACTTGCAACAGTTTACTGCACGCCTTTGATATATATATATATATAAATTTATTGTGTAATGAAAAATAACAATTTTAATATATAGTGTACGTGAGTGTTGTTTGCCCGGCTTACATTGCAGAACATATGAGTAGAAGTACAACCAAACAGATATGTGACCACCAATAAAACTTACCAAATTTAATTTCTGTAGTACCACGAGGCAGATACTTACTAAAAACGTGTCACCATCTGCAAGACAACATGCTAAACAGAAAAAATACAACATATGAACTACGGTAAATTATAACAGCGGCAGCTCTGATTCCTTCAAAACTTTTAGAGGATGTAAGAAGCCAAGTTTGAACATATTATGATGAGAGGGCAGATTAGAATTTAAAATATAACTGGGCATTAAAAATTATATTTAATTACCGAGCTACTTGAATATGATTAAGACTATTAATTTACAATTCTCAAATTATAGATAATTGCGGCCGACACTAGCTAGCCAACATTTATGTCTGAGAATGGAATATATATTAAAGAGCATTTCTCTTACAGGGTCTTCGTGGCTAAAAATATCTGTGCAAACTGAATAAAAAAANGCAAACTGAATAATAAAAAAAAAAATAATCGTGGTGCAGGATAAAATGTTAATTTATAAGAGCTGCACGCTGTTTATGCTGGTTCAGATTTATTTGAGAATTGAAATGTTGGTCGTCGTGGACAGCAGTTAGCCGAAGCATCCCCGTAACATCAAACTGTAGACGGCTCCGCAGCTGTAGTTGATCCTCTTCTACGTCGAGCTCTTCCCTAAATATCAAGCTCACGGGCTTATATGTGCGTAATACAGTCCTTGCATTAATTTTATAAGTACGCGGAATGCCAAACATATCTAATATTTAATCACGGCTGTAGTCCGAAGTCATGCCTCTTCTTGGCTTGAAATATTCATCACGTCTTCGTACTTGCCTGGTTTTATAATTATTCAGACTCGTGTATCAATAAATTAATGCAAATTCCTAGCTGTGTGATCACTGCAGACCACCACAGCCCTAGCTAAGAATCCAATATGGCTTAAAACTTCCTAAAAACCATTTGAAACGTTTGCAGTGAAAGTAAACATTTTCAACAAACTAATTTTAAAATAAACATATCCCCTCATAAGCTAGCTAGTATCGCCTCACATAGTTATAACATAACATATTTGCACATAATAAAATGTTGATAACTTTCTCTCTCAAGGAGAAATTAAATTCTTTACCAGTTCTGACTTAAACAAAATATCATTACATGCAAACTAACAAGANTTCTCTCTCAAGGAGAAATTAAATTCTTTACCAGTTCTGACTTAAACAAAATATCATTACATGCAAACTAACAAGAGTAATAGTTCAGCTGGCTGATAAAACCCTAACCTACATGAAAAACAATGTCAAAATAAATAAATAATTCTTAGGGCATTCAATTAAGGTTTGAAGATTAGTTAAACAAATTTATACTAGTTTATCACAAACCTAGATCATCAAAGTAATTAAAATAGCAAAGCAGAACGCGAACGTAATGTCATTTTCTTCTAACATAATTACACACACACACACACACACACACACATGTATTAATGTGTGTGTGTGTATATATATATGCGAAAATGTGTTTGGATGTCTGTTTACCCCTTTTTCACGTAGCAACGGAGTAACGGATCGAAGNATATATATATATGCGAAAATGTGTTTGGATGTCTGTTTACCCCTTTTTCACGTAGCAACGGAGTAACGGATCGAAGTGATTTTTTGCACAGAGATAGTTGGAGGACCGGGAAGTGACATAGGCTACTTTTTATCCCGAGAAAATGTCTCATTCCCTCGGGGAAATTCTTATTGGAAAATGAAAAAATACACAAACGCAATAACAATGCAACGTCGCAACCTATCAACAGATCGACGTAATTTCTTGAACATAAATAGTTGAACGGTTGAAAGTTGATATTGACTACTATTTATCGCGAGAAAAAATTTCAAAAAATTTACTTTCGCGAGTCGGTTTACCGTACGCGGACGTGGAGAGNTATATATATATATATATATATAAAACCAGGCGTAAACGCAGCCGGTTTCGTACAATTACTTTACCACCCAGTAAAGTCTCTTCAGGGACGAATAGAGTAAAGAAATACTCGTATCGATGATTTAGCTAAACAAAACAGCTCTTCATTTCTGTCATTGCTTAGAGAGAAATATGTGTGTGCTTTTTTAGTTTCGCCTTTGAGAAGAAGATAACGCGCGATTCTAACGAACACATTGTTCGCGAGGAGAAGCATTGTCATGTTTTATTCAGGCGATGACGCACCGCAGCAAACAAAGTCTACGTAGGTGTTGGTGGCAGCGGGCGCCATCACATAAATTATTTTCTAACATCACACTCCTCGGCAGTCAGGGACGAAACCAGACCAGCCATCTGGACGTAGGGAAGAGGTACCGACCAATAACCTCCCCCCAAAAAACATACAGTGTGGGGGTGGGGATGAATTTAGTTCTGTATATGTAAATGAGTACCTTCATAAGGATAGTAATCTGGTTTCAACTTCTCTTTTGTTATTGTGAAATAAGTTTTCAGTCTATTAAAAAGCAATTCCTAAAACTCATGTTTTCATATTTAAAATAAAACACTAAATAAGGATATTAACACACTTTTTAAACATAACGGGAGAAAATTTCTGTAGTGTTAGTAAATAATACTCAGGAATGCGACTTCCATTTTTGGCACGCAAGGATTTTTTTTTACTGTCGATAATTCTTAAAGTATATCTTACCCCTCTCCTGCTGCTTAAAAAAAGATAGTGTTGAATTTTTAATTTTTTTTTGGTAACATCTGCAATGTGAGGGACGATCCAAGATTTTATTCCAAAGAACGTGAAGCAGTGCCAAACTGGTATATTATTGTTTGTAAGCAAGTTTAAAAATGCTGAAAAACCAACGATTGCTCGAACACATCTTCACTTGCTGGCAAAGTCAGTAGAATATGCAGTTACCTGAGATTTTATAAGGACACGTGGACGTGGTGAGATTCCTGCAGCTGGTGGTGAGGTCGCGTATAGCCATTACATTGTTTTGGCTCTCCTTTTGTGCCTCACAATATGCTTGCTTCTAGAAAGAAGCACAGAAATGGGAAAAGCTCCCAAATAATTTCTAACAATTCCTTACTTTATCCTTACCATCATTTGTTGGAATAAGAATTACAATTTTGCTTTAAAATAGTTAAACCGATTTATGCAGTAGTGAAGTTTAATAAAATAAATATTAGGTTGATTTATTTTATGCGATAGCAATCATTTGTTACAGTACTGGGCTGTTATCAAAGCAGAGCGGCACTTTTGCACATNTGATTTATTTTATGCGATAGC
This sequence comes from Clitarchus hookeri, assembly GCA_002778355.1. Lineage (NCBI taxonomy): Eukaryota > Metazoa > Arthropoda > Insecta > Phasmatodea > Phasmatidae > Clitarchus > Clitarchus hookeri. The sequence goes on along the minus strand of NQII01000188.1, from coordinate 308,229 downwards.
AATCATTTGTTACAGTACTGGGCTGTTATCAAAGCAGAGCGGCACTTTTGCACATGATTATATTTTTTAAAAACTTCGCAATTGTTTCAATAAATATGAAGATACTTCAATTTAATGTGGCTTCTATTATTTCACCGAGTTTCAAATTAAGAAATAACATGAAAACGGTTAATAACGTAACAAAACTACAATACGTTGACGCATTCTGCGTCCCTATATTTTATTCGTCACAACACACGCTCTGGCGAAGCTCGCAGGATTAAGGGTTTGCGGACGTGCCAAAAGAATACAGCCAGGAAGGCGCAACCGCACCTCGCAGATGCAAAGGCGGGCTACCAAATGTTCCTGCACATGCAACGGTTCCTGCACGTGCAGACGACATCCGGAGACAACGGAAGGTACCAGGGCGCGGACACAGCTGCGTTTTGCAGCTGCCCAAGGGACACCGAGAGCCCACACCAGCGGCTGAGTCTGTCCCGGGCTAGTGTCAGCAATAAACATTGAGAGCTTTTAGCGGGCGTGCTGGGAGAATAGCGGCAATATCCGGGGACAAGGGAAGGACCATGTGCGCTGAACCAAAGGCCACCCACCAAGTAGAAC
>NQII01000188.1:186050-307220 GCA_002778355.1 Clitarchus hookeri | reverse complement strand
TTGTCTCGTGAGTTCATGTACCAGTTAACCTGTTCAAGCAACAATAAAACTCGATTATGTGAACTCACAAATAAAGCGTAATTTATTATTAAATTTGACCTAGAGACAACAGTGTCAACGTATTCCTACGCCCTATCACTGAGGGCTAGCATGTTCACGACCGCGGAGTGCCCGCAGAGCAGATTCAATACCTACTTCCAAACTTCAGCATTGGCAGGTATCAACGTACTGTAACAATTTTGCAAATTCATTGGGCTTAGCCAGGTTCTTTAAGGGACGGAGGTCCTAAATTAAATAAAAGAGCCAACAATAGTTTCCTAATTTATTTATAATTACTACGAAGAAAATATTTTCAACTCAATTTCTCATAATTAATGGTTATCGCTTGTAATTTACAACTGATCTTTATGAAATCGTTCACCAACTCACAGAAATCAACGTGAATCAAATTACTAATGTACGCCCNAATTTATAACTGATCTTTATGAAATCGTTCACCAACTCACAGAAATCAACGTGAATCAAATTACTAATGTACGCCCCAATAAATAGTGTATCAACACCTATTGGATTATTTTATGAAATTATATGTCTATATTTGACTGTTACTATATACACNAAATAAATAGTGTATCAACACCTATTGGATTATTTTATGAAATTATATGTCTATATTTGACTGTTACTATATACACAGTAAAGTCCGTAGCAGATGTTCGTTCAGTCTCGCCTTAATTCTGTCCAGATTCCAGCGGTCCGGGATGTTCTAGAGCGCTAAGAGCGGCCCCACGCACAGTAGCCCTCTACTCGTCGGGTACCACGCCCTCTCGTCCAGTCCGCACTCCCCCCCCCCCNACCCGCCGCCATCTCGCACCCTACGCCGTCATCCTTCCTCTTCGGCCGATCGCCGCACTTCTGCCAAGTGGCTGTCACAAAACCTGCCGACCCTCCAGCTGCCGTGGGATTTGTAACGGCAGGCGAGATGTTCCAGAGTCTTCTCCGCGTGTCGGGTTGCGCCGAGGGAGGTGACTACCAGAAAATGCATTCAACAGCCCGCCGCCGACTGACGCCCGTCCAGGTAGCTGTCAATCATCCCGCCCGTCAGGCGACCTAAAGGCGCGGCGGGCAGATAGTGGTGACTCACCTCCCCTACCGCAGCGGGAGCCACCGCGTGGCAAGCCAACGGTGCGGGGGGAAGGGGGCACATAACAATAGCTAGAAACCCAAGCTAACTCATGGAGGTCACCTTTATGCATATACGAAGCTCACACACCGACACCACACGCACACCAAGCAATCGCTGGTTACGTAGTGAAGGCCTTCGCCAGTTACTACATCGATCATGCTGTCGATGAGACGTTGAATCATAACTAAAACTGTTCACTTTCAACCAAGCAATTTCGAAATCAGCCTTTTAAAAAATTCCACTGTCCCTACCGGCATACATTTTAACGGGAGGGTTGACTGGTACACTCTCAGTAATGTTGGTAACCGCGGCGTGTAAGTAAGTACATAATATCGTTTCTTAAAATTTAATTTAAAAAATGCTAGGTAAACATTTGCGAATAGCAAAGTGATTTATTTGCTTTCTGTTTTTTTTATACATATAAGTGTAAGAATGACCAAATATGTTAAATATTTACTTTTCTAAAAATTTTACATTTTCCCTTGACTGAAGCATGAATAAAGTGATCAGGCCACTGGTAATGTTAATTTTACATATGGCGTGATAATACATAACGTGCATACACGTATATCTTAATCAGGGCCTTAAAAGGTGTTCAGTTTACCGTGAACAGCCTAACCTACTAATGTCCACAAAACCCGCATAACATTTTTGTGCGCCCCACTAACAAGTATTGTTCTTAAAATTTTAATTTTTTTGCTGCAACTAACGAACTCATTATTGCCTATCAGCACTTTAGCTCAGATCCACTTTCTTGGTTGGTTGATCTAGGTGTTACGCGTCCTAGGTGTCTGCCAGCGAATCACACACGCACTGTATCGGAGTAACATAGTTCTGATTGGCCAGTCAGGAAAGAGAATGTCTTCTCACAAAGACACACCACCAATAAGCAAAAGAAAACTGATGGTATGCCCGTAGGGTATTTAAATCTAGCATGTGCGGAAATATTTTCGTGAAATCCGGATGTCCCTACGCTATCAGCACACTGGATTTATCGGTGACCGCAAAAGTCCTTTTGTGTTTGCCATTGATATTGATACTGTGCTCAAATAGAAGCAGAANGCTCAGATCCACTTTCTTGGTTGGTTGATCTAGGTGTTACGCGTCCTAGGTGTCTGCCAGCGAATCACACACGCACAGTATCGGAGTAACATAGTTCTGATTGGCCAGTCAGGAAAGAGAATATCTTCTCACAAAGACACACCACCAATAAGCAAAAGAAAACTGATGGTATGCCCGTAGGGTATTTAAATCTAGCATGTGCGGAAATCTTTTCGTGAAATCCGGATGTCCCTACGCTATCAGCACATTGGATTTATCGGTGACCGCAAAAGTCCTTTTGTGTTTGCCATTGATATTGATACTGTGCTCAAATAGAAGCAGAANTTGGATTTATCGGTGACCGCAAAAGTCCTTTTGTGTTTGCCATTGATATTGATACTGTGCTCAAATAGAAGCAGAAAGTCCTGTTGTGCATGTGGTAAAGTTTAACTTGTCTTCAAATTAATTCGCCAAATTTACATGTCTCTAGTTATTAGCATGATACTTTTAATTAAACTCATCGTAAAATTAGCATACCAGACACCTATACTATATTAGCAATATCAACCGCATCATTGGATGTCCGGCAGACCGAAGAGAACTTTCTTAACTCTTTGTGTTCTGTAGTTACAAATTTTCAAAGAATTTCCTTTGGGTAGTAATTTTTACGTCAGCANTAGTTACAAATTTTCAAAGAATTTCCTTTGGGTAGTAATTTTTACGTCAGCATTTTAGCGACTTAAATGTATCCAGATTAATGCAATGCATGTTTACTTGAATGGTACACACATATTGCAATATTACGTGAAGAAATTGAGAAAAAACACATTTGNCATTTTAGCGACTTAAATGTATCCAGATTAATGCAATGCATGTTTACTTGAATGGTACACACATATTGCAATATTACATGAAGAAATTGAGAAAAAACACATTTTTCCTATAAATAAAAATGTAGGCCAGTTTATTTAATAAAATCACAATTGTAATCTTTATTTTGTGACAACTTTTATCAGTAAAACTTTATGGTGACTAAATGAACTTCAGCTTTTAGTTTCTTCACTTTGCGAACATATAACATACAACGGGTTTGAGGTAATTTAATCAGGACACGGCATAATTACGCCAATAAGAATCTGCGAAAATAAAAAATATAAGCAGTCATACGCTTGCTATCACCGCCGCACCATAAAAATAATTTCTGTAATCTGATTCTTACTCGACGAAGAAATGACACGTTAAAAAACACAAACCTAGATGATGCTGCAGAAATGAAGCACTCCGTCAATGAAGCAACATGATTCTGCAACTTTTTTAATATCCCACTCAAAGTTCCTTAAGTGAATGGGTGTCAAATTTACCGCAGGCGAGTAAATGAAACATCGCCAAAGGAGTGATTCACGACTTTGCTGTTTCCTTCTTTTTTTTTATGACAACTCGGTATAACTCCGGGAAGAATGATACGAATGAGGAATTTACAGAAATACGAAAATTAAACTCGAAGTACTCACAACACACGCAAGCTATTACTTCAACGCCAGGAAGTGAATGAGAAACTTCACTCGCGACTCGCATGTAAGTATAGTACTGTATGGGATGTTCACGGTAAAGTGAACAGTTGTTAATGTCTTGCTGAAGATCAAATTGTATGCACATTGTGTATTATTCCGCCATACACCTCCTCACTTTATTCATGCCTTGGTCAGGTGAAACTGTGGATTTAATAACAAAGTAAATGTTTCATAAATATACTGCTTCTTTCATTTACTAGAATTTAAAAAAAGATAGCAAAATAAGTTACTTCAACATTCACAAAGGTTTGCCCGAAACTTGCAATTCAACGTTTAGACGTGGAACTTCTTTCCCTCCGTAGTTGCCAACTTGACTAGGTGCATGTCAGTCAGTGTGCACGTTGAAATATATGCAGGTAGGGGCAGTGACATTTTTCAAAGGTTGATTTCAAAATTGCTACACTAACCGTGAACATATTGTACCAAATATCCTAATACAAAAATTTTCTATCAGTAAGAAGTGTTTTTTGTTTTCCGCTGACAAACTTTGAAACGTGAGTTCGGTGTAGATCATGAACAGACCACCCAAGACGTTCGCGACGGGGTAATCTTATCTTTTGTGAAAGTATATTAAATCCGATAGCAGTCACCGCTCGTTAGTGGTGGCCAAACCTGAATAAATCGTATTTGCATGTTAATATGTAATTTTTTTCTGTGATACTATGCATTTCTTTATTGCAAAGTGGTGTTCTCAACGCGCTAGAAGCTGCAAGCAATCCGCGACAACTTCTCGTTTTGATAGTTTCTAAAATTCCGTGGANGGTGTTCTCAACGCGCTAGAAGCTGCAAGCAATCCGCGACAACTTCTCGTTTTGATAGTTTCTAAAATTCCGTGGACAATAGTTTCGCCTTTCAAAGAGAAATTTTGACTTCTCGAGTTGTATTTGGTGGTCTTCGGTCGCACGCAACGCACTGAGCTTCATGAATTTTACATTAAGGTGTCCACCTATCGGGAGATACTTTCTGCATTCGACACTGAGAATGAAGGGTGCGATAAGGGCCACGCTGTCACGCTCATCAAGTGAGCCATCGCCACTATGTTCAAGGCTCTGAACTTGCGTGTGTGTACCCATGGGACTTTTAGGGGTGACCCTACAATTTTATTGGTAGAAAGTCTATAGCAAGGAAAGTAGAGCCTTTGAATATTTTGGTTTGTATCTGACGCGTATATTTTGGGACACAGTACTTTGAAAAAGCCGTTTGTAGCTAACCATGTTGGAGCGCGCTGAGATGGTGTTTCTAATATGTGTCGAGGTACTCAACTCTTTCAGACACACTTTAATTTATGGTTTAGAGCGTTGAAACAATATATTTAATAATGCGTGCTGTACTTAAGTTGACACGACACTTGTTTCGTTGTCACAGCCAATAAGCCGTAGGTTATAAGTTCAGCTGCAGTTGAATCTGCACGCGCCACCTTGATGCAAAATTACGTACACTGGGTTCGAATGGGTTCAAAATACGGAGGTGAGATAGCCGCTTATTCCTCGAACTCGAACCACGCACGCCAGTACGAATGACGTCAGAACGGAGTTCGCCAAACAGCGCCTGGTAACTCACTCACCAGACCGGCAGTCCATTCAGTAGGGAACCTTTCGCTGGACGCAGTAGCCAATCAGACACAAGACCAGTTCCCCAGAGCGTCGCGCAGCCAATCACAGAACGAGTGCACCTACATTACAGGCATCGCCGCGCCACATCGCCTCCGTATTATTATCTACTCCGTGTCAGATTTTATTTGATCAACTTTATTTGAAACAACTTTGACGGAAAAAAATTCGACAGTGTCATAGGACCTTAAACCAATTTTTTTTTTTTTAAGTGTGATCTTCACCGATAAGTAGAGAGACCCGAAAATTTCGCGAGTTCATTTCAGGACAAGCTAGGATTCGAACACATCTACAAATGATTTAGGTTTACAATTGGATAGCAGTTTTTAAACCACGGACCGGATGAATTACAGCCAATAACTAACCTGCAAGAAAACAATGACCGAATACTGCACTACTTGGTCTGAGGTACAACTGGAGCATCAACCAATGAACAGCTAAGACTCGAGTACACAAAGGATTGTGGAGTCTAGCTTGTTGCCACATGAACCCGCAAAATTTTCGGGTCTCTACCGATGAGTGATATTTCGAGAAAAGATTTCGAGACAAGATACAGTCCAAAGCACTGCAGGGTCGTCCAGCTTCTTTGATTGGCTAAAAAAAAAATGTTCTGGCCGGTATTAACCGTTTGCGCACGAATCACGAAGGTTCAGTGTCGGAGTTACTTAGTCCTGAGTGGCTTGGTCAAAGACGGACACGGCCCCAGCAGCCAATGGAGGTACAACAACAGCTGAGGTGTGTATATAGTATTGAAGTCTACCGTGTGCTCCGATTTTTACGCGAAAATTCACTGGCCCTACCGATGAGCTATCTAATTTATTTGCAGCGTCTTCTTTTACAAATAATTACTAGCATAATTTTATTTATTTCATAAAATAAGCCAATAAAAAGTGACGCACTAAACATTTACTATCGCGATGTCACAGCGTTTACCATCACAAAACTACCTACGCGAATACGGCAGTTGGGAATAGTGACCCGATAAAGAGAAACGAAAAACCGTTGGTATTAAAGGTCTTCCCATTACTTTTGTTTTGCGCTTATAAAACTAACCCTTTTTTTTTTACCGTCTTTGTTAAATCGTTGTGGCGTGTCGTCACATTTGTGTGGTGATGAGTGTTGCATCTTCGTTTTTCAACTTACTTACTTCACTGCATATTCGTCTGCTGCGCCCTAGTGATTAGAATAACCATTTGAAGCTCTTTGGAATTGTAAATTCCTAATATATAGGGCCAGTGACTTTTCGCGTAAAATTCGGAGAACACAGTAGAATTCAATACTATATACACACCTCAGCTGTTGTTATACCTCCATTGGCTGCTGGTGCCGTGTCCGTCTTTGACCAAGCCGCTCAGGACTAAGTAACTCCGACACTGAACCTTCGTGATTCCTGCGCAAACGGTTAATACCGGCCAGAACATTTTTTTTTTAGCCAATCAAAGAAGCTGGACGACCCTGCAGTGCTTTGGACTGTATCTTGTCTCGAAATCTTTTCGCAAAATATCACTGTCCCTACTAATATATAATGTTGTTTGTTAGGAATGAATTCACCAAATTAGAATTCATTATATTCGTGTAATTATATATACAATTGTGTAAGGATTATTATATTTTTATTATTTGCATGTTAGGGTAGACATTTTGTGTTAATTGGTTTGGGTTCGTGGCCGCTTGGGGCGCTGTGCAGAGTTGGGAGTTGCGCGCCTTTGTGTGTGGTGGGGGACTTGCCTGCTAGCTAGGGAGTTGGTCGGCTTGCACGGGGAAGGCATGATGTGTTGTTACTGCTAGGGTTAGACACTGGCACAGGAGAGTTGGCCTGGTCCAAGCGGTCACATCAAATTGACTTTGGATTGATTGTGCGCATCATGTACGACGGAGTGAATATGTGGGCTGTGTTGTGAAACTGACGAGCCACACAACGAGACAATATAAATGCGATCGTGAGACAATTTGAAATTGGTGGACTGTTTTGTGCTTCGTTTTGATAGAAGTGAAACTGTCCTGCATTTCTGTTCGGCAATTTTGTCCTGGCGAACAAGATTTCACCGTACCTCGGGGCTCTGGTTGCCTTGTTGCCCGTCATCGCCTCACCCCATCTGCCGACGAATGCTTGCCAGCTGCAGGCGAGTTCTGCTGTCCATAAAGGCAGAGCATTCACCGTTGTAGTATGACTACAAGCATCTACATTTATGAGGTAGAAAACTGTCTTTTACCATATGCACCGAAGGAAACAAGGTACTGTACTGCATTTTGAACTTATGGTGTGGTGTCTTGAAGCTATCGCCTTTTGTATGCTCAACAAGCAACTGCTCTTAACCTACAAGTAATTGTTCTTATCCTGCCATGACTTGCGGAAAGTTGGGAAGGAGTCTAATGCAATCACTCCACTATGTTGTCAGTAGATATAAAATGAGGTTTCGGGGACAATATTACAGAAAAAGGGTATCCAGACAATCTATAGACAGCTATAGCCATTTCTACCAATTTTCATGTAGCGTCCTGTGGGTAATTTTTTATTATGATTGTGTGGTTGTATGGACTTAATGTAATACAGATATTAACCTGTGTAAAAGTAGAAGTAAGCTGTAGGTCGACAAAATCTTTTATATAATTTCTTTCTATTTTTTGTATTCTGTATTGTTGTATTGGTATGGCACTTTTAAAGGAAATAAATACAAACAATTCAATAAACGGACGCCATGTTTGTAATGAGTACAAAATGGCCAAAAATAATATGCCTGTGTTGGCGCAGGTCTCAGGAGAGAAAGAATGTTTGTTTTTAGGTTAGGTGTTAACTTCCTCACNGTGTCTTGAAGCTATCGCCTTTTGTATGCTCAACAAGCAACTGCTCTTAACCTACAAGTAATTGTTCTTATCCTGCCTTGGCTTGCCGAAAGTTGGGAAGGAGTCTAATGCAATCACTCCACGATGTTGTCAGTAGATATAAAATGAGGTTTCGGGGACAATATTACGGAAAAGGGTATCCAGACAATCTATAGACAGCTATAGCCATTTCTACCTATTTTCATGTAGCGTCCTGTGGGTAATATTTTATTATGATTGTGTGGTTTTATGGACTTAATGTAATACAGATATTAACCTGTGTAAAAGTAGAAGTAAGCTGTAGGTCAACAAAATCTTTTATATAATTTCTCTCTATTTTTTGTATTCTGTATTGTTTATTGGTATGGCACTTTTAAAGGAAATAAATACAAACAATTCAATAAACGGACGCCATGTTTGTAATGAGTACAAAATGGCCAACAATAATATGCCTGTGTTGGCGCAGGTCTCAGGAGTGAAAGAATGTTTGTTTTTAGGTTAGGTGTTAACTTCCTCATGGAGCGACACAGTTTTAAACTCGTGTTAGCACAGCTCGTCGTAAATAAGAGTATTGGACATTCTAACAGAAACGAGGGCAATAAAAGCAAACCCCGTACATTCGCCGTTACAAATGTACTGTGTACAGCAGAGCCGCATTGACAAACTGTATTTTGCTGCGCACTTTACGCAATGTGTTTTCGTAACATTTAGTGTGGTATAGAGAGACAGTAGATGATGCCAAAGGACATACGAACAAGCTGCGTGAAATTTATACTGAAAAAGAAGAAAGCATACTGTTCGTACGGTACTGAATTTTTTTTTTTTTTTGAGAAAACTTATTTACATTTACAGCTGGTGTCCGGAAGTTTTTGGTCTTTTTCGAAGTGTGTACCTAGTTGTTACTTTTTCTGAATTTTTTATCTGAAATGTTCGTGGCATTTCCTGATCAACATTACGATTTCCCGAAGTACGTAGCGAGTGAACAAAATATTCAACGCATTAGATATGTAAACTAATCTTCCAGTTTGGCGTCATCATTTCTTAATGATTGTTCACATTTTTACAGTATCTTTGTGGGAAGGGGACTAATGTCACAATAGGCTGGAACCACACTGTAAGAAATTTTGGGGGAAGCTTCCTACTCTGTAATGGAAGTTTTTAACCAATACATTCTATGGAAATAATACCACGGGTCAGACTGCAAATATAAGAATGTTGTGCGTCGTTACAATACAAGGTTGGGGACTTCCCCACGCATATGACTCTTTCCTGAGCGGTTGTAGGAAAGGAACCATGGATATTTGGAAAAATAGTTTACCATTCGCACTTTCTCACTATTCGTATATATTGATATGGTAATTTTAAGAAGTATTTCTCAGAGNGAAAATAGTTTACCATTCGCACTTTCTCACTATTCGTATATATTGATATGGTAATTTTAAGAAGTATTTCTCAGAGCGCAGCAAACCCCTACACCCATAATCAGAGGAAAATCACAATAACTACTCAAATGTGAGCCGTAATGTTTTTAAATCACTGCAATTTAAGAAGTAAAATTAGTAGTTGTGCACTGTAAATACCTATATGTCTCAACTAAACACTTCAAGTGTACTGCCAGCGATAAAAGTAGTGGTTAGCAATTAGCACTATTATACATATATTGACGAGCAAAACAAACACAGTCCTGGGTGTTAATACATTTTAAGCAAAAAATCTGATATTCGGGTTCAGATTACTCGTTGTTAAGCAGCAACGGTCAGTTTTCAAAATTGTATTGAATATTTTGACAACCTCCGTGGTATTCGTTGTGATATCACATACAAAGAGGAGAATTATCACTGCACTTACTGAAGCGAGTACGACTTTCCGTTGTTATTCGCACTAGAGAGAGAATATAAAATAGGGGGTCCCAAATTGGATGTTAATTTAAATTTTCGCTTTTGTAAAAGTGCGTTTTCCTGGAAATACCAATAGAATGCGTTGGGATACAAAAAAAANCCCCCGGTCCAACAAAACCTTCAGAAACCAGGACACGTGTTTTGAAAGGCATTGTTCTGCGTTCTACCACTCCACCACCCTCACCACCTCCCCCCACAAGGCACCACGTGCCGACAATTAAGACTGGAGGCTGGCAAGCATAAAAACCCCTTNCCCCTCACCACCTCCCCCCACAAGGCACCACGTGCCGACAATTAAGACTGGAGGCTGGCAAGCATAAAAACCCCTTTTCGAGAGTAGTGGGAGATCAGTTGATTAGTAAAGCGCAGAGAGGTCAGTCCGAGAATTATTACCGCCAGAGACGTTAGTTCGAGAGAGCAGTCAGTCAAAGATCGCCGAGCAGAGAGTTAGGTCAGGGGTTCGGACCCCTGGCCACATCAGTACGTCAGTAGAACAGCAGTTCAGTGAGACAGCAGCATCTGCAGGCCTTTGCCAAAGGCCGCCCATCGCCGGAGATCACCCACCACAGCTGACAGCACCCGCAGCAAGAGCTAAGTATACAATCACCGTCAAAAGAAGCCCCCCTCCATCACGAAGTCGTTAGCAGTCAATCCGAGTAACCAAATTATCACNAAGCCCCCCTCCTTCACAAAGTCGTTAGCAGTCAATCCGAGTAACCAAATTACCACAGTACCACACCTCTCCGGTGCTGATGTATTTCATTTGTGTTTAATTCGAGACAATATATTCGTCCTTCAAAATACAAGAGTAAAAGGCTTCATTATTACAATACCCTCAACCTCCAAGCACATTATAGTCTGTGCCTGGGGGCATCAACAACGACACTATAAGCCACACTGTCTTCCACAGTGGCGGTATAGCGGCAAGTAAAGCGGCTTCCCAACTGTGGGGCCTAAATACGTCAAGTTAAAGTGGCGCCCGGACATGGGGCGCAACGCTAGTTAATGTACATACATCAAGTTAAATTGGCTTCCTAACTGTGGGGCGTACACAGCCTAGCGTCAACTGTGTACCAATTAATGTGTCGCGACTGATGTAACAGGTTTTACAATCCATAGAGTTCATTTGAAAAATTGTTAAATAAACATTTGTACTTCTTACGAATTTAAATGTTGACAAGTTATAATATTTTACTTAGATTCCGATTAAGTCCAACGAAAAGTAAAAATATGAAAGTGTGAGTTTTCATTTTGAAGAGAATTTTAAGAGGAATCCAACGAGTGGTCGATCATTGAAATCGGATTAATGGCATTTTATATTTTATAATTTTAATTATTTATTTTATATGAAATATTTTATATAAGAAAATTAAATCTTGTTACGATGCAAAAAAACTTCACATTAAATACAACAGATACAAACACAGCAAAAAATATATAATGAAAAAACCACATTTGAAGAACAAATGAATTCTCATATAAAAGAAGCCACAAGTATATACGTGCATCCTCCTCAAAGGGTTGGGAATGTCCGAACAGAACAGAAACAGTTTACATATAATTTTTGGCTGCTTTTCCTTGGTGTTGTGGCATTTGGATTGAAAGACCAGGAGAGGAAATGGCCAGGAGTTTTCTCCACCGTCTCTTCTGAGGATCCGTCCATATTACCTGTCGACTGTAGACAGTCGCTTCAAATTAAGACAAAACTACTGCTGTAGTTTTTTTAACGAATTTTTTGCTTGTTATAACGTCCCGAAACATAGTTTTGTTTCTCGTGGTTGCTGTATTCTCTCTGAGGGAAGACTCGAGGCCAGTAACCGCCAAACCTGCGGATCCACTCGGTTGTAAAACTGCCCCCAGCGCATCAAGGGCAGGGACGTTAGACGTACCATTTGTATGGTACTTGTACCACAATTAGACCTTGTGTACCATGGACCACGACGAGGGGGTTCATGGTACGCAAATGTACTATAATCGTACTATAATAAAAAATATGCAGCTAATGACTCAAAAGTATAATAAAAGGTAATCAGTTTGTTGCCTGCTTGGTTTAAGCCGAAAGCCGAACCCATGTGATTTATCTGCGAATTAGATCCGAATTCCCAAACAGCGGATTTCCGCTGTTTGGGAATCGTGCCGGACGATGCCTCAGGTCGGCGAGTTTTTTCTCGGCGATCTCCCGCTTCCCCCCCCCCTCGCGGTTTTTCGTTTCGGCTCTGCTCTGTACTCACCTCGCTTCACCCTCGTTGCCTCTCAAAACCGCCCAAATCTCTTCAGTCTTTCCTTACGCACGCGTCCGTTAAGCGGCCCATACACGTACAATATTATTGCGCAAAAATCGAGTTTGTGCAATAAAGTTGATCGCGTATGGATGATATTGCAGGGTTGTACAATATATTGTGTAATATTAAAAACTTTAAATACTTATTGTGCAGTATGGGAAATGTTGTACCGTCTGTTGACAATATTGTGCGATGCCGCGTCAGTTTCAATCAAGGTGTTGTGGAGAGCGTGTCGAAATGGCGAATGAAACAGAAGAGAAAAGTTTCCTTTTGAACTTTATCGAGGTTTACCATTCTCTGCCGGCTCTGTGGGACGTTAAGTGTAAAGATTACAGTAATCGTGTAATAAAATGTGAACAGTATGACGTGCTACTCGAGAAATACCGCGAACATTTCCCAAACGTCGACAAGCAAGAGGTGATCAAAAAAATATATATTCTTTAGGACTAACTTCCGGAAAGAACTGAAGCGGATTCATGAGGCGGATAGAAGTGGTGCGGGCGCAGAGGGTGTTGAACCGTCATTGTGGTACTTCCCAGAAATGAAGTTCCTTATGTCACTAGAAACACCAACTGCTTCGACGAGTAGAATGGAGACAGTTGAGGACTCTGTTGAGAATGGAAACGAGGATGGTGATATCAATGATACGCCCACTCTTCCGGCCGGCAGAGTAAGTAACTACTGTTTTATTCTATTATTTTCTATTATTTATTTATTATTTGTATTTATCAGTACAACGTTTGGTTGGCATAGGTAGTTGTGTTTACATTACATTATGAAACAGCCTTCAATTGCCATGAAACCTGGCCTTCATCATTAAAGAAATCACAGTAGCTATCTCTAATATTCTTAGCACGTTTAGGTGCATTTCTGGAGGCACTTGCTTGAAGAGGTGCTATGCCATTGCTAATCACGTCTCTCCATGTTCTTTACGTTGGAAGGCCGGCGTGCAAGTCCTATCATCTACAGAACTCCTAGTAATGTAAGTTCCTGACTGGCGTTTTCGTAAATAGTCGTGTAAATAACAACATGCCAAGACAATCGTTTGCGCCTTTTCTGGAGATAATGCAATAGGTTTCTGAAGCACACCAAATCTGCTTACCAAAAAGCCGAAGGCATTTTCCAATACACGACGTGCAAGACTTAATCGATGATTGAAAAAAAATTTTCTCCACACTTAATCCTTCTTGGGCATACGGTTTCATTAAGTTGTCGGTAAGTGCAAAAGCGTCATCGCACAAGAAAACAAATGGCAACTGTTTCTGGCTATTCGGCAATTGTGCAGGTTCTGGGAGTTGAACTGAATGATTTGAAAGTGCTCTCCCAAACTCAGTGTAACCGAATGCACCGCCATCCGATATTTGCCCATTAATTCCCACATCAACCATAATGAACTCATAATTTGCGTTCACTACTGCCATCATTACAATACTGAAGAATTTTTTGTAGTTGTAGTAAAGGGAACCTGGATGAGGGGGTTTCTTTATTGCAACATGTTTGCCGTCAACTGCTCCCTAACAGTTCGGGAAATTCCACTGATCATAGAATTCTTGAGCAATTTTTTTTTTTCATTCATCTTCTGACTTTGGTACCCGCAATGATAAATGAAATTATTCTCAGGGCACCGGAATACTCATGTACTGTTTGTTGTTTTTTGCAAGCTCAACATGGACCTCCGAAGAAGAACAAGAAAGGAGATCCGACTGATGCGTTAGTAAGAATGGCTTGCAAACGCCTTCAAGAACCACCGCTGCCACCCGACGACTCCGACAAAAGTATCTGCAGCTTGGGCAGTAGAACTCAAAAAGATGGATCCACAACAGCAGATGTTCGCACAAAAGGCTATCAATGATATTATCTTTGAGGTACAGGTGGAGACATTACACCGTCATTCAGTGGAGATTAACGCCACACGTTCGTCCACCCCACACAACACATTCATCTACCCCATACAGTATTCACTCTGCCCCTCATACGTATAGTTCGTTTGAATAAGTGGCAGAACAACGCCCAGACAACGCAGGCTTTTTTATTGCAAATTTTCAATAATATGAGGTTAGCCTCCATTTTCTTTGAGCCACAGTTTAATAATTTATCATTTTCACTGTTTTTTTTTGTAAATAGTTTTTAATATTTTTTTTTTGTTTTTTATTTTTTTAAATACATTTTTAATAGTTTCTCTTTTTCAAAGTTCTATCCTACAAGTATATAATATTTATGCAACAATTCAAGTAACTGTTTTAGTATTATATGTCAAATGAACTGTTGAAGATGAAACGTGCTTACCTTTATGCATTCCTTGAGGCTGCAGATCAGAGCTGTACATGCTTCCAGAACAATGTGGTGTCACGGCGGTTAAAAACTTCATGTCTTCATAGGTGTTCCTGGCTGCGAGGTAACGTATAGTGTTCGACAAACGCTGACTTGAAGGAACAGCTTCTCGCATAGCAGTCAGTATCTCTTCTACCAATTTCAGGAGTAACCAGATCGAGGAGTTCATCAAATAATCCACCATTCACACTTAGAAAATTTCGAAAATAATTTGCCTCACATGTTCTCAGTTCATTGAATAATGTTTCATGAGTCTACCTTTCTCTTTTTTGAAACCACGGTTTCGCCCACTTCCGACCTTTCCNTTTTTTTTTTTTTTTTTTTTTGGCACTTTCACCTACAGCAATAAAAATGCAACAAAGTTCGGTATCGCTCAACATTTTCATGTCACAAATACCCATCAGCTGAATTTAATTCGCAATAATATTGTACGTCCATGCCCGCTTTGCACGATCTGTTGCACAAATCTTCAGTATTATCTCCAGACGCTTCCATTTTGTTGCACAAACCCACTTATTGTGTAGTAAGATTGTACGTCTATGGACTACTTAAATTTTTTGTGCAATATATTTGCACGATAATATTGTACGTGTATGGGCCGCTGTACGCCTTGAATGGCGCATGTTGTCTACCTGTGACGTAACTTCACCCTNTAACTTCCGGAAAGAACTGAAGCGGATTCATGAGGCGGATAGAAGTGGTGCGGGCGCAGAGGGTGTTGAACCGTCACTGTGGCACTTCCAAGAAATGAAGTTTCTTATGTCACTAGAAACACCAACTGCTTCGACGAGTACAATGGAGACAGTTGAGGACTCTGTTGAGAAGGGAAACGAGGATGGTGATATCAATGATACGCCCACTCTTCCGGGCCGGCAGAGTAAGTAACTACTGTTTTATTCTATTATTTTCTATTATTTATTTATTATTTATATTTATCAGTACAACGTTTGGTTGGCATAGGTAGTTGTGTTTACATTACATTATGAAACAGCCTTCAATTGCCATGAAACCTGGCCTTCATCATTAAAGAAATCACAGTAGCTATCTCTAATATTCTTAGCACGTTTAGGTGCATTTCTGGAGGCACTTGCTTGAAGAGGTGCTATGTCATTGCTAATCACGTCTCTCCATGTTCTTTACGTTGGAAGGCCGGCGTGCAAGTCCTATCATCTACAGAACTCCTAGTAATGTAAGTTCCTGACTGGCGTTTTCGTAAATAGTCGTGTAAATAACAGCATGCCAAGACAATCGTTTGCGCCTTTTCTGGAGATAATGCAATAGGTTTCTGAAGCACACCAAATCTGCTTACCAAAAAGCCGAAGGCATTTTCCAATACACGAAGTGCAAGACTTAATCGATGATTGAAAATTTTTTTTCTCCACACTTAATCCTTCTTGGGCATACGGTTTCATTAAGTTGTCGGTAAGTGCAAAAGCGTCATCGCACAAGAAAACAAATGGCAACTGTTTCTGGCTATTCGGCAATTGTGCAGGTTCTNCGTAAGTGCAAAAGCGTCATCGCACAAGAAAACAAATGGCAACTGTTTCTGGCTATTCGGCAATTGTGCAGGTTCTGGGAGTTGAACTGAATGATTTGAAAGTGCTCTCCCAAACTCAGTGTAACCGAATGCACCGCCATCCGATATTTGCCCATTAATTCCCACATCAACCATAATGAACTCATAATTTGCGTTCACTACTGCCATCATTACAATACTGAAGAATTTTTTGTAGTTGTAGTAAAGGGAACCTCGATGAGGGGGTTTCTTTATTGCAACATGTTTGCCGTCAACTGCTCCCAAACAGTTCGGGAAATTCCACTGATCATAGAATTCTTGAGCAATTTTTTTTTTTCATTCATCTTCTGACTTTGGTACCCGCAATGATAAATGAAATTATTCTCAGGGCACCGGAATACTCATGTACTGTTTGTTGTTTTTTGCAAGCTCAACATGGACCTCCGAAGAAGAACAAGAAAGGAGATCCGACTGATGCGTTAGTAAGAATGGCTTGCAAACGCCTTCAAGAACCACCGCTGCCACCCGACGACTCCGACAAAAGTATCTGCAGCTTGGGCAGTAGAACTCAAAAAGATGGATCCACAACATCAGGTGTTCGCACAAAAGGCTATCAATTATATTATCTTTGAGGTACAGATGGAGACATTACACCGTAATTCAGTGGAGATTAACGCCACACGTTTGTCCACTCCACACACACATTCATCCACCCCATACAGTATTCACTCTGCCCCTCATATGTATAGTTCCTTTGAATCTGTGGCAGAACAACGCCCAGACAACGCAGGCTTTTTTATAGCAAATTTTCAATAATATGAGGTTATTCTCCATTTTCTTTGAGCCACAGTTTAATAATTTATCATTTTCACTGTATTTTTTGTAAATAGTTTTTAATATTTTTTTTTTGTTTTTAATTTTTTTAAATAGTTTTTTTAATAGTTTCTTTTTTTCAAAGTTCTTTCCTACAAGTATATTATATTTATGAAACAATTCAAGTAACTGTTTTAGTATTATATGTCAAATGAACTGTTGAAGATGAAACGTGCTTACCTTTATGCATTCCTTGAGGCTGCAGATCAGAGCTGTACAGGTTTCCAGAACAATGTGGCCTATTGACTGTGGTGACACGGTGGTTAAAAACTTCATGTCTTCATGCGTATTCCCGCTTACGAGGTAACGTAAAGTGATCGACAAACTCTGGCTTGAAGGAATAGCTTCTCCCATAGCAGTCAGTATCTCTTCTACCAATTTCAGGAGCAATCAGACCGAGAAGTTCATCAAATAATTCAGCATTCATACGTAGAAAGTTTCAAAAATCATTTGGCTCACATGTTCTCAGTTCATTGAATAATGTTTCATGAGTCTACCTTTATCTCTTTTAAAACCACTGTTTCGCCCACTTCCGACCTTTCCGTTTCTTATAAATTTTTTTTTTTGCGCTTTCGCCTAGTGGCAAAGACCTGACCTATACATCCGACACCGTACATGTGGTGACTAAGAACATGCGCACAGCATTAGCAAAAAGTAATAAATAGTAGATTATGCTAACATTACTTCGCTAAACTGATTTCACATGACGAAAAAATTAATTTCACATCAGAACTTATGTTCAAATTTTTTAGGAATTTCAAACGAAAAGATTTCACGCGTTGTTTTCACAGAAAAACGCATCAACATTTCTGCTCGATACAGCAATCAAAATGCAACAAAGTTCGGTATCACTCAACATTTTCATGTCACAAATAACCATCAGCTGAATTTAATTCGCAATAATGTTGTACGTCCATGCCCGCTTTGCACGATCTGTTGCACAACTCTTCAGTATTATCTCCACACGCTTCGATTTTATTGCACAAACCCGCTTATTGTGCAATACGATTGTACGTCTATGGGGTTACTTCAATTTTTTGTGCGATATATTTGCACAATAATATTGTACGTGTATGGGCCGCTGTACGCCTTGAATGGCGCATGTTGTCTACCTGTGACGTAACTTCACCCTTACGTGTGAGGGAGAAGGTAAGGTTTGCGAATCCAGGTTCGTACCTTCCTTCTGCGCCCTCCTCCTAGCTCTGCGAGTTTGGCACACGAATTCTGGTCCACATTGTAAGTATACAAAGCATTTTTCCAGATCCCAGATACAGCAAATACGGTAGCATTGACTTACAACTTATCAAAGATGGACCTTTCTTAACCTTTTCAGACCCACTTAAATTTGCGGATTCAGGTGTTGCAAACAAGACTTTTTTATGCGTGCCGTAGTAAAGTCGACAACACTTGTTTCGTTCACAACCAATAACCTGTCTAGTTGTAGTAATACGAATCATTAATAACCTAGACCAGTGGCACTGTTTACGAACCGCAATTACCCACAAAGAAGATCATTGGGTATCGAGCCTCGCAATGTGTAAATTATCTGCCAAAAATAATTTTCCTGTACAACTGTGTACACTAATTCTGAACGTGTTTAACTCCAATGTGAGAACAGCTACGATTCAAGTTGGATTCGAGTTGATTTGAGCCAATAAAATGTGCTGTATACCTGCCTGATCAGTCGGAGAAGGTGTGATTAGAATTAGGGCTCCAATGCGATAAAACAGGTTGCATGACGCAGGTTCAAACGCAGTATTATTGGATGTTTCATGTGTTGCGACAAGGCCACGCAGATTGTCTATAACCGACGATTCCCCAAGTAGACTTGGAAATAATCATCCGCTCTCGTATTGTGAACATGATTGTACATAAATGTGTGAACTGGGTGTGAATGTGTTAAGTCCAATTTCAAAAAAGTCACGATTTAAAAAAAATTTATACACAGAGTTAAAATAAAGTTGACATTACTAGCTCCTCGTTAACTTCTATGGAAATCTTGTTTAAGGATTGCCAGATATTCGGAAAGTAAAAACCAGATCGTGTTTCGGAGACAATGGTGTTTTAGGCGCACCTTATTAAACAAGTTAAGACCGTATACACACATACCAGACACTTATTTTAATGAACAAAACTTCTGGAAACTAACAAAAGTTCTGAACAGAGACAAAAAATAATGCACAAACATTTATTCGTTTAAACGTGCAAATATAAAACATTTATTTTTCTACAAGTAACTATTTTTATCGACATTAATTTATTTAAATTACTATGGGTTTCATTATAATTGTAAAATTTAAACAAGTTATGTTTTATTGCTCCATTTTATTTTATGACTTATTTTTTTTATTAAAAATAAAGTTTTTTTTTTTGGGATTGCCAGCCAAACTTATGTAATTTAATTATTAGAGTCCAAAGTTGCTTTTGGGATTAACACATTTTGTGACTGGATCAACAGTTCAATAGTTTTTAGGTTGTGCAGTTAATCATAACAAAAAAGTAAATTATATATTATTATTGGAGATAAGAACAGTACGCGGAACAATATGTGCACAAATGGAATTTTTCCGTGTAGAACAGTAGGCTACATCTATCTATAGGCTGTTCACGGTAAAGTGAGTACTTTTGATACCCTAGTTACTTTTTTCTTTCAGCCATTGTTTGGCCTTTAACAACCTAATTAAATAAATTTTGCCATATAAGTAATATTCACAGTCTTTATATTCCACCACACTTGGAAGTTAACGTCTAAGGCTAAAATAAAAAAAATTTATTGACTATTATTCTAAATGAGAGGGCTTCAAAAGTGCTCATTTTACCGTGAATAGCCGAAAGGCGAGCTGCAAGCACAGAGTATATAACAACACAAAAACGAAATAGCGTGGCAGTTCCATTGTGGTACATGGGTGTACAGTACCCATTTTCTGATTGACTTAGCGAGGTTCCATGTGAACGGGCATTGAGCCTGATTGGCTACTGCATGCTGCGAAAGGTTCCCTATTGGCTGCGCTGCCGGCTGGCGGTTACGTCACCAGGCGCTGATTGGCGAACGGCGTCCCGTCGTGCTCCTGGCCAGGGCCGCCATTTTGCTGGCGCGTGTGCGACTTGAGTTCGCGGCACAAGCGGCTATTGCACGTCTGTATTGTGAAGTACTCTTTGGCATTACAACATTTACCTGTCTGCCGTGCGTGATGTAAAGGCGGGAACGCATTTATCAGACGTGCGGAGGTAGACGTTATCGCGCCTGCCCGCTCGCACGAACACACCCCGCCCGAGGCGCGCGCGGCCTTCCTTCTAACTCAAGACGCCAGTCGACGACAGGGCGAAAACAAGAAGAACTACGACGTCGAGGTTCAGTGCGGGCAATTAGCCGCAGCTTTGCCGTCACCTGGTGCGCGTCGTAAAGTTCCTGACACGTCTTCGCGAGCCGACCATTGTGCTCTCGAGTTCATTCTCTCGAGTAACTTGACCACAGAATACTTAACCCGTTCCGACACGCTGCACGCGAATGATTCTTACCATCGGCGATGTAAGGGGCCGCGGTGGTGTAGTGGTCAGACTACTCGCCTCCCTCCTAGGCGAACCGGGTTCGATTCCAAGCCGGGTCGCCCCCGAATTTTTGCACGTGGGAATCGTGCTGGACGACGCCACTGGTCGGCGGGTTTTCTCGGGGATCTCCCGCTTCCCCCTTTCCCATTCCGACGCTATTACATACTCCTTTCACTTTACCCTTATTGGGTCTCAAGACCTTGATGTTAACAGCCGCCCAAATCTCTCCACTCCACCACTCTCTGATTTAACTGTCAGAGTTATTTATGAAACTTTAATGAATGACGAAATCTATAAAATAATGCTGTCAACTGAAAGTATATTTGCGTACATTTAACTGTTGAATAGCTATTATATAGGCTTAGTAATTATTTTTCAGAACGATAACGCACTAGTGGTGATCTTTCCCAAATTATTTGTCCATTTTAGTTCCGGAAAATTATCAGTGCGGCGCCCTGAAATGTAATTATTTCATTTCTTACTATTAAAAAAAGGCTGCCTATTTGTAACCGGCCTAATCCTTTTGTCCATAATATCGCGCATAGGGAATAAAACAAAATAAATATACATAAGTGTTTGTCACCCAACACCTTAGAAGTTACACAAAAATAAGTATTAAAAATAAATAGTTCGACTAGTGATGCATCCACAAGCTGGCAGAAGATGAATGGAAAATTCAAATGTCAAATAATTTGTTGTGCCTGCTGTGACATGTGCCAACATTTCCATTCTATTGCCATAAACCTCAACAGTTTTTCACCAACCCAGAAACTGCCTTCCCAAGTAGCACATGAAATTTAAATTTAAATCATTCATTCGCTCCACTACGAAAAGTAAAGGCTGTTCACGGCAAAGTGAGCAATTTTGAGGTCCTAGTTATTTTTTTCCTTTCGGCCATTTTTTTTATCCTTTAACTACCTTTTAAAATAATTATTGCCATGCAAGTAATAAATACAGTATGAATATTCCACAGCACTCGGTAGTTAACTATTAAGGCTAAAATAAAATATACTTAATGACTATTATTTTTAATGAGAGGGCTTTTAAAAGTGCTCACTTTACCGTGAATATCCTACAAAACGATTCACGCTAGGTTATTGTAGATCGCGCTACCTTGCATTGTTAAAACACGGTAATTTTAGCGGAGTTTTCTTTAGGGAGTACTTGTTAATGTTGTCTGCTGTGGTGAAATATTTACGTACTACCTATATACAGCTCACCCATACTGAGGGTATGGAACACATGTTTCCTTTTAAAACTTTATGTTTATCGTACATATAAATATTTACAAGTAAAGAAAAGTTACATAATGAAGCCAAATCGTGTGAAAGGGTTATTTTCGTATTTCCTGTATCCGCTGAAGAAATTGCAAATATTTCACCGCTACTGAACTCTGAAAAAAAACAATCTGGTGTCTGTCTCACATGAGTTTGGCGACCAGCAAAGATATTTACACTGACATTTTCAAAAATGGCGGCCGTTTTTACGTGAACAATAATTCACACGTCCGTTACTTATTATATTTTCGTGAACGTAGCATACATTTTTAAATATTAATTTTAAAACCAAAATGTGTGGTGTATTTTATTGTTTACGACAGAATCTCGTACATACACCTGAACCAGATCACAAGGTAGAAAAGTACGGAAAGACGAAATGGCGTGGTGGTTCATTGATGTGGATGTGTCATTCTCTGATTGCTCGTGCAAATACTCTGGGAACGGGCCTTGCGTCTGATTGGCTACTGCATGCTGCGAACTGATTGGCGAAAGTTGTTCCAACGTTTTTCTGTCGTGTGTGGCTGGAGTTGGCGACATAAACGGCAGTTTTACCTTTGTATTCATAACCCACTCACTCACCGGTGTATATGATCATGGACACGTTGCAAATGAGTGATATAGGCTGTTCATGATAAAATGAGCTCTTTTGAAAGCCCTCCTTAAGATCTACTTGTATGGACTTTGGGTATTCTTCCACCTTATGAAAAATTAACATTGCCACGGGCATCATCACTTTATTCATTCGTCGGTCAAGTGAAACTATAAAATTATTAGAAAAGAATATATTTTGCAAATCTGCTCCTTTTTACACTTCGAGGCATTAAAGGAAAACAGAAAGCGAAGAAATAATTAAAGTTATCACAAAAGGTTACCTAACACTTTTTATTCGGCGTTAATACATGGAACTACTTCCCATCCATCGTTACCAACTTTACAGGGCGCATGTCACTCGGTGCGCCCGTTGAAATATATGCAGGCAGAGACAGTGACTTTTTTCCTAAGGTTGATTTCAAAAGTGCTCACTTGATCGTGAACAGCCTTTACTTGTGATCAGTACTGTACACGGCGAGGCACCAGTGCCCAATACTTTGAGAGGTTTCCTTGTTGCTAATTNGCGAGGCACCAGTGCCCAATACTTTGAGAGGTTTCCTTGTTGCTAATTTGATTTGCGGAAATTTCTACGCCTCTTTGACGTGCATATTTAATGCCAGTATCAACGAGCACGTAGCGCGTCGTTCACTGGACGAAAGAGAAAATACTGAACACAAGTAAAGCGCATACCTAAAAATTACGTGATTGGAACACTTGAACTCGGAAATTAACGTGTGACCGAACGGATTAACTACTGTGGTAATGTTCTCCCGTGTAGTTCGGACCAATGGGGCAAGTGGAAAATTACATAACAGCATAACTTGGGACAAGTGTTTTACGCGAAAAAGGTTTCAATGCACTTTCGTGATTGGATTATTTTTAATGCCGCGTGCCTCAAGTGCATGTCCGCGAATCACGGACGCTCAGTGCAGGAGTACTCTGTAACTATTGGCCGAGTCGAATAAGAACATCTCTTCTCACGTGGACATGTGGCCAATAACCAANTTCGCGAGCCGACCATTGTGCTCTCGAGTTCATTCTCTCGAGTAACTTGACCACAGAATACTTAACCCGTTCCGACGCGCTGCACGCGAATGATTCTTACGATCGGCGATGTAAGGGGCCGCGGTGGTGTAGTGGTCAGACTACTCGCCTCCCTCCTAGGCGAACCGGGTTCGATTCCAGGCCGGGTCGCCCCCGAATTTTCACACGTGGGAATCGTGCTGGACGACGCCACTGGTCGGCGGGTTTTCTCGGGGATCTCCCGTTTCCCTCCTTCCCATTCCGACGCTATTACATACTCCCCTCACTTTACCCTTATTGGGTCTCAAGACCTTGGTGTTAACAGCCGCCCAAATCTCTCCACTCCACCACTCTGTGAATTAACTGTCAGAGTTATTTATGAAACTTTAATGAATGACGAAATCTATAAAATAATGCTGTCAATTATAAGTATATTTGCGTACATTTAACTGTCGAATTGCTATTATATAGGCTTAGTAATTATTTTTCAGAACGATAACGCACTAGTGGTGATCTTTCCCAAATTATTTGTCCATTTTAGTTCCGGAAAATTATCAGTGCGGCGCCCTGAAATGTAATTATTTCATTTCTTACTATTAAAAAAAGGCTGCCTATTTGTAACCGGCCTAATCCTTTTGTCCATAATATCGCGCATAGGGAATAAAACAAAATAAATATACATAAGTGTTTGTCACCCAACACCTTAGAAGTTACACAAAAATAAGTATTAAAAATAAATAGTTCGACTAGTGATGCATCCACAAGCTGGCAGAAGATGAATGGAAAATTCAAATGTCAAATAATTTGTTGTGCCTGCTGTGACATGTGCCAACATTTCCATTCTATTGCCATAAACCTCAACAGTTTTTCACCAACCCAGAAACTGCAACAAAAATAGCCTTCCCAAGTAGCCCATGAAATTAAAATTTAAATCATTCATTCGCTCCACTACGAAAAGTAAAGGCTGTTCACTGTAAAGTGAGCACTTTTGAGGTCCTAGTTATTTTTTTCCTTTCAGCCATGTTTTTAATCCTTTAACTGCCTTTTAAAATAATTATTGCCATGTAAGTAATAAATACAGTATGAATATTCCACATCACTCGGTAGTTAACTATTAAGGCTAACATAAAATATACTTATTGACTATTATTCTAAATGACAGGGCTTTTAAAAGTGCTCACTTTACCGTGAATATCCTACAAAACGATTCAAGCTAGATTATTTGTAGATCGCACTACCTGGCAGGGTTCAAACACGGTAATTTTAGCGGAGTTTTCTTTAGGGAGTACTTGTTAATGTTGTCTTCTGTGATGAAATCTTTACGTACTACCTATATACAGTTCACCCATACTGAGGGTATGGAATACATGTTTCCTTTAAAACTTTATGTTTATCTTACATATAAACATTTACAAGTAAAGAAAAATTACATATGTGAAGCCAAATTGTGTGAAAGAGTTATTTTCGTCTTTTCTGTATCCGCTGAAGAAATTGTAAATATTCCACCGATACTGAACTCTGAAAAAATTCAATCTAGTGTCTTGATTTGGGTGACCAGCAAAGATATTTACATTGACATTTTCAAAAATGGCCGCAGTTTTTACGTGAAAAATAATTCACACGTCCATTACTTATTATATTTTCGTGAAAGTAGCATACATTGTTAAATATTAATTTTAAATCCAAAATGTGTGGTGTATTTTATTGTTTACGACGGAATCTCGTACATACACCTGAACCAGATCACAGTAGAAAAGTATGGAGAGACGAAATGGCGTGGTGGTTCATTGATGTGGATGTGTCATTCTCTGATTGCTCGTGCAAATACTCTGGGAACGGGCCTTGCGTCTGATTGGCTACTGCATGCTGCGAACTGATTGGCGAAAGTTGTTCCAACGTTTTTCTGTCGTGTGTGGCTGGAGTTGGCGACATAAACGGCAGTTTTACCTTTGTATTCATAACCCACTCACTCACCGGTGTATATGATCATGGACACGTTGCAAATGAGTGATATAGGCTGTTCACGATAAAATGAGCTCTTTTGAAAGCCCTCCTTAAGATCTACTTGTATGGACTTTGGGTATTCTTCCACCTTATGAAAAATTAACATTGCCACGGGCATCATCACTTTATTCATTCGTCGGTCAAGTGAAAATATAAAATTATTAGAAAAATATATATTTTGCAAATCTGCTCATTTTTACACTTCGAAGCATTAAAGGAACAGAAAGCGAAGAAATAATTTAAGTTATCACAAATGGTTACCTATCACTTTTTATTCGACGTTAATATATGGAACTACTTCCCATCCATCGTTACCAACTTTACAGGGCGCATGTCACTCAGTGCGCCCGTTAAAATATATGCAGGCAGAGGCAGTGACTTTTTCCTAAGGTTGATTTCAAAAGTGCTCACTTGATCGTGAACAGCCTTTACTTGTGATCAGTACTGTACACGGCGAGGCACCAGTGCCCAATACTTTGAGACGTTTCCTTGTTGCTAATTTGATTTGCGGAAATTTCTACGCCTCTTTGACGTGCATATTTAATGCCAGTATCAACGAGCACGCAGCGCGTCGTTCACTGGACGAAAGAGAAAATACTGAACACAAGTAAAGCGCATACCAAAGATTTACGTGATTGGAACACTTGAACTCGGAAATTAACGTGTGACCGAACGGATTAAGTCCTGTGGTAATGTTTTCCCGTGTAGTTAGGACCAATGGGGCAAGTGGAAAATTATATAACAGTATAACTTGGGACAAGTGTTTTACGCGAAAAAGGTTTCAATGCACTTTCGTGATTGGATTATTTTTAATGCCGCGTGCCTCAAGTGTATGTCCGCGAATCACGGACGCTCAGTACAGGAGTACTCTGTAACTATTGGCCGAGTCGAATAAGAACATCTCTTCTCACGTGGACATGTGGCCAATAACCAANGCAGGAGTACTCTGTAACTATTGGCCGAGTCGAATAAGAACATCTCTTCTCACGTGGACATGTGGCCAATAACCAAAGTAATTTGTGTTTGTGGACGTAGGATATTGAAGTCTGGCATGGTCATAAATATTTTCGCGAAAAACACCTGTCCCTAGGCATAACTATAAGAAGGCCCAGAAATCGGAGCACACAGTAGACTTCAATACTATATACACACCTCAGCTGTTGTTGTACCTCCATTGGCTGCTGGCGCCGTGTCCGTCTTTGACCAAGCCGCTCAGGATTAAGTAACTCCGACACCGAACCTTCGTGATTCGTGCGCAAACGGTTAATACGGGCCAGAACATTTTTTAGCCAATCAAAGAAGCTGGACGACCCTAAAGTGCTTTGGACTGTATCTTGTCTCGAAATCTCTTCGCGAAATATCACAGCCCATAACTAAAAGTATTCCTGCAGTGGTTGATATCGGCGACTTACTTTAGCGACTTGTGTCGAATATCTGTAAGTGTTTCCAGACCTCAAAGCCGTAACACTTTTGACACTCGGCGAAATCATACAAGATATTCCTCTGAATAAAATGCCGAAATTCAAACCCCAGCATCTACACGTGCCTGCGTGCACAACAAGTTGCATATCACGTAGGCGAACGGAACTGGCGCGCNATTCAAACCCCAGCATCTACACGTGCCTGCGTGCACAACAAGTTGCATATCACGTAGGCGAACGGAACTGGCGCGCCACGCGGAGAGCGCCTGCACTAGGACACCGTGAACTCGAGGTACGTGGACGCCGCTATTGGCTGCTTGTTAGTACACGTGAGTCAAACAACATGGAGAATGGAAGATCAGCAATTGACCACAAGTGTTTGCATTCTATCAAGCATTTTATTTCCGGTGTGGCGGGCCAACAGGCAACATGCACATTTTTTTTGCTGGCTCTTGGTTTTCATTCATTTATGTGTTAGAAATGTATTTGCGAAGTATCACGATTTGAAAATTGGTTTTGAAAAAGGTATGTTTGAATGAAAGTTTTACGTTCGAAACGCCCGCCGAAAGGCGCCTGTCGCGTCTGCTTACTCCGTGACGTTTGTTTACTTCAGCGGTGATGCGTATTTGATTAAATAGAAATGGTTTGAAGTAATGGAAAGAGAAAATAAACGGTGAAGTATACCAAAATCATCTAAATGGTTTGTTGTACCGCAGTGTACTAGTACATCTCGCAAAACAGCTGATAAAATATTTATTAGTTACAAAAAACGAAACAAACAGGAAGACGTGGTTTAACGCAGTTAGACGATACATTGAAGATGTTTATCCAAAACCAGATATTATTGTTTGCGAAGACTATTTTGATGTATGTAATTATATTTAAAGTGTTTATTTTACCCGTATGTAGGAAGTTTTAAAACTGAAATTCTTAATGTCTAACCTAACCTTCATTACGTTATTATGGTAATGTTTAATACGCACCACAATGCGTTTAGCAATTCGTATGTGATGTAGACGTGAGCATAAAACATATGTTAACGTATGTCATAATAATAAAGACATATAAATATGTTTAAAAAAAGGTAGCCACACACTGTAAATTTTACATTTTGTAAGTTTATACATTCCAAGTTAAGCCTAACAGACGGAATTTGGTATATATATTATTTTATTGATTTTGATATAACTTCTAACATTCGTTTCAAGAGCACAGCTATCATTTTTAGTCTATATGCACATTGTATGCCTAAATAATAACATGTCACGATGTTAAGCCATACAAATTAAACATAAAATTATTTGGGTGGGGCTCAGAGTCCCTCTTGCATAAGTTTTGTTTATATCATCGAGTATTTTTCAAACATAACAATTGTTAATAAATTTAATTTGTTTTGATTTGTCTCTAAATAGCTTTCATAAGCCTAACAATTTAAGTTAAATAGCAACTTAATTTTTACTTTCNTTTGTTTTGATTTGTCTCTAAATAGCTTTCATAAGCCTAACAATTTAAGTTAAATAGCAACTTAATTTTTACTTTCAAAACACTAAAATGTATGTTTTTAGAAATGTTTATCAAGGATGATCTTACTTTCATATTTTCCCTTCCCCTTTTTTCTAAGTTACTGAGATGGACGTCACAAACATTTACGAGACCTGGTCTACAAAATTGTCACTAAATAGCCTACGCGTTTTACGCAAGTAAACTGTGTTACTTTCATAACCTTTTCCCTTAAATAAACAGAAAGAAAACAGCATTTGAGAATAAAACAAATTCTTAAGTTTGTATGTAAAGTTTTGAAGGCCAGGAAAAAAAAAAANAAAGAAAACAGCATTTGAGAATAAAACAAATTCTTAAGTTTGTATGTAAAGTTTTGAAGGCCAGGAAAAAAAAAAAATTATTCCTCGTATGGTCGTGTTTTGAAAGTGTTAGAAATAAGTAAAAGTGTTAGACCTGCACGTTCACTAAAGGGGAATATTTTCTCGCCTCGGTAGATGCTTGGAGAGAGTATTCTATAGTCTATTCGCAGTTTCTTCACATTTTTTAAATCAAACCTTTGAAAAATCATCCCGCGT
The DNA here is from genome assembly GCA_002778355.1 of Clitarchus hookeri. Taxonomy (NCBI): domain Eukaryota; kingdom Metazoa; phylum Arthropoda; class Insecta; order Phasmatodea; family Phasmatidae; genus Clitarchus; species Clitarchus hookeri. The sequence continues at coordinate 278,146 of NQII01000188.1, read as the reverse complement.
ATAACGGGATTGGTTGTTACCTAATTGTATTTTATATCATAAGCGTATTATACTTGTGTTAACATAATAATATAGGTACCTTATTTTTGGTTGAATTAAAATTTTTTATTAATGTTTTGTTTATAAATTTTAATATTTCAATTACAATTAAAATGAACCATGACAGTGATGGTGATATGTAGTAAGAAATATTATTTCACTTGGTGCGCACGAACGCGGTGCGCAGTCACTTTAGCGTACGTTTCCAGACTCGGATAAGCTTTGTTTACGCGAGGCGGAGGAATATCTTGGAAGTAGAACTTCAGCTGGGCTTCAAAGAAGTTGGAAAATAACCGTGGACGGACGACAGCAACAAATCACGAGCGACGTCTCGTGCGACCGCCCGGCGCTGCTCACGATGGATACACTTGGTTTCGACGCGACGCCCACCTGCATGCGCGTCCTGACGGGCGGCTTTCTTTGTCGATAATTGCCCTTTGCCGCGAGTCTCGCTTCTGCAAACACAGGCGCAGTCAACTGTAGTTAGCGCGCGCGTTCCCTTGCGCGTGACGTAATCAGTCTCGGCCGGCAGCGCGTGCGTCTAGCTTACCTCCTCGCCTCTTCCTCGCTCCACTTTGAGCGGTAATCAGGTGTAAAAACCCGACCGACGACTTTAGCTACCCAATTAATTAAGATAATTGTTCTTTCGCTACAAGCTCATAAGTTCACCTTGGTGATAGAGGTTTCTAGGTAATTAAATACAATGATATACAATACAGTATAAAACAAAGTAACACTGTATAATAAAGAGCGCTTGTTTTTCGCAGGAAAATATCACGGTTTTTTTTTAAAGGTCTATTCTACTTTCGAGATCGGATGATTTTCATTGATACGCGTCCAAGCTGCCTGCCTGTGAACCACCGACGTTCGTTACTAAAGTAGTTTAAATGTGATCAGATCAATCAATATGTCTTCACACAAAGACACNCGTGAACCACCGACGTTCGTTACTAAAGTAGTTTAAATGTGATCAGATCAATCAATATGTCTTCACACAAAGACACACACAGCCAAATAACCAAAGCCAAGCTACATGTGGCTACATCTAAAAACAAAAAAACGTAACTAAGTTATCTTTCGCTTTTGCTTTTAAAGTGCTAGAGCACTAACCGTACAACAGTTCAGGAAAATTAAACTAATAATTGTTTTCTGTTATTATGCGTTTTCAAGTTTGCAAACGGTTACTAAAATATTTACATATGAGATTGACACTTACGAAAAAATAAAATGTGTGATCTGCTTGAAAGTGAGTCTGATAAGACGCGTGGTTTGCAGCCGTCTTGTGAGCTAGCCAGTCAATAAGAGCGTCAGCTTTCCACGCTCGGATAACCGTAGAAGGAACGTAGGGTAGAGTGTACATTTCAGCTGCGCAGTAATTACTGTCTGTGTCGCAACATTGGGAGGTTGCGATGTCATTTGCGATGTGTATAATAACGAAATTTACATCACGCGAGNACTGTCTGTGTCGCAACATTGGGAGGTTGCGATGTCATTTGCGATGTGTATAATAACGAAATTTACATCACGCGAGATAAAAAAAAAACACTAAAATATTTAAAATACAGACTCTTACCGCACTTTTATGCAAAGCTGTACGTAGGCCAAAACTGCATTTTTTGTCTGACGAAAACTGGATTCCCATGCAGTGGCGAAGGGTGGATTCTAAGGTAGGGGAACCAAGTGTAAAATAACTCACTTCCCTGATACACTCTGCAGCTACAGACGACGTGAAACCTTCTTGATCCGATGCATATTATCACTGACGACTTATTTAACGTTCCATACTTATTATGAAAAGTACCCTGCGGAGACAGCTGCGCAGGCGTTTCCACAAAGGTGTAGGGCAACGAACAGCTTGACAGCGAAACCAAATTTTTTTTTGTTTGTTTTACAGCATTGTTGGAAAATTTAAAAATTCTTCGCTGCATTTAACCGTCCATAAACTTAACATTACTACTGTCTAGGTATAAAAGGAACAAATATATTATTTTCAAAACAAAAATTATTTTTTTTATAAAATATGAATTTGTATTATTAGTCTTTGTGTAACTATAACCCTTCCCCCCTCCAAAAGCGAGAAAAGTTGCCGCAGTTGGCAACACGAGTTACAAATAGTGCTGGGAACTGTAGTTGGCCAACAAAGCACTCCTGCTGGAAATAATAACCGGCAAGTTGTTTCTGCATTAGAAACTTCAGAATTAGATATTCTGGAACTCGAAACCTGGATATTTTAAGTGGATGCAGTTGACAAAAATGTCTTTCAGAAACGCGATCACTTTTGTCGACCTCGAATATAGAATTAATGCGTTAAGAAATTTTGCATCTGTTTACAAAGTACGAATTTAATAATATTTCAATATTGTTGGTTGTATTAAATCATAGCAGGCTACCTTTACAGGAATTGTATAATGTCTAGGTGGTTGTTTATTTTAATAAATACTAGTCGTTACGAGAACACAAGTGCCCAGACTGTCAACAACTCGACAATAACTTATTTAATTGTTTCATGTGTAAATTGTCCTTAAAAAATTTCCTGAATCACCATTTACTTCTATTTGTTGAAGTGATTACTTGCAAATCAAGTCTAGTCTTCTATATNACTGTCTGTGTCGCAACATTGGGAGGTTGCGATGTCATTTGCGATGTGTATAATAACGAAATTTACATCACGCGAGCTAAAAAAAAAAAACACTAAAATATTTAAAATACAGACTCTTACCGCACTTTTATGCAAAGCTGTACGTAGGCCAAAACTGCATTTTTTTGTCTGACGAAAACTGGATTCCCATGCAGTGGCGAATGGTGGATTCCAAGGTAGGGGAACCAAGTGTAAAATAACAAAATTCCCTGATACACTCTGCAGCTACAGACGACGTGAAACCTTCTTGATCCGATGCATATTATCACTGACGACTTATTTAACGTTCCATACTTATTATGAAAAGTATCCTGCGGAGACAGCTGCGCAGGCGTTTCCACAAAGGTGTAGGGCAACGAACAGCTTGACAGCGAAACCAAATTTTTTTTTTTGTTTGTTTTACAGCATTGTTGGAGAATTTAAAAATTCTTCGCTGCATTTAACCTTCCATAAACTTAACATTACTACTGTCTAGGTATAAAAGGAACAAATATATTATTTTCAAAACAAAAATTTTTTTTTTTTATAAAATATGAATTATTATTATTAGTCTTTGTGTAACTATAACCCTTCCCCCCTCCAAAAGCGAGAAAAGTTGCCGCAGTTGGCAACACGAGTTACAAATAGTGCTGGGAACTGTAGTTGGCCAACAAAGCACTCCTGCTGGAAATAATAACCGGCAAGTTGTTTCTGCATTAGAAACTTCAGAATTAGCTATTCTGGAACTCGAAACCTGGATATTTTAAGTGGATGCAGTTGACAAAAACGTCTTTCAGAAACGCGATCACTTTTGTCGACCTCGAATATAGAATTAATGCGTTAAGAAATTTTGCATCTGTTTACAAATTACGAATTTAATAATATTTCAATATTGTTGGTTGTATAAAATCATACCAGGCTACCTTTACAGGAATTGTATAATGTCTAGGTGGTTGTTTATTTTAATAAATACTAGTCGTTACGAGAACACAAGTGCCCAGACTGTCAACAACTCGACAATAACTTATTTAATTGTTTCATGTGTAAATTGTCCTTAAAAAAATTTCCTGAATCACCATTTACTTCTATTTGTTGAAGTGATTACTTGCAAATCAAGTCTAGTCTTCTATATTTACGAACAAAAATTTCAATTACATCACCGTAGAAAGACCGTTTTTGTTTCAATGCAAGCNTTTACGAACAAAAATTTCAATTACATCACCGTAGAAAGACCGTTTTTGTTTCAATGCAAGCAGCAATTTTTGTTCAATTGAAAGTAGTCCAAGATTTGACAGTCTGTCTTGTTTCTGGGAGTTTCCTTAACATGTCTTGATTCTTTTCAGTGAGGTAAAAGAGCGTTCAACAGATGAACTTGTTGCTTGAATCGTAGCTATTATTGAGCACAGTTTGTAGAATTCGGGAAAGCCTTCTACATTTAAATCAAATTGTTTCAGCAACTACATTGTTTAAAATAAAAAACTGGTTTTTCCCTGAACTCTGAAAAATCGAATTTTGCAACTAGTTCATACCTAAGACGATGCATAGCAAAGTGATTATCGTAAGATGATTTTAAAGAAGCAAAAACTTCCTCGGGGGAAGTTTTAGAATTTTCTTCCTTTTCATTTGGGTCTATTAGAGCCAGACTCTTAAAAGTTATGAGCATACTTGATCTAATACCAAGCTGCATCAAAATGTTGACAATTATTTTTAAATATAACTTTCCTAGGCTACCTTTGGGATCAATTTCTTGAAGTTTGCGTTGTTTTTTAATGGGAGTATAGTCCTTAAATACAAACCAAATTATATTAAATGAGTTTCTCTTTTTTTAGTGATAGTTTTTGTTTCTTTCAGTTTTTTGAGGAAATAGCTAATGTAGAAAGTCTTAACTTGAATAATCTGAAACAATGAATCCGTTGTGGAAAATACATCAGAAAAAAAACTCGTAACAGAAAAATTAAAACCGAACTCATTTTGCGCAACTAGGAAACCACGTGCCTAAGTTTCATTATCCTATTCATCAGGATTTTATGTATTGTTTTCAAAAATACCAATTAGAGCTGTTTTGTCATCGAAAACTGATTTAACCAAACAGGAGTTGTAATTCAATCTTGTCGCGCAGACTTTGGGGAAACGTTTGCACGCCAGTTTGTCCAACGCATCAGTGCGCTTCGTGGAGTGAGAAAAAAAAAAGAGGCAAACCCACCTAATAATTTAAAAATATATCTTGCCATCTGTAATAATGTAAGTGACTGCGAAAGTACGAGATCAAGTCTATTTCGTGCAGCAGTGTATGAATATAATAGCACCACCGTAATTTCCCCGTACTTATTTCTGTAGTACATTCAGATGACTAGTCACTACAGNTGTATGAATATAATAGCACCACCGTAATTTCCCCGTACTTATTTCTGTAGTACATTCAGATGACTAGTCACTACAGCAGCTCCGTCATATGTTTGCGAAACCAGTTTTTCGCCGCAGGCGTATTCGTCTACCAAGTCAAAAAACACGATCTGCCAGTGCTTCTGCTGGTCAGTCGGCCCTTGACGTCAGTGAAATCGAGAAATATTTCTTCAAAGTCGCCTTCACTTTTCGCATACCGCAATACAGACGAAAACTGAAGCTGCGGCACGTCCGCAATATCTGTATTTTCATTTGGGATTTATCCCACAAAAGCAGTCAACTTTGTGCTTTGATTTCTCTCGCGATCAAATCGGNTTTTTTCATTTAGGATTTATCCCACAAAAGCAGTCAACTTTGTGCTTTGATTTCTCTCACGATCAACTCGGTGACACTTTTTATAATGTCATTTCGTATATTACTGGAAGAAAAAAAAACTTGTAAAAACCTAAGAGGTTTCGAAATGAGGACAACACTGAGTCGTAATTGCTCAACCACTAGTTCCACATAATAACCTGGGTTTGAATACCTCTCTTTTTCATCATGGCCCGGAAATGCAAGTTCTTGTTGCCCAAGAAAGACGTTTCAAAACTTCTCAGTTTCTGCCGTCTGTTTTTTTTTTACACCAACGCAAAGCTGCTCGTTTAAGTTCAAATCGACTCGCGTGAATCCGAACTTCTTCTAAGTTTACACACAGCTGACAAATGCGTCTGCGAGAGTTTGCGTATGTAAGCAGCTTTATGATAATTTTTCATGTCACCGAAACAGTTTTTATTCCACACTCCTTCCTCCGATGTAAACATTAAACGCGGCCAACAACATCATTTGAAATTCTATTTACGTTCTGCGAGTGTGGGCTGTAAAAGCTAGCCTTGAAATGTCTTCTTGCTCTGCCCAACGCTTGGTTTAGCCGTTGTTACAACGCACATGTCTGGAATCGGCCTAACACGTAAGATTAAATCTCTTTGCTGTTCGAAACTTTTAGCACTGTAAGACGAACTGAGCAATTCTTGTACCTCACAGTCGCATGTCTTCACCTGCTTGTCGCTATCTGCTGTCATCTCTTCTCCCCCCCCCCCTTCCACCAACAACGAGCAGTAACGTCTTCTTCCCCCCGCAACACGCCTGATACTCCACTTGCAGGCTGAAGTCGCTCTTTTGTTTCCCTTGGCCTGGCGAGTAGGGATAATACGTTCAGCGACATTGGTTACCTTTGTCCTCCTTCGTCACTGAGAAACTTGAAGTGGGGTGAAATATAACCCCGAGTAAACGTAACAGTCAAAATTATTACCTAATTTAACTTTAAAACTAGCTTGTTTCTTTAACATAGAAACTCGCGTTTACTTGCACAACACCTGTCAGAACGGAACCTGGCGGCTGGCTTGGTTCCCGTTCCACGCTGCCGGGATTGCACGATGTTGGAGGTGGTGAAGGGGAGGTTGTGCACGGAAAAGTCCGAAGGCGAAGACGACAGCATGAGTAGGCAGGGGGGAGAAATCACGTACACCGTGAGGGGTCTAGGTGGCGGGGCAAAACAATCGTGGCGGGAAGGAAAATAATCCGTTCCAGTGCTACTGAGGTAGTAGGAAAATATATTTATTGAAGTAGTATGTTACCGAGCACTGTAGTAACAAAATTATTAGTTTTATATACTTGAGTAGCGAACCAATGGTATGTGCTTGGTTCCACGGAATTTTCACCCCTGTTCCCTCATCGAACTCAGTTGCGTTTGCCATTCAGCCTTCTCTTGTGTTGTAAGTCCTCATTAATAACGGCGTGCTAAATGGTCAAAAAACATTTCCCTTAAAATTGAACACGACTTTTGGGTTCTCTTTGCCAACTACGTCGTCAACTCATCCCGTTATCTGAAAGGAGTATGTAGCGTCAATTATTTTCGTTACAAGTAAAACAAATAGATTTTGCAAAGGAGAATGTATATCGTCATGCTTCAAGGCCAATTGATGGTCCAATTAGAAGGGTGAACATAAAACTAGATCTTTTATTACCCGTCATGAAACTAAAAGGTACTGCTAGACTTAGTAAATTAGTTTATTACCCCCAGAACAATAAAAAAAAAAAAAAACCTGTATTTATTTTACCACTAGATGGTGTTTTTAACACTGGAAAAAACCGAATAAGTATGGACAGAATTTTTACTGACTTTTGTGAACTTATTTGTTTACAGATATAAAGTAGTTACACATATCCCTTAGACGATCACCATTTTTGACAGAATTTGTAGGCCCCTACAGCATTTGGGAGATGAACGAAACATTTCCGGACATGTTTTGAATCATCTTTACCTTCCTTACCCACGTTATATGGAACTGGCTACAAATTCTGGGAGGAAAAAAAAAAGTGCATTCATATTTTTCCTTTTATTTTCGTGTTTATGGTGGGTTTTTTTTAATGTAGCATGGCAAAAAATTGCTGCATAAAGTTGGCGGCATATATCTATATCAGTGTGTCCAACTTAAAAGACCAAGTCGGCTACATGCATTCGGAAATTCGGCTACAAATAACAAAATTAAGCTGAACTCGAAACCTGAAGAATTTTCACACTACTATTCATAATACAATAATTTCTATAGTTACTGTAATTACCTGACACTCAATTTATGAGACTTAATCACGCATTCTTAATAAAAATAAATTCAAGTTTTGTTTCCAACATTGCAAACATATTGTGTTACCATACCGTGAGGACTTTTCTGAGAAATAAAGAGTGATTGCATTTTAATTTAAAAGGCCGGAGAGTTAATTGTTCCTATTATTAAGGAAAATGAATTATAAATATATATATGAGTACATAAGTAACATAATAACTGGCACTAAATGAAACCTCGATTGGCTACATTTTGACATTCGGATACACCCATTGTGTTACATAGCTAATTCAAGGCTCAGTGTAGCTGGATTTGGCTACAGTTGGCAACACTGATCTATGTTAATGAGAATTTGTTAGGTATAAATTTTTTCTCAGATACGCTTGGTGATGTGTACATCTACTCTTGCATGTGCATCGTATCCGAGTGAAAGTTCGCCTGAATGTACACTGTAATTGTCGGCGGGCACGACACGTGACCGAAGCTATGGCGTGGCCGTAGTTCTGTTAACGAGCGGTCACGGTGACAGCCTGATGAATCACGGTGACTCTCGTATTTTGATACTGAGCATTATTTTTGGTCATACGAAACCGGCCTTCCAAAACGCAAAATATGAGATTAGTGTTTTATATTTCCGTAGAAACCCAGATAAAAAGTGAGTAGAGTTTGTAGCTTATAAAAAAAAATTCGGGTAAAATTGCGGGGATGTATGTAAACCACCGTCATTGGTATTAGAAATTTTTGGATTTGAATTGTCCATTCCTAGAGCACATGTTTTACTAATGATGTGTCGATATGAGCTTTAGTTGAAATAAATAATTGAATAATACAATTTTTATTGTTTTAAAACTTTTAATATTTATATTGTCGACATTAACATACTATAATGTTTGTAAGGGCCGAGCTAGTGAATGAGTACACAATAAATTCAAGGTAATTTTTAATAAGTAAGATGTTAATAAAGTGGAGCAGAGAGATTTGGGCGGCTCTTAGCTTCGGGGCCTTGCGAGCCGTCGGGGGTGAAGTGAGGTGAGTATGGAGCAGTGACGGAATGCAAGGGTGGGGGAAACTAGAAAACCCCGAGAAAACCCGCCCGATTCGTGGTATCGTCCAACACGATTCCCACATGCGAAAATCCGGGAGCGACCCCGCCGAGAATAGAACCCAGTTCGCCTACGTGGGAGACGAGTAATCTAACTGCTACAGCACCGTGGCCCCAATCCAAAAAAAATATTTAGAGTTTTGTCCAATGGGTTTATTTACAAACTACTTTGTTAAAAAATATATTTTGAATAAAATTAATATTTATCTTCTGGTATTTCATTATGAACAACTGTAATTAAATAATAAAATTACCTCATAATTATCAGTCTTTATTGCTTCTTATATAGCTCACAAATTAAAACAGAAAGGTTAATAAGTGCTATTAAAATAATAATGTTTGGAAATATACCTACTTTTATGCATGTTTCTGCTTGAAGGTACACTACTTCACGATTCTCATATTCCGAAGTTATAAACAACAACATGAAACACGGACTTGCTATGTTGTAATAATAAAACTCCGTAACTAAAACCCGAAGGGCTTCGTTATCATTTCGAATGTGGTATCGAAGATAGTGGCGTCAAAAGAGCATTTGGAGGCGCTGCTTAGATTACCTCCTTTCGTTGGGGAACGAACATTCGAATAAAGGCTGTTCACAGTAAAGTGAGCAGTTTTTGAATCAACCTATGCCACTGCCCTTACCTGCATGTACGTGGATGCGAGCATTGACTGACATGCACCCTCTAAATTTGGTAACGACGGAAATAAAGTATTTTCATGTCTTAACGCTGAAATGAAAGTGTTTGGAAAACATTTGAGAATACTCCAATTATTTATTTTATCTTCCGTATTTTTAATGCATAAAGTGCGTGAATTAGCAAAATGGTAAAATATTTACTTTTAAAATAATTTTACAGTTTTACTTGACCACTGCAGGAATAAAGTGACCAGGCCAATGGGAACTTTATTTTACATATGGCGGAAGGATACGGAATGCGCGCACAAGTAGATCTTTAGCAGGGGTTTCAAAAGTGCTCACTTTACTGTGAACAGCATTTAAGACGGACGCCTGGCTAGGCCGCCGAACGCTGTGCAGAGCTCCAGGAGAAAACGTTTGATTAAAAAAACCGTCCAACGTCTCTGAACGAGGTCTGCTTACGAGTAGCAGATAAGAAACATTACGCGTCTGTATACGTTTTTCAGTTCCTCCGTTTCTCTCTAAAGAATGTTTTGGTAATAGCGAGAATGGCTCAAACGGGTGTTTTCACGGTCATTTTTAGGTATGAAAATTCCGGTACAAAACATTACAAAAAGAATAGGGACGTGCATCAAACATTTATTTATGTTTATTATTACGTCATAAAATGGTAGAGTCTCGGCTGAAAGTCTCATAGAGGTGCGTTATCGACGGCAAGACTGCACGTCAGTTCTGTGTTTTTTTGGGTGTAGAGGCGATGAGAGAGTTGATGCGTGTGTCTCGGCCGCCCCTAGTGCTCCCACTCATTAACGCCTCGCAGAAGTGCAAACTTCCTTCAACCAGGCGGTCACATTAATAACGAATACCTCTGTCGAAAGCAAACGAAACGAATAACTTGTAATAAGCCCCGGGCTCCTGGGCAGGCGAACGCCTGCTCGTGGGCTCGCCGTACGCACGTCCCGCGGGGCGATCTGAAGGCGTCGCCGGCCGGTAAGGAACGGGCCGCCCGCCAGCGTGACCTTGAAGTGCGGCNCGGTTTGGGCGCGGAATAATGAATGGGGGTGCCGCCGCCTCCCGCCGCGGCCGCCAGGGTCGCCACCACCGCTCGCATTGTGTCGTCTGCTCTGCTTCGTTCGCGACAACGCCTAGAGTGAAATGAGAAGATAATGCGCAGAAGATCAGAACTCGTCGGGCCGGAAGAGTCCATTGCCGCTGCACGAAGGGTCGGGGTTGTTCTTCTCAGTAGTGACGGCCGCCGAGAGCGGGTGGGGTGAGAGCTGCTCCGCGCGTGAATATTACCTGTTGAAAAAAACGTAGGTCGCGTAGCGCAGTATTTAACAGCGTGGTAGTAAGGACCGATGTAATCAGTTTGATGTGTACAGCGCCAGTAGTGTCACGTGGTTTCTCTCCCTCCAACGGGATGCGTTTGGGATAGCCGTCCGCAAAACTGCCTCCCTACCTCCCCTACCACAGAGTTGTGCGAAGATCATCATCTCATTTGAAATTTACTATACCCGCGCGTGCGTGAGAATGTGAATAGGAAAGAGCGTGGCATGGGTGAGAGAATAATTTGGCCGAACAGGCTTTTGGGCCGATTATTTCTCTATTAACCCCATGTTTTCTCAGGGGTCTCCCGTTCCGCCCGCCCTTGCATTCTGGCACTGCTCCATACTCCGCTTCACCCTCATCGACTCTCAAGACCTCGATGTTAAGAGCCACACAAATCTCTTCACTCACTCACTATTCCGAGTATACTCGTTCACGTCTGATATGTTACAGAACAGGTGACATCAAGGTCGTTCTTGTACAAGGTCAGAAGCTAGCACCAATACTTTTACCTGGGTTGCTGCCGACACACCTAGTTCATAATTACTTGCTTCTTGTGTAATGGATCTACTGAAACTATTTCAATAGGTTATAAAGTATTCGCTGATAAAACAAATTTGTTGTAATATAATATGCAATGCAATATTTAAATTTTTTATATTCTTAATATGGCGATACTGTAAACAAATTAGTAGCTATCAAGCTACCGTTGTTGTGTCATGGCGCTATGTGCCTTGTTGAAATTATATTTTTCTTTCTTAAAACTAATAAATAGTTTATTCAAGTGATCCGGAGTATTTCTTTATAAAACCTACAGGTTATGGGCCCAGACACCCAATCTTGTATGGTTGAAGTAAAATAGTGCACGTAAATACTGCAACAACAGTTGTTTAATATCGTCGTTGTAAGGAGTGTCGTTTGAGGTTAGTACGACCAAGCGGCGGCGTGACGAGAAGGAAAACTTGTTCAGAACGGACAAGGAAGGAAGGTTTTGCAGGAAGGAAGGAAGAGCAAGATGGGTGGCATGGCACATCAAAGTACAGTTATTAAACTGGAAGGCGCCAAGAACTGGAACATCTGGAAATTCCAAACGTCAGTTTTACTGTGAGGTCAAGGTTTATATGATGTGGTCGAAGGTCGCACCTTGAAGCAAGAGGTTGTTACGTAGAGACCAGCCTGGGAAAGTATGGATGCGAAGGCTCAAACCTTACTGGTCACGAGAATGTCAGAAGACGTGATGCTGCATATTATCACATGCACTACTGCTGCGGAGATGTTACGAAAATTACTAAGTGTATATGAACAGAGAATGGAAACAAATATTCACATAATACAACAGCGATTCTTTCAATATAAGTATGAAGAAGGTACAGAAATGTCTGTTTTCCTGTCGAAAATTCAAGAAATGTAGAATCAGTTAAAAAAGATGGGTGAAGAAATTTCGGATATATTGTCCATAACAAAAGTGCTAATGTCACTGCCCGACGGCTATAAACAATTTGTATCAGCTTGGGAGTCGGCACCGGATGATAAACAAACTTATGAAAACCTGGTAGCTAGATTATTAGTCGAAGAAGAAAGATTACATGAGAAAGGAGGAGCAGCGCAGTCTTCAGCTTTCGTCGCTAAAAAAACAGACAAGATAAATATTAAATGTTTCAAGTGCAATAAGTTTGGACATTATGCAAGTGAATGCAGAAGTAATAATAATTCAAAGGAAAATCGAGACAGTCGTAATAACCGGTCGGACAATAAATGTTTTTATTGTAATAAATCCGGCCATAACAAGAATCAGTGCCGCTTCAAGAAAAACAAGGATAGTAACGCGTTTGTGGTGTCAAACTCGTTCGAAAAACAATATGAAGAAACAAAGTGGTTAATTGATTCCGGCGCAAGTGAACATATGTGTTGCAAATGTGAGTTGTTTACCTCATTCACGAGTCTATCAAATAAATTCGTAATCTTCTGTGACGGAACGCAAATTAGTGCACAGGGGCGCGGGCAGATGGCGGTACAAGTCTCAAATGGCAAAGAATGGATTGACACAACCATAGACAACGTGTTGTACGTGCCTGATTTAAAAACAAATTTATTCTCTGTGCAATGCGTCACTGCAAGAGGTTATGTCATGATGACAGATGAAAACTTATGCAAATTTTACAAGAAAAATAAGTTGTTGGCAATCGCGGAACGAGCTGGAAATATGTATTACCTGAACTTTCGCTATAAATGCGGGGTAGCAGGTACTGCACAAGTCAAGTCGGACATAAATGAGTGGCATGAAAAACTTGTTCATCAAAACATGATGTACGTGAAAAATGTTCTGAAAAACAATAATGTTACCGTAAACGATAGCTGTGTTGGGAAATGCGAAAGTTGTTTAGAAGGGAAAATTCATCGTTTACCTTTTTCTAACAGCGATAGTAAAACAACGAGGACGTGTGAGTTGATTCATGCCGATACCTGTGGCCCCATGGAGGAAACATCTGTGGGAGGATCGAGGTATTTTGTGATGCTTAAAGACGACTATTCAAAATATAGAAGTGTTTACTTCGTCAAAAGAAAACATGAAGTAAAAAAATGCATCGAGAAATTTATAAACAGAACGGAAAATGAAACTGGAAATAAAGTGAAATATTTCAGAAGCGACAATGGACTCGAGTTTGTAAATAAGGAGGTGGAAGGATTGTTTCTCAACCGGGGAATAATACATCAACGCACAGTCCCTTACACACCTGAACAAAATGGCAAGGCAGAGAGAGAAAATAGAACGCTTATTGAATCTGCTAGAACCATGCTATGCGCTAAAAACCTGCCTAAGTCATTGTGGGCGGAAGCAATTAACACGGCAGCGTATGTGTTAAATAGAACTGGGAAGAGCACTGAAGTTGATAAAACTCCATACGAACTGTGGACAAAGAAAACTTTTGATATTCAAACATTAAAAATATTCGGTTCACCTGTGGTGGTCCATATCCCTCAAGAAAAAAGGAAAAAGTGGGACCCTAAAGGAGAAAAAGGAATAGTAGTTGGTTACGGAGAAGACTTAAAAGGGTACAGAATATTTTTCCCACACAGGAACACTGTAGAGGTAAAACGGGACATTGTGTGTATAGAGCAAGAAAAGACACAAGAAAAACAGCAGTTGGTAACGTGTGAAGTGGAAAATTTGGTGTCAGAAGAAACCATAAGCGTACCAGATACAAATGGGAGGGATGTTGATGAAGAACTGAGCTGTGAACAAGAACGGAGACCGTCAGAAAGTCAAGTCGAGACCGAAGGTAGTGATTATGAACCATGTTACAGTGGTAAGAAACAGAAACTGAAGTCACCATCTCCTCAGAAGCTGACGATGCACTACAAAGTTCACCAGATACTCACCAAGATCAGCGGAGAAGCAAACGAGCGAGAAACCAAACGTCGTTCTACAAGTGTAACAATATTTATTCGATGGATGAGGAGCCAAAGACGTACGAAGAGGCAATGAGAAGAGAAGATGCAAGTAAGTGGAAAGAAGCTATAAGTAGGGAATTACAGACTCTAAATGAAAACAATACATGGGAGGTGTGCGATACTTCTGTAAATGAAAAGACTGTAAGCAGTAAGTGGGTTTTTAAGATAAAGAAAACTGGTAATGATATACAGTATAAAGCTAGGTTGGTAGCTAGGGGTTTTGAACAAAATGATGACTTGAATTTAAATGAGATTTATGCACCTGTGGCTAAATTGTCAACTTTCAGATTATTCACAGCCATAGCAACCGAGCGTAACTTACCTATTTACCAAATGGATGTAACTGGGGCGTTTTTATACGGGGAAATTGATGAAGAAATTTTTATTCATTTACCAGATGGGGCATATTTTGATGATAAAAATATTGTCAAGTTAAACAAATCTTTGTATGGTCTAAAAAAGTCACCCAAATATTGGAATGAAAAGTTTAACTCAGTTTTAACTAAAGGAGGCTTTGTGAGGTCACAGTGTGACTCATGTCTTTATTCAAAGTGCAATGATAAAGATCAAATGTATATTCTAATATATGTTGACGATTTGTTAATTTTTGGCACAAATGAGAACCAAATTTCTGATGTCAAACTAATGTTACAGAAAGAATTTAAAATGAAAGATTTGGGTTTAGTATCTGATTTTCTTGGAATAAATGTCAAACAAAACTTAGAAAGTGGTGTAACCAAATTAAGTCAGAAAAGCTATTTAGAAAATGTATTGAGGAAATTCAAAATGGAAAACTGTAAGCCAATGTCAACCCCCATGGACCTGAATTTTAATGCTAAAATTTTTGAAAATAAGGAGTGCCAAACAAATCAAAATATTTTCTATTTTAAGCCGATACCAAAACAATGCAAACGATGTACTGCTAACGGCTTTAAAAAGGGTATTAAGACATGTAAAACATACTAGTGATTATAAATTGGTTTATAAATGTAATGATAAATCGATAGTGGGTTACTGCGATGCTGATTGGGCAGGAGATCTCAGAGATAGAAAATCAACCACGGGCTATTGTTTCATGTATTCAAATTGTTTGATTTCATGGTGTTCGAAGAAGCAATGCTCTGTAAGTCTCTCATCAACTGATTCTGAATACACAGCAATTAGTGAAGCATGTTGGTTACAAAATTTGTTAAATGATTTTAGGGTAAAAATTGTCGACCCGACTACAATTTTTTGTGACAACCAGTCCGCAATATCGGTTGCAAATACAAGTAGTGTCAAGCGGTTAAAACATATCGATATTAGATTTCACTATATCAATGAATTAATAATAAAAGGTAGAGTGTCTCTGAAATATGTAAAAACTGAAGAACAGTTAGCTGATATGTTAACAAAAGCCCTAAACAAAGAGTTAATTTTTAAATTCACTAATCAGTGTGGAGTAACCATGTAAATTTATTTGTGTAAAACTTAGGTAAATATTGCATTGAGGGTGGGTGTTGTAATATAATATACAATGCAATATTAAAAGTNAGAAGTTTTTATATTCTTAATATGGCGATACTGTAAACAAATTAGTAGCTATCAAGCTACCGTTGTTGTGTCATGGCGCTATGTGCCTTGTTGAAATTATATTGTTCTTTCTTAAAACTAATAAATAGTTTATTCAAGTGATCCGGAGTATTTCTTTATAAAACCTACAAAATTCATAAGTACTTTTTACACCATAAATTTCTTCTTTTTGTAACACTTTAAACGAAAAAATTACCGTGTACGTTAAGGGGTTAAATCACCGAGAGGCATTTGGCGGAACAGACGTTTGGCAGAAGTGGCGTTTAGCCACCACAGGCGTTTAGCAGATACTGCCAAACGAATTTTTGGCTGAGTGTCGGGTACTCGGCATGGGAGAAGTGCATGAAGTGACAAGATATACTGAAGGAGGGGTAGTTAATATTTTCTTATAATTTTGTATCACCAGTGCAGCTATAAGTACTTACTATCCTGACGAAACCGTGCCTGTCTTCGTATTAATGAGAAACGTCAAAATGTTTCTGAGGAAAATTAATATTTACTGAATTATACTAAATAATATACAATATTATAAGTTTGGCGGTAAGCAAACTTGTTACTCATTGCCTAAACTAGACAGAGTTGGAATTTGCGCAGTTATTAAGGAAATGGATGGTGCCTCTGCTCACCATCCTCCCTTTCCTAGTCACCCCCTTGTTTGGCATTTCACACTATGTTTTGTTTATTTTAATTTTTAGTTCTCGGCGACAGCGGGCAGACAAAACCAGGAGATAGGACAATTATGAGTGTGGAAGGGAAATCGCCCATGGATTGTGTCCTTGTGCCAAGGAACTGTGGCAGTATTAATCCGGGGCGATTTCGGGAAATAAGTGGAAGAAATTGAAACGACGAAGGTCGGGCCGAATGCGAATCCGGTGTATCATCACAGAATAGCTAAAATCTGCAGAAGTGAAACAGTCGCATCTGCCGGTTGGCAAGTAAGTTACCAGGCGCTGCGTGCTGCAGGCCAGTTACGTCACTTTTCTTGCGTGTGTGGCTGAAGTTCGCGGTTAAAGCGGATGTTGTATTCTAAAGGCTGTTATATGATTGAGAATTTGGCTTAGGAAAATACTTTTAATGAAATTCTGATTCCTAAGCCAGTTTTCAAGATATAAACTTGAAACAAATCCTGAGTGTGAGTAATTATACTTTCAAGATCTTTATCAAGGCGAATATAACAATTTTGTTTTCCAGTAATTTTTTTACGTAATTATTAATTTTCCTGTTCTTTCCAGGAAACAGGCTATACATTAATGTCACAAAATGCTTCGATAACAAATAAGTGCGTATTTTTCTTCTCAATTAAGTCCCTAGTCGTACATATCTATCTTTAACAGGAAAGCAAAAAAAGAAAAAAAACTAATTTCAATAACATGTATTTCTCTATACCAAATTCTCAACCAGGTAACAGCCTTAAATACTCTGTAACAAGGCTGGGTTATTCTTGCGCGTTGGATTTCGAATGGTTTGTATGGCAACGAACTTCGCTTTGTGTAATGTGCTCTCTCTTCATTAGCGACAGTGACAACCAAATACGTAAATGTGGGGAACGGAACGCATCAGCCTCTCTTGAAGTTAATTTATGTTGAAAGTTTCCCTGATTGGCAAAATTTAAAACGTGATTTTGTGCAAATTACTGTTAAAATATCTAAACGAATGATTTTCTAACGATTAACATTTAAAATTAAGCTACAATATCACTTAATATGTAAACACTTCCTTTGTAACAGCAGCATTATGGGCCGCATTAGCGCAGTGGCTTAAGTGCTCGCATCCAATCAATTCGATTCCCGATTGGGTCACCTCTGGATTCTCGCTTGTTGAAATCGTGCAATACGATGCCGGAGATCTCCCGTTCCTTCCGCCATTGCATTCCGGCGCTGCTTCATATCCACTTTCTATCACCCTCGTCGGCTCTCGAGAACCTCGTCGTAAAGAGGCGCCCAAACCTCTCTCCTCCACTCTCCACAAAAGAATTTAAATTACAAAAATTCTCCGACTCTAAATTTAAGATCGCACCATATCCTGATATTGCTAGAGATAGGATAATTCCGCGAGTGCAGTGACCTATTGGATAGACTCCACAGTCCTGTGTACATTACAGCCTCAGATGCTTGTTCATTGGCTGCTGCTCCAGAGAGTAGCCAGTGTTACTCCACCCCTGGCAGTATGGCACTCAGTACGTGTTTCCTTGCAATCATGCTATTGGCTCAGAGACGTCCAGGGCGTGTATAATGAACTGTGATCCAATTGCCAACGTGACTTCAGTGTACACGCGTTGGGCGTTTATCTTGTCCTAAAATGAATTCGCGAAATCCCCCTATCCCTACCTATTGTTGTGTACGTGGTTTCGAGAGTTTCCACCAGATGCCAGATCTGATCGGGACCGCTAAATACAACTCTTAAGACTCCCGCTATATAGCATCTATACAGGATGATAAAAAAGTCCCTATCCATTTGTGGGAAATCGCTAATATATCTTGTTGTTGTTTTAGGTAAATGTAAATTTTTATGGCCCCTTTATGTTTGGGGAAGCAACGATTACAGGCAGCAGGTATCTGGACATGTTACAACTGTTTTTGGCACCTCAATTAGAGCAAGATGGTTTTGTTGAAACCGTTGTGTTTCAACAAGATGGGGCACCGCCACATTTTGCAAACATTGTTCGTGATTTCGTGAACAAAATCTTTCCAGGGAGATGGATAGGCCGAGTATCGCAACGCACGTGGACACCGCGGTCTCCAGACTCCACCCAGATCGATTTCTTCGCGTGGGACTACATCAAATCGCTGAGGTATCGAACTAATGTTCGAGATCTTGCAGATGTGAAAGATAGAATTAAACGTGCAATTGATACTATTACACCGCATATGTAGCTGAAGGTTTTTCGATCGTCCTTACAATGTTGGCAGCTCTGCTTTGAAATGGAAGGGGGTCATGCTGAAGTGAGGTAATGTTCTGTGTAGAAGTGTGTGTGGGTTTATTACCGCCATGAAACTTTCTGTCATTTTCGGCCGTTTTCACTTAAAAAATAAGATCTTTATAATCATTCTGTATTCCAATTTTGTACACACACAGACTTTTCAACAAGGTTGAAAAAATGTTACATTCAGTGCAAAGCTGGAGGTGAAACCATGTTGTGTTTTTATGCAAGTTAGCATTTCGTGTACTCCGCAAGTATTTATCGTTAATACATTCTCTATGGAAAATATCGCGAACTTAATTTGTGCATATTCATAATACCACAATAAACACCTATCTTATTCCGCTACCCACCCTATGTTAAATTACGCGTCGTTAACTTATCCAGTAAAAGCATCCACATCGGTATTCGACCTAAACTGAAATCTATTAAAGCTCCTGCTTTTATATATTTCGATTCATCGGAGGAATGGTTTATGGGATACACTGAACGAACTTCCTTCCACAAGCGTCACGTACATCCATGATTCACGCAAGATTCATGGCCTCTCCAGAATGAGTAGTCGGCAGTTCGTTGTCCACAGTCAGCAGTCGTAAATTAATATGTGAGTATCCGTATGAGACTCCACAATGAGTAGTCGAGAGTAGAGGGATTATGGGGACTTTGGGACATCGGTACCTGGGATCGGAGCGTGGGGGCTGTTCGTGCTCTGTCATTCCGGTAGGCCGGCGGCCATATTGGATCCAGGTGACCTTGATCCTGACCTTGGCCCGGTTACCTTTAACCTTAAAAACCGAGAAAAATCCAAATAAATCCAAAAATTTCAAAAAAATTATAAGAAAATTATAAAACAGTATTTAATAAATTTTTTTAAATTTTTTTATATAATTTATTTTGGTTTTTTTTTTATTTTTTTATTTTTTTTAAGAATAGTTGCATACAAGCTATGTACCAACGAAAGTTAATACTTCAAACGACTCTTCGTGTTTTACATCTGATTATTTGGTATTTAGGTTTTTTTCTATTTGGATACGGATAATCAAGAATGAAATAATACTTTGATCGCTACTGAATTTTTATCGCCAAAATATATTTTAATTTGTTTCTGTAATGATTAGCGAAATGAAACACTGCGTATCGCGATTCAATGGCGACTGAACGACCATAGCTTTATTACTAATGACATAGAGAAAACAACACGATGACATAGAGATAACAATAGGTGGCGCTAGTTGTTACAGTTTTCATACAAATCATAACACCCCCACTTATCAAAATATTACACACTTTCAATTCCCAAAAGTTTTATAAATCTATAATGTTTTACTGAATTTAAACTCTTGGTTAGCATATCCGCTGGCATATCAGCTGTTGGCAAATATTGAATATGCACAATTTTATCTGATATCATGTTTCTGCATAAGTGGTATCTAACATCAATGTGCTTGGTTTTATTGTGAAAAATAGGATTTGCCGACAACTTCTGTGCACTCTGATTATCATTACATATAGTGATTGTATACATTTTCTCTGTAATCTCATATTGCAAGTTTCTAAGATATATTGCCTCTTTACAAGCTTCTGAAATTGCTATATATTCAGCTTCTGTGCTAGATAATGCTATTGACTTCTGTTTTTTACATTCCCAAGAGATGACACAACCTGATAACATAAAACAATAACCTGTATATGACTTTCTGTCCATAGTATCATTAGCCCAGTCGGCATCAACAAAACCTTTAACATCACAATCTTTATTCTTACTATATTTTAAACCAAAAGTTCTTGTATGTTTTAAATATTTAAGTATCCTCTTTACATATGACCAATGCTCTTCACCATGACAATTATTGAACTGACTCAAATATCCTACTGCATAAGCAATATCCGGTCTTGTAAGGACTGCCAGATACATCAAACTACCTATAAGTTGTTGATATGGATTCTGGTTTTGAGCATTTTCACATTTAGTAACATTCAATTTAGCCTCCATAGGAGTCTTAACAGTTTTACAATCAACCATATCAAACTTGTGCAAAAGTTGATCGATATAAT
This sequence comes from Clitarchus hookeri, assembly GCA_002778355.1. Classification (NCBI taxonomy): domain Eukaryota; kingdom Metazoa; phylum Arthropoda; class Insecta; order Phasmatodea; family Phasmatidae; genus Clitarchus; species Clitarchus hookeri. The sequence continues at coordinate 257,416 of NQII01000188.1, read as the reverse complement.
TTTCTTGGCTTAAAGTAATTACATTATTACTCTTATCAATTTTAACATCCATACCTAGACAACGCTTTACTTGTCCCAAATCTTTTATTTTAAACTGACAATTCAATATTTCTTTTAACTGTAACATTTCTTTTTTATCGTTCGAAAAAACAAAGAAATCATCGACATAAAGAGTGACCATTGTCTTACAACCATTTACAACTTTGCTATATAAGCATGGTTCCAGTTTAGATTTCTTATAACCATTTAGAATCAAACAATTGTCAACTTTCTCATGCCATGCTCTGGAGGATTGTTTGAGGCCATATATAGCCTTTTTCAACTTAAGGACTTTGTTTTTATCATTCTCTGAGCAAACAAAACCGTCTGGTTTTTGCATATATATAGTCTCATTCAATTCTCCATTCAGAAAGGCTGTTTTCACATCTAAATGTATTATATCAAGATTTAACTGTACAGAAATTGCAAATAACAAACGCAATGTGGTGTGCCTCACAACAGGGGAAAAGGTTTCTTCATAGTCCACACCATACTTTTGACTATAGCCTTTGGCTACTAATCTAGCACGGTAACGAATCTGGTTTTCACTGTCACACTTTTTCTTCAATACCCACTTGCACTTTACCACTGTTTTACCGTCTTCAGGTTCCACAAGCTCCCAAGCATTGTTATCCTCAAAACACTGCAGCTCCTCTTGTATAGCTTGCGACCAACACTCCTTATCTGGACCCTGTAGTGCATCTTCCACCGACAACTCATCAATATGTAATCTGTCACTTTCTGTACACATATTTGAGAAACCATATCTATCTGGTTTTTGTCTTTGTCTAGTAGGCAACGCGCGTGATTGTATCGTTTCATCAACTTCAGTGGAACTGTCCGAGTCTGCAGTATCACCCTGCACATAGGTTTCATCATCATTAAATCCTGAAGTACTAGTATACGAGTCATCAGATTGATTGTTGTCCCCCATTGAATCTGCATTTACTTCGCCAATATCGGTATCAACATTCTCCTTCTCTTTAACTACAGTTAGGTTCTCTGTATTCAAATTTTTTTCCATAATAATGACGTCTCTGCTGGTTGACACTATCTGAGTTTTAGGGTTGTAAACTCTGTACCCCTTTACTTCCTCTGAATAACCTACTAAGATGCACTTCTCAGACTTCTTGTCCCACTTCGCACGTTTAACTTTGGGGACATGCACCATGACAGTACTACCAAATATCTTCAAATGACTAATATTAGGCTTGCTGTTAGTCCATAACTCGTACGGAGTTTTATTATTTAATCCAGCTGCTACCGTTCTATTTTGCAAATAAACAGCAGTATTACTTGCTTCTGCCCAAAATTTCTTCGGTAGATCAGCTTCAAACAAAAGGCATCTCGCTTTTTCTATTAAAGTTCTATTCATGCGTTCGCATAAACCATTTTGTTCAGGCGTGTAAGGATTTGTTTTTTGATGTATTATTCCCATTTTTTTCAGGTAATCATCCAATTCTTTATTACAGAATTCACGTCCGTTATCACTCCGTAAAATCTTTATCTTTTTTCGGAGAACATTTTCAACTTTAGCTTTGTATTGTTTAAAGCATTCAAAAGTTTCACTCTTATTTTTCAAAAAATAAATATGTGTCATTCTGCTGTAATCATCGACAAAAATANTATTGTTTAAAGCATTCAAAAGTTTCACTCTTATTTTTCAAAAAATAAATATGTGTCATTCTGCTGTAATCATCGACAAAAATAAGAAAATACCTTGACCCTCCTAGAGAAGCATTCTCCACAGGTCCGCAAAGATCTGTATGCACTGTATTCAATAATTCAGTAATTCTGTCACCCTCATGAGAGAACGGCAAGCGACTTTGCTTCCCCCTCACAACATGTGACACAAGACATCTTGCTTATATCTGTATTCTTATCCAATTGCAATCCTTCCACAGCATCCTGCATCTTGTTAAGATAGTTGCTATTAATATGTCCCAGTCTCCTATGCCAGGTTTCGCCGGATTCCATCACAGCAGCTGACAAACACATGGGCATGTTTAGTTTGTATACTCCATTTACTAATGAGGCTGTAGCAACTTTTTCGCCTTTTCTATTATAAATGATACAACTGTCACTCGTGAAGGACACTCCATTGCCATTGCAGATTAATTGACTCACAGATAAGAGATTTGTTGTGATACTTGGAACACACAACACATCTTTGATTGTCACATCAAACTTGCTATCTTCTGTTAAAGTTTTAATCTGCACATCACCGGAACACTCAACAGGCACCTTACTATTGTTAGCTACAATTATTTCTTTAGTGCTCTGTTCGTATGAAACATTTGTAATCCAATGTTTATTCGTTGTTAGGTGCACACTTGCCCCCGAGTCGACATACCAATCGTTTTTGCTAAAACTGCCTGTTAAAAATACAGCACTGAAGGCATTTGTTTGCTTTTGTTCACTGTGCGTATTATATTTCTCTTTATTGGGACATTTCTTTCGGAAATGGCCAATCTGTTTACATCTAAAACATTTGATGCTTGATGACTTTGACATTTGTGAGCCATCTTTTTTATGGTCTTTAACCACAGACTTTTCTTTTTTCTTATGTTGGTATTTACGAAAACTAGCAAATGCACCACTAGTTTCATTCGTTTCAGTTTCCTCCATGTCCAATAATTTCGTTTTAATGGCGTCCGTTGTTATGCAAATTCCAGAATGTTCTATGGCCATAATCATTGGCGAAAACTTTTCAGGCATCCCCGCCAACAATAATGACCCGATCCATTCGTCATTTATGTGAAAACCAGTTCCAGCTAATTTTTGTCCATTTTCAACTATTTGAGTCACATAGGCAGTTATTGAGATACAATTTTCAAGCCGAATAGAAATTAAATTTCTCAACAGACTTATTCTTCTGGTAAACCCCGCATCGTCAAATAACTGCTTTAGTTTCGTCCATAGCTCCTTTGTAGAAGTAACGTTTTTTATATGAACGTAAATCGAGGGATCAATGGTCAAGATCAATTTTGCTCTGGTTTTAGCATCATCCGTGGCTCCTATTGCTTGTTGATTCGGCTCCTGCTTGATGCATCCTAGCATGCCCTCCAAGACCAGGAAATTCTCTGCCGCAAAACACCATTCACTATAATTCTCGCGTCCTTTCAACTTAGGGACGCTTATCACATAGTTCGAAGCCATTACGCAGTCACACACACACACACACGATACGCACAATTAATAGTCTCCTTCAGCGAATATAATTATACTCAGTACTTATCATACCGTACAAACTATCGCGAGATTATTATTCAATTGTTTACTGGGCCCATAACCTGTAATTATTAGCGAAATGAAACACTGCGTATCGCGATTCAATGGCGACTGAACGACCATAGCTTTATTATTAATGACATAGAGAAAACAACACGATGACATAGAGATAACAATAGGTGGCGCTAGTTGTTACAGTTTTGATACAAACCATAACAGTTTATTTTAGTTAATAGTACACTTTTACAAACATGCTTTCAATCAACTGCTCATTGTGCATGCTACACTTGCAATTCATAACTGCAGACAGCGGACTGCACGACTGCCGACTGCTGACAGCGAACTGCCCACTGCTCATTCTGGAAGAGCCACCAGAGTCGGAGTTCGGAACTTTACGCTTCAAGGAACTCGTCGTCGAATGTCTTCCGCCATGAAAAAGAACAAGGCTGTGTTCAAATCCGCAATGCAATGCCCCCTTGATCCCTTCCCGTGCCATGAGCTCTCGTTACCTTTACGAGAGATATTCTTTTGCGAATTCGGACGCCTGTTTTCGTCTCCACCTCGCGTTTTGTTCTTTCGAATTTCGCTGTACGCGAGTTTCATTTGTCTTTGTGACGTTAGCAAGTGTCTTCCGCTACCGTGCAAGGTTGTAAACACAAAATGAATAATATTTCAAACAGTTGCTCATCAGAAAAAGAATTATGACTCGAAAATGACAAGTGACTCATGCCTTTGGCTGGAAGGGATATTCTAGGGTGCATCCAAGTCCTTACCGCGAATTCCGACAGCGACGATATGACGTCACATGAGGGATGGACATTTAAAGTTCACGAAGCCATGTAAGAGCTTTTGACTTGTGAATTCGATCACGGCCTAAGTCTGATGTGGATTTACAAAGTGTTGGCGATATGGCATATTTAATTAAAAATTTCAAGAAAACCAACATTTAAATTTTAGAGAAAGAAAAACTTAGATCAATAAATTTACAAGAAAGCAAGATATTTTTATGATGTTAGCTTTTCGAAAGATGTATTGACGTATTTGACTAGCAAAGAATTTTGATCGTGAAAATTACAAAAACTGTTTTTAGTAGAGTTTATACAGGATCTGCCACTTATAGGAATTAGCCAGGAAAAAAAATGTGTATACGAAGTTTTGAGTGAAATTTGTATTCGTAGTCTTTAGTGCAAGATAGCTGAAGATATATTGAGTGGCTGGCCTTGATTTCATCATGGCAGACATGACAATCACTCACTTCATAAAAGGAAATTCGCTAAAAACCTGTCTGGGAAATGCCACGCTGCTGCCTGGTATGTCTTTGCTGTACTTACATTGTGGCATTTTAAAAGCACATTATTCGTCATAAAATATGACAGTTTTTAGTACAGCTTGAAGATATCAACCTAATTTTCTAAAGAATTACGAGTTGTAGGAAACAAAAATTCAAGATGCTTTGATGTTCGGAGGAGTGGGATCTTGGCAAGACCTTGGCGTACCGGTTTTGGTACCGGGATTAATGGATTGCGAAGCTCATGAGGAAGTTTTAGGCATCTAAGCGATACCCGCACTGTGGCAACGATTTGGGATCAGCATATTTGATTTTTAGCATGACAGTGGACACGTCCACAACGCAAAGGTTATCTATAACCGAACGGTGTGAGGACGTGGCAGTCATAGAACTTGAATGACATGAAGACTTTTTGGACGAATTGGAATGCCGGTTGAAACAACATAGCTCTTCGTCGTGTTGAAGGAGGAACGGAACCAAATTTCTGCACGTATATGCTGACATTGGTGTAGAAATCTTCCTCGAAGGGGAGAGGCTATGATGCGATGAAAGGAGGATCTGCATTATATGGACACTATGTCACATCCCGAATAGTCCATTAATATGGGTATCAGGTTAATCAATTTCCGTGTAACATAGTCTCTTTCTAATAATTTGCAATGGCCCTACTTCGTGGCATAAATATTCAATATATGCCAGATGGCGATTTAATACGTAATATTTATTGTTACAGTACTTATTTGGCATCATTTATAGCCTACATTCAGTGGGAAAGAAATGCTTATGAGATTACTGTCAGTGTGCTTTGGTGTGTGTGTGTCTGTGTGTTCCCCTTAAAAACTTATGAACGCATAAACTGAATTTCACCAAACTCGGTACACATACAGTACTTAGTAAGGACTCCCGACTTGTATAGTTTTCAATCATGCCGGACGCTTACTTTCATAATGATGGTCATTTAAAAAAAGTGAAAGCTCGACCGAGATTCGATACCCAAATCGTTTGCGCCCGAGTAATCTGAGCTATAGGGATTAGGGACTAGCGATAAAATTGGAATGTTTTTAAATAGCTCTACGTACATTTCGAACACAAGACCCCAAGCCCAATTAGTTGCTGAAGATGCCACTTCGGCGCTGTCATATCGCGATGCAGCTCTTGGTATTCTCAGTAGAAGCGGTGACCCACAGCAAGGCGGTCGCGCGCGGCTCTCCGATTAGTCACTTCCGAGTAACGAGCTCCTGGGGTCACCACTAACCCCACCATACCAGTCACGTTACAAAGTGCGTGTTTTTCTTCTTGTAATCTGCCCGAGTTTTTGTGCATCTGGCACATCTTTTTTTACTGTACAGTTACGACAGTGTTATATCGGTTTCGTAGTGCTCATTCTGTCTCAACAAGGACTAGTTGAGGATGATATAAACATAGTTTGTGATGATAACAGTACTGTGTATTGCGATGCATTAACTATTCACAGTGAACATATCAGCGCTTCAGAAGAAGAATGTTCTAGTTCAGAGTCTGGCCGTTCTGACATTAATGATTCATCTGACGAAGGTCTACATGATCGTTGTAATTATCGGTGTGGTATAAATAACTGCAAGAGGGCAAAAACCCTCCCGCACCAAGCAGAACACGTGCATGCAATATAGTCACCAAATTATCGGGTGTAATAAGCAATGCAAGGATGTGTTAACGTAAAAAAACCTATTGAAGCATGGAGGTTACTGATTGACGAGAGCATGATTCTAAGTATTGTTGAATCTACAAATCAATAAATTACACAGCTTTCTGCTTCATATGGCCAACATGCTCTGGGTTGTCAATTTATACAACACACTGATAAAATTGAAATGGAGGCTTTCTTTGGTCTACTATATTTAGCTGAGGTCTTGAAGTCGAATCACGTAGATGCAGAATCTTCAACAGATGGGACATGTCATGACATTTCCCGAGCTGTGATGAGCTCAAAAGGTGTCTCTTCTTACTCTCAGCACCACGTTTTGACGACGAAGGGACCATGCAAGAAAGAAATCTAAAAGATCATCTAGAACCCATATAAACTATTTTTGATGCGTTTATCCACAACTGTCAATCAGAATTATTCATGTGAGTAATACATGACTATTGATGACATGCTTGTTCCATTTCGGGGAAAATGCAATTTCCGAATGTTCATGAAAAGAAATCCAGCTAAGTGTGGACTGAAGATAACGTGTCTGTGTGATGCAAGAACACATTTGTTGTCAAATTCCTTTATTTACTCCGGGAAAAACACTGATTGTGATCCGAAAGAGTTAGGAATTCCTATTTTGAATGTTTTGTCACTTGTACAACCTACTGTCAATTCTTACAGGGATGTTACTGGTGATGAATGGTTTCCATCATTTGAAGTTGTTGACGAACTACGAGAAAACAAATTGACGCATGTGGGCACACCACGGAAGAAGAAGCGAGAGGTGCCAGCTTGTTTTCCAACCTAACAGAACTTGGCCAGTTAATTCTTCCATTTTTTGGATTCATCGGAGACACTACAATAGTACAATAGTTTCGTACCATCTAAAAAGATGAAATTGTAATTCTAGTATCCTCCATGCATTACGATGCAAATATTGACGCGAAGATGAAAAAGAGAGACAGAAATAATAGGGTCTGACAATATGGCTAAAACTGGTGTTGATAAACCTAATCATAAATTGGCGAACTACTCTTTTGGTCGCAGAACTAAACGATAGCCAATTGCAATTTAGTATGCAGTGATGAACATTGCAGGTGTCCATGTATTTGTCATTTATAATGATGCAAATTACCAAGACAGCATGCAGTATAGACAATTGTTGGTACGCTAGGCCAGGAATTAATACATCAGCTTATACAGCGCAGATCCGAGATAACAAATTTACCAAAAAAAACTTCTGGTTACAGTACGCAGACTGGCTGGAAAGGAGCAGTTGTCAGGTTTTCGACTCGGTACTCCTGCCATTTGCCCTCCAAAGGAACGTAGGTGCCACTTGTATCACGAAACATGTGACATAAACACCCTACAGAATGCAGAAACATGTGCCAGAAACACCCTACATAATGCGGAAACATGTGCCAGAAACACCCTACAGAATGCGGAAACATGTGCCAGAAACACCCTACAGAATGCGGAAATATGTGCCAGAAACACCCTACATAATGCGGAAACATGTGCCAGAAACACCCTACATAATGCGGAAACATGTGCCAAAAACACCCTACAGAATGCGGAAAATGCCAGCGAGGTGCATGCAAGACCCACAGCATCACACAGATAACTTGCGCTAGTTGCTTCGGAAATGAATAGGAGACAATTTCTATTTTTACACTTATGATGGAGTCCATCAAAACACCACTGCCAGATTTTTATGTATTTACTTTTTTCCGTGTTTTACATGTTTACTGAATGTGAACATTTTCAAGAAAACCTGTGTTGACCAAACTTTTGTAAAAACATAATTTGAGGTATTATTTTATTGTGCCTGCCTTAATACACCGTCGGTAATAGAAACCCTGTTGTGAGAGGAGAGCACCAGCCGGCTTTGAAGCCTCAAGTCCAATAAACGCGCCGTGACGATGCTGTGTACAGCGGCGCGTAGGCCTGCTGTACCGATGAAGAGCGGATGGTTTGTATAGCAGACTCCACTGCTGTAAGCAGGCAATAACAAACTACTCTATTACAATTCGACAAACAGGCGAGCCCGATCATGCCGCGTAGATCAGCAAATACAAGTTGATACGGTACCAATCAATACTTGTTCATCTTAATAGAATTTTCCCCAATATTAAATTGTTAACGGGCTACTGAAGGCCTAATAAATCTATGTACGCAATAAACATTACGAAATTCAATAAACTATATCGTCGTTTCTGGAGTATGAACTGAGGACTATCACCGGAAGGAGAATTGTAAAATTAATTAAGCGTTCGTCACAATTTCAATACGAGGCCTTATGAAAGGCGCTTTACTATAGTAAACCGTATTAACACGGCCGTCGATATCAGTTCCCTTCATCGAATCCACAGTGACATAATATAACTTGACATGCTCTGTAAATAGCTCATGGTAAATTCATACGCATGCGGTTTATTTGGAACCTGAATTATTTGTAACCGGAAGTATCAATTGCGCCACTATAATGCATTGAATTAATTCTTAGTGAAAACTACTTTCGCTAGACATTGAATTGAGTACGGAGGTTCTATAGCAGGATCTACAAGATCTACAAGACGCCACAAAATTTATTTTCGAGGGTGTCTGGTTAATCTCCTTTACTTCCAACATCACTGACACATGTGTTGCTGCAGGTTACAGAGGTCGTGTTGAAAATGATGAAAAAACTAACTGCAACGTTTTACAAGTCCCTGTATATCGAAATGAAATGCTTCCTGATTCTTATGGAGCTAATGTTGAACTAAAGCAACGTTTTTTTTATAAGGCATCTTAACTCTTGGAATTGTTCCCATATTTATTAAATGTTAACCAAAGGCATTTCGAATTTATCACATTCCAATTAATAAAATATCCAAGTAATTAAAAGTTTATGCATATATTTTGAATGTATACATCGTTTTATTAATTAACTTACACAAAACATTCATAAAAAAATACGGTTCAAAATAATGTTTTTTTTTCCAAGTTTTACCCATGATATTTATTTTATAGCTTCTAAAGCAATTATTTGAACCCATTATTTCATAAACATGATAGCTGTTAATTTTTTTATATTTAATTTTTCTTAACTTACACGTGTATTTATGTGCATGTGACGACTCTTAAAAATAAATTATTTATTTGCGTAACTGGAGACTTGCTTTATGATACATGAAGGATGATTGATTGTACATTTGCTAAATATGCATAGCAGAAGTGCTTGTGAGAAAAACCCTTAGCGTACACTTGCTTCTAGGGCTGAAAAACAAATCCGTCAGCTGGCCAATTCACAGAATTGGAGTATCTTAAGAAAAAAATCAGTAACATAAGATGAATTAACGATATGAGTATATCGTTTTGGTTTCATGAGATTCGTTCGTTATACAGACAATATACGAACAGAATTTAATTAAGTTAAAAAAAAATCCAGAAGGTAATATAACACTCTCGAGCAGATAAGTGAAAATAAGTCGACGAAGGAACGATGAGAAATGTTTGCATGGAGTGAAAACGCAGATATTTCAGAATCATAGGGTTGCTTAACTGTAGGCGTTCTAAGTAGTTATATGACTAACCAGCAGACATGCTAGAACAAAAGGTGAAATTCACGAACATTCATTTTAAAAATGAATCAGCAGACATGCGTCTGCAAGGTGGTGTTACAGATTAGATACGTACACTGAGACGAAATGGGGTGGCGGTTCGTTTGTTGTGGGCGTACCTATTTTCTCATTGGTTGCGCGAGGCTCTGGGAACGGGCCTTGTGTCTGATTGGCTACTGAATACTGCGATAGGTTCCCTAATGGTTTGACTGCCGGCTGGCGAGTATATTAAGAGGCGCTGATTGGGGAACGGCGTTCCGACATGTTGCCGACCAGTGACGCCATTTTGCTGGCGTGTGTGGCTGGAATTCATGGCATGGGCGGCAGTTTCACCTCTGCGAGGTGGTATCCAGCTGAAAAAAAGGTGAGTTTGTTGCCTAACTTCAGGCGCTGTAGGCAATCAAAGGACATACTAGTATATAGGCACCTGTAAGTCATCTACAGAATGTTCGGACCAGTTGTAATACAAAATCCTTACACTTACACCCGGGAAAGTATTTTCATATCATGTAATTGTGTTGGAAGTTGTGGTGTATAACGCTAGGGGAACAAGGCAGTGCGATCATGCGTTCTAAGTAGCATAGGAAGCAGGCGTGCGACGCTGCGTATGTAATAATTCAGTTTCACGCTCCTACGACCTATGCAACTTGTTATACATGCATGACCGCACCGCCTTGTTCTCCGGGTGTTGTACGCCGCAAACTTTAAACACAATTATTTTATATAAAAATACGTTTCCGGATGTAAGTGCACAGGGCTTTTATTTTACCACTGGCCCAAAGAAACTGTGACTGGAGTTTGGGCACCGAGTTTAAGAACGTTCTGTATACTCCGGGAGTAAGAGATTATCACATTGCCAACGTGCTGGCTCCTTACAGAAGAGATTGACATGTTGCCTAGCTACAGGCACTTTTCACGTGGAAATGAAGATCCAACATACACGCACATGAAACTAAACAGCACTCCGGACAAACAATATGGAATAGTTGCCTACCCGAAGAAACTTAGCACATTTAAATGTTGGGGCTAGCAAAGAAACTTAACACCACAATTGCCTGAAGATGCAACACTCCGGGATACGTAACTGGTTTGTTTCCNATATATTTACTGGCGTGTTGGAGTAGAAGGACACGCTCGCACAAATAAGACACACATCCAAGTTAAGACATCTCCGTTTTAGCTTCACTCTGTTGGCTATTCCTTCAATACCTCACAGTTAAGAGCAGTACTGCCGGACTTGTATTTAAAGAAATGTTTGGCTTTCATAATTTTTCACTCCATTTTATTTTTTTCGCTCCGTGCACAAGCACTCAAAGCGAGGTATTGAAAGTAACCCCGCAAATGAAATAAGGAAGAATTAATTTTGTTTTGTTGTGTTCTTAGAAAAGTTACCAGGGAAAAAAAAAATTGGTAATTTCACTCGGTGGATTGTGTAAATATTGGCAAACATTTGAAGTGTGTAAATGTTGCATAATTTCCCGGGAATTAAATTTAAGTTGTTACCTTGCAAACCCGTNCATAATTTCCCGGGAATTAAATTTAAGTTGTTACCTTGCAAACCCGTCAAGTACGTACGGGAGAATTCCTTCCAAGTACGCAGTTCGCTTATGAGCGTTCACATAATATCGTTATGCTCGCTTGACGGGGCAGCTAGACTGGTGATGTTTGAAACTTAAGCCCCCACACAGTCAACCTACAACTTACACCCTGATGACACCTAAATGTTTTAGAATGTAGTGTTATCACCAGGCCACGTCGCGTTCCTTTATCATGCAAACCGTGTAACATAAACTCCAAAAAAAANTAGAATGTAGTGTTATCACCAGGCCACGTCGCGTTCCTTTATCATGCAAACCGTGTAACATAAACTCCAAAAAAAACTTTAAAAATTGTACTTGCAAATTCGTGGCAATGGTGCCTCGAATAAGAAATAACTTAGTAGCTCATTNAAAAAAAACTTTAAAAATTGTACTTGCAAATTCGTGGCAATGGTGCCTCGAATAAGAAATAACTTAGTAGCTCATTTGTGGCATTTAATGGCGGGAGCCTTGCTCAAAACAAAAAACGCGCAAACGAAGACGCGAAACATGGTTGTCTGAAACCTGGCAAAACTTTATTAAAACTGATGGTTTCGCTTTGTAAGATATTTTCCAACGCCGAGAACGTGTCACTGGCAAAAGATGATGCGAAATTTTAAAATAAAAGGAAATCCGAAAGTTATTCACCATCATCTGAACGGAACTGATTTAATGGGCCGGCCCCATGCTGCAGCCTCCACAAATTTCGCCCCTGCTGTCATTCCTTTTTCGGACATTCAGCAACCTCGGCTATAGCTAGGTCTGATTTTAATTCGTGGTGGAACAAGAAAAACTTGTAGCTCGCGCAGGTCCTTTTTGGATTCTTCGGCTCCACCTTAGTTATAAAAAAAATGTGGTGCAGGGAAACTTGTGGTTTTAATGCACGAATATTCACCTGTTTGATATTACTGAAACCATAACATCGAATCTTTCTTTCGTTATTAGGTATATTAAGGCCCTATGACTTTACAATTTTCGGAAGTTGAACCAGTGGCAATATCTCCAAATTAATGAAAATATTATTGCAGACCGCTGAAACCCTTAGGGTGAATATGGGGTAGAGTGTGCATGCAAGTTGCGCAATAACAAATATTCGCGCCCCAAAATTGAAATGTTTTTCTTTCTACAGAACTGTCAGAAACCGTGTGGCTTTGACATAGTTCAGCACACTCTTTACATAAATAAAATCTTTGATGTTCCTGTACACTGCTTCTGATGAAGCTATAACACAAGTAAAATATAATAAAGTTACGCAAGATGTAATAATTTTTTTTCTCGTAAAAGTGAAAATTTATTGTAAAGTCAAATGTAAACCAACGGAATGTCATTATTTGAACTCTTCAATACGATAGTTGTTTTGGATATTCTGGAGCCAGTAATAGGAAAATGCAGAGAAGATGAAAATTAGTCCAGCTCATTTTTATTCTGTAATGAATCCTCCACTAGAATCACTGAAACTATACTTTACCAGTGACTGAATTTCACTGATTTTAGGCGAGCACGACAAAGGTTCGGGTTCGAATCCTTGTAAGAAATNTACTTTACCAGTGACTGAATTTCACTGATTTTAGGCGAGCACGACAAAGGTTCGGGTTCGAATCCTTGTAAGAAATTGAGTCCTTTTTTATGCTGGTTTAGGTTAACACAATAAGTAAGCCGTCCACACTTGATTCCTGACATAAAAACCAATGTTTAAATGCGACTGCTTTCATGTAATTGCAATATACATGATTTACACTATTGTTTTCTGCGCGGGGCACTGATTCATTGACACTTTCCACAGATTCATTATATTACCAGCATAATATTCAGATACTGGTATTTCATTCCTTGAAAACGCTGACTAAGCCTTATACGTAGTATAGAAGCCCGAAGAAAACAGCGGACTATCGAAAAGAACACAAGAAAAAAATGCAGCCTACGTAGTGCAGAGAGGTTAGTGGAAATAATAATTAAGAGAGTTTTCTTAATGTGCAAAACATTCACCACCTGATTTTCAAGTTAGGATACTATGCACCTCTCTTTAAACCGTATGTTAGCTCTCAGCTGATTGAATGNATCACCACCTGATTTTCAAGTTAGGATACTATGCACCTCTCTTTAAACCGTATGTTAGCTCTCAGCTGATTGAATGAATGATTTTTCCAGCCCCATTATGGCGTCTACTGTATTATCCACATTCACACATCCAGCAAAGCTTAGGGTTTCGCCCGCGCACCATGTGCATGACCTGTGGGCGAGTAGAACAACTCCACAATAGCACGAGTTCCTTTTTGAATAGTGGCGGCGTTCGCCAATATTCACATTCGTCCATGGTTCTTCTTGTGTGGTCAAAATTCGCGTAATTCAGTACAGCCAAGACTAAGAGGATGTACTCGAGTTGCAACTAGCAATTTTTTTACTTTTAGGTGTTGAGTCAGTCGAGGGCCTACGATATGTACGGTTTAAGCTTTTACAGAATATTAGGCCAACGGTTGTAGCCCTTCCGGTAGTTTTGAAAGATGCATCGCTTAAGAAATGACGAATGTATCACTACGATGATAAGATAAAAGTAATTGACAAGGTCACAAGATTATTTTATAACCTACAAACTGTCGTGTGTGTGTATATATATATATATATTATAACCGATTCGTTGCTGTGTTTTTGTGTCGTATACCTCTTAGGGGTTACTGCCTTTCACCCCTTGACATCTGAAGGGTACAAGGGAAAAAGAATGATTTTCCATTTTTACAGAAAATTGTGTTATGGTATCATTTGATAGATAATTGTCAGTATTGTTGGCATACCAAAGCAGAACGGTTAAAGGAGATAAGAGTCCGAAATAACAGGCCTCGGAAGCAACGCTTCCACGGGAGTAGTTTATAGTTTTAATTGCATTTTACTCAAAACTAACCATCTTGTTGCCCCTGTAATTCTCTTGTTACTTGATTTAAGTCCGTACGGTTGTGCTTGCAAGCGCTAGTGGTGAAATGCAACCCATTGACCGTTCAGTTAATTAACGGTTACAGAGAGGAGAATGAATTAAATTCACGCTTTGGGAATATGTATACGGTTCAACGGAATTCTCTGTAAATTACCATTAATCACTTTTACTCAGCATATGGTCTTTAATCACCATCTACTCCTAGCAGCGTAATACCAATGATCTGGCATGGGGCCAGTAGGACGTAGGCCCTTCTTCCGCTACAGCCACGACCTCCAAAATTCGGGAGAATTATTGCAATAATTTGCGGAATTTGGTTCCATTTCTCGTTGGACAAGATGTAGTGTTTTGTAGCCGTTCCATCTGGCTTTTGACAGAATCTTCAGGTCGTCCAAAAGGTGTTCAATACGGTTGAAGCATGACTTTGGACTGGTCAGTTTTAATTCTCTTCCATATCCAAAGTTTATTTGGTTGCAAATTTACTATATTTTTAATCATCTTCTATATCCAGAGTTTATTTTGTTGCAAATTTACTATATGGACGGTTGCGCCGTTTTACTGAAAATGAAATGGACTAATTACGAAATTCTGCCACATTGAGTTGTCCAGAAATTCTTCATAGACCTTTGTATTCGTGGATGTAAGATGCTAAACTCTCGTTCGGACGCTTATGAGGTTTGGCCTGTGCTTCGACGTTGTTAACACTTTTCAGACCCAATTCAATTTACGGATTCAGCTGTTGCAAATAATAAATATTTGAATGTATAGGTGCTGTACTAAAGCCGATAAAAAAACTTGTTTCGTCAATCGCCATCACGACCAATAAGCTATATAGGCTTGTTTTATTATGTTAATAAGAACTACTCTTAACATAGAAAAATATCACTATTTATGGATCAGTTAACCACGTGGAGGATAAACGGGCATAAGACACTCAGTGTACAGTACTGGCCAAACATAATTTTCTTGTGCGTTTTGCACACAGTTGTATAAACCTAATCTCAATGGATTAAAACACAGAGTACTTAAGATTACAGAGGTGAGACAGCAACTGATACAGCGAATTCCATCCGCACGCGCCAGCAAAACGGCGGCACTGGCCAGACAAAAAGGCGCCACTGTCCACCAACAAGTCGGAACACCGTTGGCCAATCAGCGTCTGGTAACGTTTCGCAGCACGCGGTAGCCAATCAGACCCATGGCTCGTTCCCATAGTCTCGCGTAACCAATCAGAGAATGGGCGAACCCGCATCAAAGGAACCGCCACGACATTTCGCCTGTGTGCACTGATCTTCTCTGTGGTAAACTCGTTCGGTCACACATTAGTTTACTGAGTTCAAGTGACGCAATCACGTAATTATTTTTGGCACGTGCTGTACTTGTGCTGAGCATTTTCCTTGCAACCAGTGAACAACGTTCTGCGTGCTCGACGATGTTGGCATTAACCTCTCATTTCAAGGAGGCGTAGAAAATTCCTCAAATTAGATTGGCACAAGGAAGAACTCTCGAGATGCTTCACACTGATGCCTTGCTGTGTACAGTGCAGGCAATAAGCATAATTAATTTGCAACGTGTCCCCGACAATGGATGCGGTGATCGAACGGTTTAAATCTGCACTACGCTGCCAAGTCACATCACGTACACATCAGTGGCGTACGCAGACCCGTTTCTCGTAGTAAGTGATCCAAAGCTTTGGAGCGGAATGGAGTGGAGAGATTTGGGAAGCTCTTAAGGGCATTGCCTACCAGCTGGCAACTGCGGAATTTAAATAGGAAATACCACGGTAAGGAAATTTCGCCTCAGTACGTTAATTTTTAAAGATGGACGTTTCAAACGAAATGTATTCTTCACCATTATTTTAGAAGTTCCATACAGCGGAGATGTTTCCATAACATGTTTAGCCTGTTTGCAAGGAATTTAAAAAATTTATGCTATACAAAAAAAGTACATACTGCCTATCTATATTGAAAATTATTTACGCTCGTAGGGATTTTCTCCTAAAAAATTCGCGAATAATACAGTTAGTTTAAAACGCATACCTTTAAAACTAACGCACTGAGGCAAAATTTCATTAACATGGGATTTCCCATTAAAATTTCGCAGTGAGGTAAGTATGGAGCTGAGCGGGGTAAACGGGATATCCCCGAGAAAACCCACCTGCCAGCGGCATCGTCCGGTACGATTCCCACATGCGAAAATCCAGAAGCGACCCCACCGGGAAACGAATTTGGTTCGCCTAGGTGGGTGGTGGGTGAATAGTCTAACCACTTCACCACCGCGGCCTCCTCCAAAGCGTTGGAGAATTTTTCTTTTGTCGTGGGGAGAGGGGATTGCAATAAAAATTGCACCTGGGAAATGGGGGTCCTGAGGTTTCTCCGCCGGGAAATATTATTTTAACTTCCAAGACATGCGTGTGTGTTTCTCTGATTAGTTCTTTGAGGCACACTTTAAACAGACCATTAATACGTTCACAAACTTTAACGTTTTATTAAGCTGGCACAATAATTTTATTATAAAAAATAAAATTACTTTTTTTTAAAACAGATTTTTACTATGCAAGACCAGCGAAGCGCGGAAGTTACCTCCCAATCCAACGCAAAGTCTAACGCTCGTGATTTTTCGCGGAAAAATATCAGTACACGGTAGACTTCAGTATTATAAGCACAAGACAGCAGTTGGTTTATTGCCGTTGGTTGCTGTCTGCTTGAGAAGGCGTTTTCATATTTGACAGGGCCGCTCAGGATTCGGCAACATCGGCACGGCTCCTACGTGATTCGTGTACAGACGGTAAACACGTGCCAAAAAGTAATTCAAGATATGTAATCGACCCTAAAGTGTTTTGAAATATAACTTGTCTTAAAATCTTCCCGCGGAATTTTACTACCCCTAACAATGTCGTACTGTGATAACTATCAAAAAAAAAAAAACGCATTCTCGNGCTGGCATCGCCCAGGGCCCCACCATGCAAACAGAACACCGCCCCAGGCCGGCCGCCTCGTCCCCGGCTTCAAGTGAGGCAGGGCGCCGCCGCTGCACAACCGCCCATGTGCGCCGCGCCCGCGGGAAGACACTGCAGTCGCTATGGGGAGCTCACGTGTGCCTGCTGCCACCTCTGCTGGAGTCTTGTGGGCCGCTACAAGGGGAAGACACTGCAGCAGCTATGGTGAGTTTTGTTGTGCGTGGTGTTGCACCTCCTGGCTTTCTGCGTCAGTGCCAGTGTATGCCGTGGCAAGGAGGGACACTGCCGATGCTATGGGGCGCTCACTTGTACGTGCTCACCTCAGCTATCCATCTGCGCGCCACGACAAGAGGACACTGTTGAAGCTATTAAGAGTTCACTTGTACTTACTAGGTACTACCTCTGCTATCCGTCTGTGTGCGCCAGGACAAGGGGAAGACACTGTAGCCGCTATGGGGAGCTCACGTGTGCCTGCTCCCACCTCTGCTGGAGTCTTATGGGCCGCTACAAGGGGAGGACACTCCAGCCGCTATGATTAGTTGACTTGTACGTGCTGTCACCCCTGATGGGGGCCAGTGGGCCGTGACAAGGGGAGACCACTTTTGCAGCTATGGGGAGTTCACTTCCACTTACTACCACCACTGCCACCCTTCTGTGTGCCCCAAAACATTGAGAGGGTACTTTCGCATATATTGTGAGTTATGTTGAACGTGGTATTACTCACATGCCTACTGGCTTTCTGCATCACTGCTAGTGTGTGNCGCATATATTGTGAGTTATGTTGAACGTGGTATTACTCACATGCCTACTGGCTTTCTGCATCACTGCTAGTGTGTGTCACGGCAATGAAGGGCACTGTCACCGCTATGGAGAGTTCACTTGTACGTGCTACCACCCCTGCTATCCGTATGTGCGCGCCACGGCAAGGGGAGGTCACTACCGCAGATATGGCGAGTTTTTTTTGCATTTTGTATCACACCTACTNCGCATATATTGTGAGTTATGTTGAACGTGGTATTACTCACATGCCTACTGGCTTTCTGCATCACTGCTAGTGTGTGCCACGGCAATGAAGGGCACTGTCACCACTATGGAGAGTTCACTTGTACGTGCTACCACCCCTGCTATCCGTCTGTGCGCGCCACGGCAAGGGGAGGTCACTACCGCAGATATGGCGAGTTTTTTTTGCATTTTGTATCACACCTACTGACAATGTGCGACGCAGAAAGCAGAGGGCACTGCCGCATACCGCATATGAAGAGTTCGCTTGTGCGTACTACCAGCTCTGCAGCGGTCTGTGCACCGCGACAGGGAGAGGACACTGCTGCAGATATGGCGAGTTTACTTATACAGTATGTGGTACCATATCTGTTGGCTTTCTGCGCCCAGTGTGTGCCACGGCAATTGGAGGGTGTTGCTGCAGCTGTGGAGCGTCCACTTTTACGTGCTACCAACTCTGCTAACAGTTTGTGTGCTCCGCGGATTGGGAAGGACACTTCTGACGGTTATGAGGAGTTAAGTACGTCTGTATATCTTCCACATTGATGTATGCTATGGCCAAGGTGAAGACACTATGGCAATCGTGGTGAGTCCACACATGGTACTACCCTCATCATGTTGCTGAACTGTGGCAGATAGAGCACAATACTGGAGCTATAATGAGCTGACAACATGATGCTACCCTTAGCAGGTTACAGATCTACCTGTGTAACCTACAGCAAGGCCTTTAACTTATGGTATCGCCCCTGGAAAGCCTCCAAGCCTCCAATGTTTATGGTACACGGAAAAAATTCAATAATAATGTATCTATGAAGTGTTGACTTGCAACTAGAGACCTGAAAAATTCACGGATTCATTTTGGGACAAGCTGGATTCAAAAAGCGTGCGTTTATATAACTTTAGTCATTGGTCCACGCGGTGTTTGACACCTCCTGGAGAACGGTGTCCAATTGCAGCCTACCACTGTGCCAGCAGACAATCAATGCGCAGTTGATATCGGCATATTTGTACATAAGACTGTAGAGTCTAGTCTGCAGGTCACTGAACTCGCGAATTTTTAGGTCTCTACTTGCAACACAATTCACGTGAGGAGTGGGGGAAGGGGGAACATGGTAACTACATTAACTCCACGATTACCCGTAAGTTTCCGTGCAAAATTGAAAACAAATTCCATTGTATGATGATAATTATGCCTTGTCTAGAAGAAAACATATGTCAGCCCAATANATCTATGAAGTGTTGACTTGCAACTAGAGACCTGAAAAATTCACGGATTCATTTTGGGACAAGCTGGATTCAAAAAACGTGCGTTTATATAACTTTAGCCATTGGTCCACGCGGTGTTTGACACCTCCTGGAGAACGGTGTCCAATTGCAGCCTACCACTGTGTCAGCAGACAACCAATGCGCAGTTGACATCGGCATATTTGTACATAAGACTGCAGAGTCTAGTCTGTAGGTCATTGAACTCGCGAATTTTTCAGGTCTCTACTTGCAACGCAATTCACGTGAGGAGTGGGGGAAGGGGGGACATCGTAACTACACGAACTCCACGATTACCCGTAAGTTTCCGCGCAAAATTGAAAACAAATTCCATTGTATGATGATAATTATGCCTTGTCTAGAAGAAAACATATGTCAGCCCAATANTGCAAAATTGAAAACAAATTCCATTGTATGATGATAATTATGCCTTGTCTAGAAGAAAACATATGTCAGCCCAATACTCAAACCAATCCATTTTACCCTGATAAGCGATGCATGTTTGTGAAAAATTAGCAAATTATGTTAAATTCCAGCCGTGGCACGAGACAGGATGGAAATAAATGATTATGCTAAACCTTCAGAAAAATGCATTTTGAGTTTTAAAAAAAATTTTGGGAGGGGGAGAGGGTTATAAGTAATAAATATGTGAATCAATATTGACATGACTTCCAATAAAGAACTGTATATCAAGCTTAACTCGAGTAACAGAAAACACATTTTTTCAGGTAATATCGAAGAATAATAAACATTTCGTACAAAAAAAACTGGCGCCACATATTACACTTCCATTGCCTAAATATTGTTACATGCTTGCTGCTTTGCATCGCTTCGATCGCCCCGTCCCGCTCGAGCAAGCGAATCAGAGTGTTGAGAGCAAGTGATAACCCTAGGAGTGCGCGGAGATTTACAAANCCCCGTCCCGCTCGAGCAAGCGAATCAGAGTGTTGAGAGCAAGTGATAACCCTAGGAGTGCGCGGAGATTTACAAAGGGGTTCCGCTACCACCGCACTAAGCCAATCGGAACTCGTGTGCTCCCGTCCTTGAGCAGATTGAATTTCTGAGACTATGGTTGCAAGAATGTTCTGGTCATCGCCCTAACCTTTCTCAGCGAGACTCGAGGTGCGGGGAAACTTCTAGGCCAGGCCAGCGAGACTATTTTAACCAACGACGGATCTTCGAGTCGACAGACTGTGGGTTTGGAGGATTACACGGCTTTAACAGACAGGTGTGCAAAGGCAACTAAGCGACGAGCCAGTGAAGCGACTAGTGGCCACGAGAGAGACAAGCGAGAGTGAAGTCTGCGAACTGCGATCATCGGTACAGTGGAGAGAGAGAGACAGACGGGCGGGACTATTGAACTGGCATTTGGACTTATGGCAAGAGACAGATTGGATGTGTGTGAATAATGGGTGCGAATTAAATGACTGTAAGCAATATAGAGACAGTAATAAGAACTTAGTATAAATTTGAGATAGACGTTAAATACTGAACTCACTTAGAATTATAAGAGTAATAGTTGAGATAGGAAGTTTAATGCAGTAAATAATAGCTGTGTGAATATTTATATCATTATAAATAAATCTTTAAAAATCGAATTTTGTTCTTTAATTTTTATTAAGTACGCCATCCCTCACGAACTCAGATACGCCCCTTCGGTAACTTGTGATAACGGTTTTTTAAATTATGAACCTAGTAATAATTATTTTATTTGTGAATCTAAAATGAACACTACGGGAGATTAGGTAAGATAAAGAAAAATAATTTTGACAGCAATCTTACAGTGTTGAAAGCTTTATTATAAATCTTTCTAAGCTAGACTTCTGAAATTTTATTTTATTTATTTGTGGGAAAGGGCTTGAGGTATTTTTTTCCCTCGTATTTATGCGGTAAAGAGCAAGGCTTAAAAAAATTCAGATTTTGCCGTGAGCAAAACCTTTGTGGTGAGTTAACACACATGGTGCTGTCCCTAGCTGGTTGTACCGCCAGTTTCAAGAAAGGCGTCGCCGGATGTAGAGTTGCCCAAGTGCTCCGTGGAAGGGAGAGGACACTGTGGTCACTATGGCGCGTTTGAAGAATTTCCACCCATTTGTGATTCCTTCGCATTAATCACGTAAGGGGGTTCTTGAGTGCGGAACTATCTGTGCATGGCAAGATAGCAAAACAATAGCTCTGTTGTGAAGTTGACATTAATGCAATTACATCCCCTCTCCGTAGAATAGGATCAGATGCAGGTATCTATCATTGCATTTTATGGCAGCGGCAAGACGCTGAAGATATTTGACTTAATTTCTCATGTGGTACTACCTCCACACTGTGAGTACGATACTTTAGCAATTAAAATTTTGCTCTTTGCTAAATTCTGTTATTGATGCCTGTAACAGCCCATTTTGGACACCATTTCTTATATCTGATGCACCCATAAAGTAATTAATGGAGTCTTTCGTTTTTTTTGTTCTTTCCTGAAAATCAAAATTATCTTCCATTACTGTTTCTTTCATAACTATTATATAAAACCCCTTTCAGTGTTTAGGAATCTGACCATCATATCTAGACATCCTTATGGAATAGAGGGCCATAGTCAACATAAAATATCGGCAAATAGAATATGTTTCAAAATGGTGGAAAAATATTTGTCGAAGCACTATGCGTCAGTGCTGTACGATGGTTGACTCCTGTCCACCGCTTCTTCCAAATGACATNCCCCGTCCCGCTCGAGCAAGCGAATCAGAGTGTTGAGAGCAAGTGATAACCCTAGGAGTGCGCGGAGATTTACAAAAGGGTTCTGCTACCACCGCACTAAGCCAATCGGAACTCATGCGCTCCCATCCTTGAGCAGATTGAATTTCTGAGACTATTGTTGCAAGAATGTTCTGGTCATCGCCCTAACCTTTCTCAGCGAGACTCGAGGTGCGGGGAAACTTCTAGGCCAGGCCAGCGAGACTATTTTAACCAACGACGGTTCTTCGAGTCGACAGACTGTGGATTTGGAGGATTACACGGCTTTAACAGACAGGTGTGCAAAGGCAACTAAGCGACGAGCCAGTGAAGCGACTAGTGGCCACGAGAGAGACAAGCGAGAGTGAAGTCTGCGAACTGCGATCATCGGTACAGTGGAGAGAGAGAGACAGACGGGCGGGACTATTGAACTGGCATTTGGACTTATGGCAAGAGACAGATTGGATGTGTGTGAATAATGGGTGCGNAGACGGGCGGGACTATTGAACTGGCATTTGGACTTATGGCAAGAGACAGATTGGATGTGTGTGAATAATGGGTGCGAATTAAATGACTGTAAGCAATATAGAGACAGTAATAAGAACTTAGTATAAATTTGAGATAGACGTTAAATACTGAACTCACTTAGAATTATAAGAGTAATAGTTGAGATAGGAAGTTTAATGCAGTAAATAATAGCTGTGTGAATATTTATATCATTATAAATAAATCTTTAAAAATCGAATTTTGTTCTTTAATTTTTATTAAGTACGCCATCCCTCACGAACTCAGATACGCCCCTTCGGTAACTTGTGATAACGGTTTTTTAAATTATGAACCTAGTAATAATTATTTTATTTGTGAATCTAAAATGAACACTNGGTAACTTGTGATAACGGTTTTTTAAATTATGAACCTAGTAATAATTATTTTATTTGTGAATCTAAAATGAACACTGCGGGAGATTAGGTAAGATAAAAAAAAATAATTTTGACAGCAATCTTACAGTGTTGAAAGCTTTATTATAAATCTTTCTAAGCTAGACTTCTGAAATTTTATTTTATTTATTTGTGGGAAAGGGCTTGAGGTATTTTTTCCCTCGTATTTATGCGGTAAAGAGCAAGGCTTAAAAAAATTCAGATTTTGCCGTGAGCAAAACCTTTGTGGTGAGTTAACACACATGGTGCTGTCCCTAGCTGGTTGTACCGCCAGTTTCAAGAAAGGCGTCGCCGGATGTAGAGTTGCCCAAGTGCTCCGTGGAAGGAAGAGGACACTGTGGTCACTATGGCGCGTTTGAAGAATTTCCACCCAGTTGTGATTCCTTCGCATTAATCACGTAAGGGGGTTCTTGAGTGCGGAACTATCTGTGCATGGCGAGGTAGCAAAACGATAGCTCTGTTGTGAAGTTGACATTATTGTAATTACAGTCCCTCTCCGTAGAATAGGATCAGATGCAGGTATCTATTAATGCATTTTATGGCAGCGGCAAGACGCTGCAGATATTTGACTTAAATTCTCATGGNGGCAGCGGCAAGACGCTGCAGATATTTGACTTAAATTCTCATGGGGTACTACCTCCACACTGTGAGTACGATACTTTAGCAATTAAAATTTTGCTCTTTGCTAAATTCTGTTATTGATGCCTGCAACCGCCCATTTGGACACAATTTCTTATATCTGACGCACCCATAAAGTAATTAATTGAGTCTGTCGTTTTTTTTAATGTTCTTTCCTGAAAATCTAAATTATCTTCCATTACTGTTTCTTTCATAACTATTCTATAAAACAGCTTTCAGTGTTAAGGAATCTGACCATCATATCTAGACATCCTTATGGAAGAGAGGGCCATGGTCAATATAAAATATCTGCAAGTAGAATATGTTTCCAAATGGTGGAGAAATATTTGTCGAAGCACTATGCGTCAGTGCTGTACGATGGTTGACTCCTGTCCACCGCTTCTTCCAAATGACATAACCAGGTTTTGCATCACCTATACAAAATTGGAATTTCCATAAAAAAACAGTATCCTTGATCAGTTTATCATGCTTTTTGTTCTGAATTGCAAGAGGAAAATTTTTCATTGTCTCGCAATATGCTGCTTCGTCAAATGTAGGTACTGCATTGAGGTATGAATTTCTCCAACCAAATACCTTCACTTCCAAAAGATGGCGTTTATCACTTTCTCCCTTAAATTGTTTTCTTCAATTCATTATTTCTTAGACTAACCTGTAACTGCATTTTAAGAGTGGTGCGAGAGACAGTCATTTGGCTTCTTGTCAAAATAAGGGTCAGCAACTCATCATCTTCATGTTCGTATCGTCTAAATCGTGCCAAAACAAACATCATTGTAGCTTTCTGCTGCGAATCATTAGTTCTCCACTGCGTCTACAATGAACAGAGGAAGTTGTCTGCTTGACAGTTCATCATGAACATTCTCTTGTCCAACATTGAGACTCAGATTCTGAACCATAATTTTTTAAATTATTATTTTTATATAGAATTTGTTGATAGATTTCACATTACTTGGTCCTTCTCGCATTAAAACAGCTTATCACAGAGCTTATTTCGCAGTCAGCCGATCATCGCGGTAACTTAAGGCTCCCGCTTACCTGGAGATTTTATCCGCGTTTGAGGCCGGGAAGAGCAGGAACAATAAGGGCGACACTGCCAAGCGCATCAAGTGTCCCATCGCTGCTAAGTGCAAGTTCATCGCCTGGCGTGCAGTGTTCTGGCGTGTGCCCACAGAACTTTTAGCGGTGACCCTATTATTTTATTGATGGAAAATCTGTAGGAAGGTTCGGTGCAGAGCCGTTGCAAAATGGGCCTGAGTGTAACTGATGAGTAAGGGAGAACAACCGTGCTAGCGCGATTCTGAAACGATTAATTTTGCAGGTATGTACATTGTAGTTACGTCTCCTAGTCACTATTTCATATAGCAGTCATTTAAGTTATTCGTTGTTGCAGGGAAGGGTGCATTTTCATCTGGCAGTAACGAAGCGCTGAACATGGTCGGAACAGTCAGACATACACGTGCACAAAGAAAATAGAGGTTCACAGCGCCTGTAAACCGCAGTATACTCTACTCATAGTATCTTCACACTTTTTTGAAACAAATGTTTGAAATGTCACCGCGTATTTCTAACGTGTTTGATTGGTTTCTACATTTTCATATATTACAAATGTTTTATACCTGTGTTAACATGAAATATTTTTTTTTTTTTTTTTGGTAAAATTGAGCTTTTACTTATATTTTAACTCCAATTATAACATGTTTATAATTATTATAAATAAAAGGGGAGAAAAAACTAGTGTGTTGGTAATGCTTGTTAATGAATAGTTCTCATGAAAAATGTTATCAAACTGGGTGCATCCGGATGGGGTGCGTTGTCCCTTTGGAGTAATTTTCTGAACTTAAGCTTTGTTTCCATGAGGCGGAGGATTAGTCTGAAAGTAGAACTTCAGCAGGGCTTCAGAAAAGTTGGATGTAACCGTGATCGCATTATACACTTCATCTGGTGCTGCCCTCCCGTGGCGCAACAACGAAACTTAACGCAAGATGAGCCCATTACTGGTACACCGCCTGCGAGTCCTGCAACCAACACAGCTCTGGGTTGTCGTTGGTAGCCTAGTCGTAGGTGCTGCTCGACGCACTTCAGTCACGCTCTGGCGCTGAATGTCCGGCGCCGTTTGGAAGCGTCCCGAGTCCTGGAAGCGTGGTAACGCCGAGGGCGATCTAGGTACGCAGATCGAACGTATTGTCGCCTTTACGCGCAAGGCACAGAACTGGCATGAGTGCTTCTTCTCGTCAACTGGCCTCTATACGACACTGTCATTTTACGTGTAGTAACAACGACAGGTGTGCTTGCACGCCCGTGTGTTTAAGGAGCCTCCCTGGAAATTTTTTTTAGCAGTTTAAGGTTACGTCCGACCGTAAAAAAAGCATTGCGACGCGGATGGAAAATAGCATAAACAAGCTTCGCGTGTGTTCGGTTTCCTTAGAATTGTATAGTTTTAATACGGCAATCTACTCACTCAAAATTCAGCATGATCAGTAGAGTTTGAAACACTGTTTCACAGAATAATATATGTCGTGAACAGAGAGGGATACTTACAGCGACTTTTGCCGACTTTAACACTTTTCAACGACCACGTTTATGTTTCAGTGAGCAAATTTATGAACTGGCGACAAAATATCGACTTAAATTTTTGCCTGACAAAATGTTTACATTAAAATATGCCATAGAATTTTTAAAATTAAAATAGACACAACTGCTTGCAATGAGATCCATATGACAACTCCGTAGTCTGTACTGTAAGTTTTATATTTAGAAATGACTGTGAAAAATTCGCATTAGCAGTTATCCGTTTTTTAAAAATACACATACGCCACGGAAATAGGAAAAGATACAGGCGTTTGGACGTGAAACATATTAGTGTATTTTATTCGCAAGCATACGCCGCTGAAAAATATTGAACAGTTTTTAAATGACAGACTGTACGACTAAACCTATGCGCTCTGCATAGGGGCGTGGGGCGTGTTTATTAATGACACACACACACACACACACACACACATATATATATATATATATATATATATATACACATAGATAACTTTTACCACCTCTGTGAGTTGAGTTCCTGAATAAGGAACAATCGGTGTCCAGATGGAGATTTTTGGAAATTCGTCATTGCGATGCAGATGTCTGTCATGAAAAAACAAGACTGAACACGAAAGAAAAAAAAACTTTGTACAGTGCAGATTTTCGGGGTTATGTTTACAGTTAGTCATAGACATTTTCATTATATATGATTACAGAGTACTTGCTTTTGTTGTCCATATATTTAATATAGTTCCTAATCACTCTTTATTATATGATTTAACAGTATAATCTTTAGTTATTTTAATAGTTTATTTGACATATGTAAATATTTTTCTTTTGTTTCTAGACAGTAATCTGTATTAATATTTTATAAGTTATTTTTAAATTTCTTTCCTAGAGGGTAGTCAGCATTAAATGTTTTTTAAACAAAAGTACTAAATACAATTATCCTGGTTGTCTCTCGTCTTGCCATTGCTGATTGGCGGAGAGATGTGTCATGGTCAGACGACAGCTAATCGGAGGGCAGGAGACAACATAAGTAAGGCAGATGTAAAATAGAACTAATTATTTTTAGAACACTTCTCACTTTTAATGATTTAAAATATGATAAGATTGTTGAAATACGTTTTGAAAGATGAATAATTATTAATTGAAGAAGAATGAATATTAATTTTATTATGTTTGAGAAGAAAACATTATAAATGTATAATTTTGTTAGAGAAGAAGCACGAGTAAAATACAATTTTGAGAAGATTTTAATTTTAATATTTTGATTTCTTCTTAAAGGACGACTTGGATAATTATTTTTAATATTACAAACGGCGCCCAACGTATTAATGGCAGAGTTGTAATTTGTATGAAATGGAGCAATTTAAAAAATACAAGTAACTTATGGACGAGAAAATAAATATATGTACACAACACCGGAAAACTCCAAGAGGGAATAATTAGTTTTGTTTTGTGTTCAGTCATGTTTTAACATGACAGACATCTGCATCGCAATGGCGATGGTCCAAAAATCTGCATCTAGTCATTCACCCCCGTTGCATTATTCATTCAAAGATAACAATCGGTGTCTTTAATTTTTTGTAACAAGTTCGAGGGAAATATTATTAGTTACGTTTAAATGTCGCGCGTTTAGATAGCTGTGTACCTGAACAGGTTGTTTGAAAGTAGCGTGCATGCGTGTGTGCATGACTTAATTATATGAATTGCTTTTATGGTGACGTGATTACAAACAGTTTCTCTCCTATGTTATCCCCTACATTCCTATACTCAATGTAATTTCCTTTAATTCGTTAAGGAGCCACTGTACTGTAGACGTGCGTCGTGTTTCGCACCTTTTCATGATAATTTCATTGTATTATTTCTTTACTGATAGAAAAAAAATAGAATATTTATTTATACCTCTTATCAGTAAAATCACGAGAAATAAAAATTTACATTTCCATATTCCTGTATTTCTAAGTAAAGAGAATAAACAAATAAAGATTTTGCTAACGATACAGTCTTGGGTTCATGCGAGGTTCTATTAACGAAAATCTTTCATCAGTTAGGACCTTAGCATATGATCCCGAGTTTACTCGTTCGCATTTGACATGCTGCAGAATATAGGCTATTCACGGCACAGTGGGCACTTTCGAGGTCCCAGTCACCTTTTTTCTTCCAGCCATTTTTTTTTTATCTCTTAACTACCTTTTTAAGCAAATATTGTCATTTAAGTAATACACACGACGTGTATATTCCAACGCACACGGAAGTTAACGCCTTAGTCTAAAATTAAAAATGTTTATTGAATATTATTTCCAAATGAGAGGGGTTACGGAAGTGCTCACTTTACCGTGAATAGCCTATGAATGACATCATGGCCGTTGCCGTGCGAGGCCAGCTAGTACCAGCTCATACAGTGCCTCTAACTGGACAACGCTGTCGGCTGCTGCTGACACGGGAACTACTTTACAATCGGTCGCCTCTTGTGCCATAGGTAATACCGAAACCCCTTCCATAGGTATAGGCTATTCGTGGTTAACTCAGCACTTTTGAAATCAACCTTTGAAAAATTTCATTGTCCCTACCTGCATAGAGGCGGCAGTGGTGTAGTGGTTAGACCGTTCGCCAACAACATAGACGAACCGGGCTCGATTCCCGGCGGGGTCGGTCCCGGACCTTCGCATGTGGGAATCGTACCGGACGTTGCCGCTGGTCCTCAGCTATCAAGTTCCATTTTTTAACGCTGAAATAAAAATTTTAAGTACACATCTTTTAATTATTATTTATTTTTCTTTCCGATTTTCAATGCAAAAAAAAAAAAAGGGAATTTTGTAAATTATTCATATTTTTTTGGTAATTTTACAGTTTTAATTTACCTATGCATGAATTCGTGAATTAAGCGTTTAGTACCGTGACATTGTTAATTTTACACATGGCTGAAGAGTACACAATGTGTATACAAGTAGATCTTAAGCAGGGCTTTCAAAAGTGATCAGTTTACAGTGAACAGCCTATGCCAAAGTGTTCAGTTGTTTGTAAATACTTTACACACCAAAACCTTATACTTCTGCAACACCTGTAAAGAAAAATTAATTTGTATGTTAAATGGTTAAACTGTAGGGATTGTAGCATTGTTATATGATATACACTGTCGTAAATTACAAACGACATATTTAATGTTGTAGACTTATGTGCTTACCGCTATGTCAGATGTCTACAAATACTTACAGTGCTAATACTAAAAAATCGGGGAAAAATTTACAAGAACTGAAAATAAATTTTAAGCAAGCCTGTTCTTTCCATTGTAAATATTATTTGATTTTCAGGGAGCGCACATTATTTAATAGGCTTTTTTTTTCTATCACGTGCGATTAAAGGCGATTGAAACCACCGATAATTCGTGGCGTGTTGCTCTTTTTTAGTGAGNCTTTTTTTCTATCACGTGCGATTAAAGGCGATTGAAACCACCGATAATTCGTGGCGTGTTGCTCTTTTTTAGTGAGTGTCAACTGAAAAAAAACGGGATGAAAGCATCCTGGGGCAAGAAAAAAATTGCAGCTTCGACGGACAGCCTTAGGTATAGCGCATTTCCTGAAATCTCGTATAGCGTTATCGGGTTTGAGATCAGTTTATTAAATAATTACTTTCGCGGTATTCATTATTACCATGTCTGTACATATCCCGTTGTTGCACGCTCTCTGCGAAATTAATTACCTGGTGTAATTATGGATTTAAATATCTACATTTTTCAGCTCACAGTTGTCAGTGACATGCGAGCGGAAAATCTGATAATTTGCATTATATTTTGCTTGTAATAATTCATTCACGTGAACTCACTAGGGAAGTTTTATTACTGCTCGCGTCACCTTTTTCAGACGTGCGCCAAAACACAACAAAAAAAAAAGAAAACATTTTAAACACGGCGTGTTCAAACACAAATGTCCGCGTGCTGGGTGGGCACAGGAGTCATTAACGAACCACGTATAGTTTTTGCGTCGGCCAAAAATTTAACACGTTTGGTTGCGATTTTTAAATTTTGCAAACCAAAATTCGAGGAACAAAATAATTTAAAATAAAACACATTTCGTTCTACGTGTTGAACATAATACACCCGCTGGAAAACCATGAGCTACGTTGATCTACGCTGTTGACGTAGGTAACCGAACTTCGAAAGCTGCCAAATGAGGTCGCTTTGAGAATAATCCCGAACTATACCGAGCTCACGCGAAGTGTTGAAAACATTCTGTTTCTGTGCGAGTGCAAATCTAAATCCTCGACATGGCATTGATATAAGTTATTTTCAAAATCAATGTTAATAACGTACGGAAATTTTAAATTTCTTCCTCCTCCNCGACATGGCATTGATATAAGTTATTTTCAAAATCAATGTTAATAACGTACGGAAATTTTAAATTTCTTCCTCCTCCTGCATTATTTTTCTAACGTAGAACCTAAACTTTAAGAAGTAATATTATAGTTTGAGACTTAAATACTAGTAAAACAGTTTTTTTAGTTAGAAATAACCTCCTTCTCCTTCTAACAATGAAATGACAAATGAAGATCCACCACTATCCGAATGAACATCAAAATTATCAAATTAACGAAAGAATAAAGATTGTTTCCTTCTACCAACTAAGCACCATATGTGAACACTTTTAACAAATATTAACACTTGTGAAATCAAGCCTTCCATTAAATTAAAATTAACTGTAATTAAAAACTAGCAATGTTACAAATTAAAATACACATAGAACTAAATTTTAAGGCCAGTATGCGTTATGTGTGGAATGGCAAAAAAAAAAAAAACATAGTGCAGTATGCTAATAAGTGCGTTTTCAGTGCAAAAATACGTATACTAAACTTTCCATTTTTATTTTCTAAACAACAAGCGTATGAACACTTAACAACAGTTATCACCACTTCGGGTGCACTCGGCGAATCTCGGGATACATCTTCAGTCGACATTATTCGCCAAGGTGCAGAGTTCGCTTCCAGTTCATGTATCGGTTTGTCGACATCTCAGTTACAGCGTTTGCCAGCCGCTAGATAGCGTTACGGCGAATGTTTTGATGCTGTAGCCAGCGTGTACGCGTGTGTTGATGTCGACTGCATTCTAGCGTCAGATAATCCTGAAGAACGTTGTTGCACATACAGTATTTCTTTCGGAAACTTTATTTACCTAGACATACCCATATTTCTCCGGAAAATTTTCTTCCGCAGTAATAAAAAAAAACATATAAATCCACGAGTAAGAAATAATAGCACAGTAATTCATTACACTGATTAAATTATTTCTCGATTATTGTTTATATGTGTTTTAATGATGTAATTAACGAGTTTTATAAATTTCCGTTCAGTTCCAAAGAATGTTGATGAACCCGCTATTCCAGACAGCTGGCGCGTTAGTTACCTCACTGAATACCTTAAGGCCGTGCTACAGTCGAAATAATAATAACTAGTGACAATATTATATGGCAAATAGCGATAAAACCGAAATAACACCGAAATGCATGTTAATACACCACTAAACACCGGAATACAAGTTAATACAACACCTAACACAGACGTTTAAGTTAAAACACAAAATAAAACTAAATTTTGCCAAAATATATCATTATTTTATCTGTGAAACCACGAGTAACATATTGTACCAAAATATGCAGAAACCAAGCTATAAGAATAATTTAAGTTTTNCTTTATCTGTGAAACCACGAGTAACATATTGTACCAAAATATGCAGAAACCAAGCTATAAGAATAATTTAAGTTTTCAGATGATGGCGAGATAAAAAAATTAATTTAATGTTATCATTTTGGTTGAGTGAATAACAGCAGTAAATATTTTATACTGTGTGGATAAAATAGAAATGATAATTTAATAAGAATAACATAATTGTAAAAGTAAATATCAAAATAGTTAAATTTCCAGGTTGGAGTGTTTTTATAGTAAATAATATTGAAGACAATCTTGTAAAATTGCAACAAAAAATCCACACTCTCTAGGAATCTCAACATGCGTTAGAAAAAAATAGTTAAAACCCTACGAAGTGATTTTTTCACCTATGCTAATACTGTGTGTTATCTTATTAAAAATAATATCTTTCTCTTGTTCATATAATTTGTGTATATAATTTTAATGCAACTATGCATATAAGAATAAATTATTGTTAACTGATCATACATTGCAATAATAAAACCTGCGTTAAAATAACACAGTACAATTTTGGCTCTAATAATGCTCAATTTTAGTTATAAAGTTTCAGTTTATAAATCTTTCATAATAAAACCGATAACACCGAAATCAACTATCTTTTAAAACGAAATTACCCTTAAAATAACACCACACAATCTTGTCCCTAACCATAACCATACCGGTGCCAGTAAAAGTTGAATACCTTCTGTACAATGGTGTTTGTTACTGCCATGCATAACAGTATCCGTAATACCTTCCGTACAATGGTGTTTGCTACTGCCATGCATAACAGTATCCGTAATACCTTCCGTACAATGGTGTTTGTTACTGCCATGTATAACAGTATCCGTAATCGTTGCCAATGCATACCTGTTTAAAGGACATTTTACTTTCTTTTGCAAGAACTTGCGAGTAGACAATCATAATCGACTCTTATTACTACATACGCCCCACTCACTTTCACAGCCGTGCATTTCCAATCACAATCTACCTAAATACACGCTTGACTCCAATTTTTGTGTTTCTATGTAGCGTTAATTTATTTCTTTGCCACGAAGTTTGTGAAGATGAGAACTGGAAAACCTACAATATTTATTTTCCGTATCCGTCACGACGTTTACGCAATGAGATGTCCTGCGTAAAAATACGGGAAAGTCATAGTAACAAGTTGGCCAACTTACACGAGAGAAAAACTAACTGTTGGCAAAAATCAACCCCCTTTTTTTACGGCTGAAATCAATTAACCGGCTAACGCTTTTATTGGGTGCAATAAACACTTATTATAGCTAAAACTATTACACATTATCATAGACTAAAATCAAGTGCAGCTTAAATAAGTACTTTCATTGAANAAAATATCCTACACTCCTGAAGTTCTGCATTGAAATCTTATATTTCGAACTTCAGGTAATAATTCGTTCGTGATCAGTGTTCAAATAATATAATAAATAATATATTTGTCTTCAGGGGATGGTTGACCGTATAGGGCTCCACAGTTAGTCTTAAGGCGTAGGGAGGAAAGAACCGACGACCGAGGTAAAACATTGTTGTAACCTGATTGCGGGAGACTGGAGGGTTTTCTTTCAGACTTGACGATGGGGAGAAAGGGGTTGCTGCACGTCAACTTAGTTACTGCGAGGGTTGGATATCTCTGCTCTCGTGTGTGTACAGAATGTCCCACCTGCTCATAAGAAACACCTCGTTGTAATATCATCGCCTTTCGCTCATCGAATTATTGTTTACAAAACAAAATGTGGATAATCTGCCTATTACTCTTTCAACGGCTCCTTTTCATCTCCCTTTCCCGTATTTTTTTTGTAAGTTGCTATTTATTCGCAGTGCTTCCTCCGGTTTTCTCTATTCTCCTGTGTCCTGCAGGCCTAATTCGCATGTCCCGAGCGCAGGCGAGGGTGAAATGAGGCGAAGATGGAACAGCGACGGAATGCAGGAGCGGGAAAGGGGAGTACCCCGAGAAAACCCGCCTGCCGGGGACAACGTCCGCCATGTTTCCCACATGCGAAAATCCGCGTGGCATCGTCGAGAGTCACACCCGGTTCGACTTAGTGAGAGGCGAGCAGTCTTGATTGGGTGCTACACAACTTCGGCTCGCTATTTCGTTGTGATTTCTTTCATTGTGAAATCCTCCTTGTTCGAGATTTTTCTTTTGGGTTTTCTCTTACGCTTTGTTTATCTGTCTCCGAGTGGCCTTCCCGCCAACTTAATATCATGTTCCGTACTGGGAACCATCAATATTTTTACACGCTTTTTCAAGATTTCCAATATTCCTACGTCTCTTCCCATAACATTTATTGTTTATGTCCCTTCATTTTCTGTATTTTTTTTTAAACAAGCGCATTTGTGTTGCTTGCATTCAATTTATGACGTTCATGTTATTAGTAAAATTGATAAAATTATATACATAATACGTTTTATACGACATACATTTTGTATTATTTTGAGTCCCTAACTGAAGTTCAATTCAGATGCTTAATCACATCTTATGTATTTGGGCCTTTCAACCTTTCAACACGGAGTGTCATAACACCAAGTGTGTTTCAAAGTACCTTTCAGAAACAAAAGTGTCCTTTACAGTAAATACTACTTATTTTTCCCGTTAAAATAAAATAAAANGGGGGGGGGGGGAGGAGAGAGAATAAACTCTGTCAGTACAGAACTCACAGTTTTTTATTTGTAATGGAAACGAAATTTTTTGCAGTGGCTACAAAACGCTTTGTTTTTTATTACAAGGAATAGTTTCCTTGTTATCAATGATCTCACAACAGCTAAGTAGCCGCGAAATAATTTTGTCACACGACAAAAACAACCTGTGACATCTACGCTAGCGTGGAAGCGTTTTTTTTTTCTCTTTCTTCTGGTAAAGCATTAACTACTAAGAAGGAGGAGGTTTGTCATTGTACGCGAAGAGGAAAATTGCTTTGAAAGTACAGGCTTTCACTCACGACGTGTTCTTGACACGCATGCAGGTGGCGCGGGAACTCGTAATCGTTTACCACCTCCATGACAAGCCTTCATGCGCAGCTAGGCCCGTACGCGGTGCCTACATGAAGACATCAGTCGTAAACCGCGCGCGCGCGCGTGTGTGTCGAAGATGGCCCGTGGCTCGTAACAGCAAGCAATCTGCAAGTACCTCGAACGGTCGCATCTGGATTGGAAACGACTCTTTTATTTTTCTTCTTCTTATTTTCTTTCGCGCATGCGCATTGCTGACAGGGCCGGCGTCTTAAAGAGTTTGCGCGAAAGGTAAAGGCAACCTCGTAAACACATTAATAGGCAGGAACCCCCCGCCCAGCCTTTCTGGACGAGGAGGTGAATTCGCACCAAGAGAACGGCGTGTTACGGCCGTACTTTAATCGTAGTATGAAATAACAATAGAAAATTCGGCACACGCTCGCCTGTGGGAGAACAGCATAACGGCCTTGAGAACATTTGAGATTTTTCTATTTCAATACCTCGCGTTCCATGCCGGCCAATCACAAGTCTGCGACTATCGGAGTCGTCGCAAAACGAACACGTGACAGGAAGTGTCTAGTCAAATGTACTTCGTGGAAAATTTCAAATTTCCTTTTAATTCAACTAAGGTTCGCATTTCGCTTAAATAAGCGGGAATCGGAATTGTAAATATGCAAATATTTTCTCGCGAAAACGACTTTTTCGCGTTTAACTGAAGAGACGCTACAGTGTTTTGGAAAATAAGTTGACTCAAAAATGTTTTGCGATTTTCCAGTGTCGCTACTGATAAATAATACACTATTCGCAGCATCTTCACACATTTTGAATTACACCTCTGAAAAATGAACCCCTTGCATGACGTTTTATTCATCTGTGAATAAAAAAGTATCTAATTTAATTTAATTGAACGTATACTCATATTTTATTTATAAATGATACAATTAAATTTAAAATAAAACACGAATAAAAACAGAGACAAAGTAGATATATTGGTAATCCCTGGTAAGAAATAATTCTCATGCAAAATATTACAAAACCGAGTGTGCACAAATGCGGTGCGTTGTCCCTTTGGTGTAATTTTCTAGACTTGGTTAACTTTTGTTTGCATGAGGCGGAGGTATAACCTGAAAGGAGAACTTAAGCGGGGCTTCAGGAAAGTTGGAAGTAAACATGAATTATTTTTCTCATCTAACAAACTCCTTTGTTGTACCAACGAAATATGCAGAAAAATGAGAATATTTGACTGAATAAGCTCTAAATATTTGGCCATGTAGTCACCTGTTTTTGGGGGAAAATATTTACGCTAAAACAAGTCTTCATTGCCCCTACGTGCACGCTTGCAGTTTTCATTTGGTTATTGGTAACGTGTCTTTGTGAGAATATATTTTCTTACTTGACTAGGCCAATCAGAGAAACATACTCCGATACTGAACATCCATGATTCGCGGGCAGAGAGTTCAGTCTCGTGACAGTTAAGTTAAAAATAATTCCAGTCACGGAAGCAGTTGCGACATATATTTTTCCGGTGTCAGTCGGTAGAACATATGGTTTGGACAATATGCATATTTCTTTGATAAGGCCTGCGTGAACTGAATGTTTGAGATTAGCTTGATTTATAGTGGGTGACNAGACAATATGCATATTTCTTTGATAAGGCCTGCGTGAACTGAATGTTTGAGATTAGCTTGATTTATAGTGGGTGACATGGGCGGTGAGCAGTTTTGTCTGGTATCGATTGGTAGAGCATATCGAATAAATGTTAGATTATGGGCTAGCCTCAACTGTACAGTTTCTTCGTACACTTGAGTTATGATGTATGGCATGACTGGTGTGTTGGTTGGTATGATTGATTACAATGACTTAGTATTTCTTGGGTTATAGGAGATGGTAAGTTGGGTGGCCTGATATCGATTGGTAGAGCATATCGAATGAGTGTTAGATTATGGGCTGACCTCAACTGTACAGTTGCTTCGTACACTTGAGTTATGATGTATTGCATGACTGGTGTGTTGGTTGATGTGATTGATTAGTATGACTGAGTTTTTCTTGGGTTATAGGAGATGGTATGTTGGGTGGCATGGTATCCGTCGGTAATGCTAGTTTGTCAGGTGTTTATGTTATGGGTTCGTCAGGAATGTATAGTTTCTTGGTACACTTAGGTTATGGTGGATGGTATGATATGTTGGGTGGTATGGTTTCCAGTATATTTGTGTGGTGATTGTCGGTGTATGTCCAATGGTATGGACAATATGTGTGTGTCAGTGTATCCTGTACCGCTAAGGTATGCCCTAGTTAAAAGTGGTTGGTACGCCTGGTCAGTGCATTGTGGCTGGCGTGAGTCAGTATGGTGGATAGTATGGGAAGAAGTTGATTGTGCCGCAGTGTTTAAAATGGCGTTGTATGGTATGGACTGTGAGTTTGCTTGGTATGGTTGTTGTATTTTTTCGTATTATTGGGCGGTATATTGACTAGTATATTTGGCTGGTGTCGGCTGATAGAGCAGAAGGCATGGGCAGTAGGTATGGTAGTATTATGGACTGGTCTGACAGGTTTGTTTGCTTGGCACACATGAGTTATGGTGGATGGTATTGATAGTGATTTGGGTGGTATGGTTTATTAGTAATGACTGAGTTTTTCTTGGGTTATAGGAGATGGTATGGCTTGTTGTGCGTTGGGTAGCCTGGCATTAGTCGGTTATGTTAGTCTGATAAATGGTAGGAATGCTTTTGATATTGGCTGACCTGTAATGGATGGTTGTTTGGATAGATTTTATGGTGTCTGTTTTTCTTTTCGGCTATATTGGATTTTACTTATAATTTTGCTTGCTTTCTACCGTTCCTGTGTTTTGCAAGTGAGAGGCGAGTGTTACTTGAAGTGCCAATTGGATGTAGGCTGAATGACAAATGCTTTCGAGGCCAGGGCATTCAATATTTTCAGAGTTACTGAAAAAATATAGGCACGTGGGAAATAGTTTCATGCTTTTTATCTGGATTATGGTAGGTCAGGTTATGTTGCATTTAATTTTTCTGGGCTTTGGTAGGTTAGGTTATGTTAGTTTGACAGATAGTAGGAATGTTGTGTCTTATAGGCTAGCCCGGAATGTATAATTGCTTGTGCAGGTATTATGGTGTATTAGTATGGCCGGGTTTTTTTTTCTTCTTTTGGTTAAAGAGAATGATTTGGTTGGTTTGTGTTGTGTATTTCTTATGTTACAGTGGATGGTATGGCTGGACGGTGGATAGGTTTGCTTAGCATAAGTATTTTTATTTGGACTGTGGTAGTTTAGATGTGATTTTTCTAGACTATGGTTGTTTTTATTTTTTCTGAGCCCTACTAGGTTAAGTTATGTTACGTCAGATGTGATTTTGTCTGAACTATATTAAGTCAACTTTATTAGAGTATGCTTAAAGGATGGTGTATGCCGATAGGACTAAAGGACCATGGGAATAAATTTGAAATTTTTTATACGAGTGGCTAAGTACAATATAAGTGGTTAAGTTCAATGCACAAGGTGAAAAGACTTCACGAATGACAAAAGATTTATAAGTACATATGAAGTGAAAAATCTACACAAGTGGTTAAGTACAACGCTATTGGTTACGTCCTATGCTTAAGGTGAAAAATCTTACACGAATGACAACAAATGTATAAGTAATGTGTATGTCGAAAGACCTGCATGAGTGGTTAATTAAAACACGAGTGTTTAAGTTCTACAAAAATGGTGGCTTATAGTGAGCTTGCCTGGTGGTTAAGATAAATTAAATCTTATATGGTGGTCTATAATACACGAAAAAAAACTAATTAAACCCAATATGGCGAGTGGAGCACATACGAGGTGGAATTACAGAGTCTGTATAAAATCTATTATGGTGGATGGATCACAGGCAATGAAATCGTAGTTGCTTAGACAAATGGAACCCAATATGGCTGACTGCAGCAAGTTGTAAATGAGTCATCCAAGATGGTGGCTGGAAACAAGATGGCAATTAGAAACAAGATAGAAGCTGGAACAATATGGTGGCGGGACACTGGATACTCTTTTCTACTTTGTATAGCGTAGTTCATTAAAGCCACTTCTGTGCAACTCACTCAAGNATTTTTATACGAGTGGCTAAGTACAATATAAGTGGTTAAGTTCAATGCACAAGGTGAAAATACTTCACGAATGACAAAAAATTTATAAGTACATATGAAGTGAAAAATCTACACAAGTGGTTAAGTACAACGCTATTGGTTACGTCCTATGCTTAAGGTGAAAAATCTTACACGAATGACAACAAATGTATAAGTAATGTGTATGACGAAAGACCTGCATGAGTGGTTAATTAAAACACGAGTGTTTAAGTTCTACAAAAATGGTGGCTTATAGTGAGCTTGCCTGGTGGTTAAGATAAATTAAATCTTATATGGTGGTCTATAATACACGAAAAAAACTAATTAAACCCAATATGGCGAGTGGAGCACATACGAGGTGGAATTACAGAGTCTGCATAAAATCTATTATGGCGGATGGATCACAGGCAATGAAATCGCAGTTGCTTAGACAAATGGAACCCAATATGGCTGACTGCAGCAAGTTGTAAATGAGTCATCCAAGATGGTGGCTGGAAACAAGATGGCAATTAGAAACAAGATAGCAGCTGGAACAATATGGCGGCGGGACACTGGATACTCTTTTCTACTTTGTATAGCGTAGTTCATTAAAGCCACTTCTGTGCAACTCACTCAAGNTGGCGGGACACTGGATACTCTTTTCTACTTTGTATAGCGTAGTTCATTAAAGCCACTTCTGTGCAACTCACTCAAGGACACAGTCATGAACAAAGACAATTGTGCAAGCGAATATATTTTTAATAATTCCTCTTAAACAACTTTGTTTGAAAAAAAAATGCGTATGTTATAATACGGCATCAATAAAGTAAGTTCAGCAGTTCTAAGGTAGAGCCAGTATTGTAGTTGTGAGCATATGTTCTTTCGCATGAGCTGTTGTGACACATGAAACCATGCTGTTGGTGTTTGTTTTGGCAATTTGTCACAAAATGATATTCCCTGCCTACCAAACAACAGTCAAAAATCGTTCTTCGTTGCTGAAACAGAGTATATCGAAGAGTGCCTTCAAAATTGCAGAATACTCCAGACAAACTCTTAAAGGTACTGTACAATATTCCCACCAACACAGATTTGTGCCCTTTAAAAAGTATTCTAAACATTCACGAGATTTGGCAGCTTGCGAATCAGTTCCTGGTAACTAATTCGTGACAGGTGTTAGTTCAAGAGGACAACATAGAATTCAATATTGAAAAATGAACCATTTTATCGCTTTGCTTGTGTTCATTTCGTCACATGGAATATTTTAATCCAACTATTCCTTTAAAAGTAATTCAAGTTTTTGTAGCCGTTGTACTAATTAGAAGGTCTAAAATACACAGACGCGCAAGAAGATACCTCAAAACTGTTGTGGATGTTAAGTTGTTNTTGTACTAATTAGAAGGTCTAAAATACACAGACGCGCAAGAAGATACCTCAAAACTGTTGTGGATGTTAAGTTGTTTGGGCCAGCTCTTTGTGTTTACAGGTAATTATTTCGTTATCCGTACTGTCTTATCTGTAGTCTTTCCTTAATAATTTCAGCCGTGCAAACGGTCTTGTCTCATTATTATAACTAGTCGTCAGAGGTGTCACTTTGTAAGATTAATAACCGCCCCTGCCACAGAGTTCATCAAACTGGTGGTCCCTCGGGAGCCGGAGATTAATGTTTCATTATTCATCCTATCAACAGTTTTGTTTCATTTTTCGTAACGCGGCCTTAAACATGTCTGTCTGCGCTCATAGGAACATGCTCGCCTTCAGCGGCGATCGTAAGATTTCATAGCCCGAGGGTGTTTAACCGAAGACGGCATATCCACTCACTGGCGAAAGGTCGAATAAGAAATCCAATCAACTACGAGACTGATGCCCATCAACCAAGAACTCCGCGCCTAATTTCATTCCCTACGATTAAGTTACAAGACATCGGCGCAGAATAACATGCAAGCGAGCACGGACCGTTATGAATAACGGACGGTAACTTTATTCATTGTTTTCCGTACTGTATTAACGCACGTCATTTCCGATATTAATAACATTCGTTAACTATATCGATATAAATAGCACCTAAAGGATAGCAAATACGAAAACCGCTATGATGATTCGTCTCTCGTCATTATTTTATAACTGCCTATCAATAAGAAAATTTTAGTGGAATGAGTACACTAGCGGATGTTAGTCAGAAAATAAATCAACTTTAAGACAAAGAAAACAAGAAATCCAGACCACAATGATAAATAAATAAGAATCAAAGGAAATATAATTTAAACAATGACAGGGTCCGTATACATTCTAAATAAATCCTGTATAGATAATAGTCGCAATGTAGGACAACCATAGTGAAAACAACACAGAAAGTATAATATCATGTTCAAATAAATAACAAAATATCTGGCTATGAAATATTTAAATGACCACCGAACAACTATCAACATAGTAGAAAATCCTGGAGAAAAAAAAATTAATTTATTAGGTTATTTTAATTTCCATAATGGCTTTCAATGTGGTCGTTTTTCGTTGTTTGTTTTATATTCACTTTTTTGTTTGTTTGATAGTTTATTGTTTGCTTTCGATATTTTAACTACCAGCAGTATCTCCGCTGGGATGAATGAGACTGTTGATATTGTGTGGAATTTCCTCCTCCGACTGAAACCTTACGTAAAAGCTAACTCTCTAACGAGATGTACTCTAGGTACCTTTTTGTATATGAACTGAANCTCCGACTGAAACCTTACGTAAAAGCTAACTCTCTAACGAGATGTACTCTAGGTACCTTTTTGTATATGAACTGAATTAGTCAATCTCTCTACACTTGCATTCCTAAAACATTTTATTTGATCAAGTAAAAGTTGTGACTCATAAATCGTGCAACTATGGCAACAAGCCCAAATCAAGTTCTTAAAGGGACAAAATAAAATTCTCAGAAAATCGGCATTGCCAGCAGAAATTTATGTAAGTATCCGTTGGAAAAGCTTTACAAGCAAGTATAGCTTAAAATTGTGCGTGATAATTTCACAGATCACTTAAAGAATACATAAGTGAAAAGACCACCTTTTGCTGCGAACTCCAGCCACACACGCCACCAAAATGGCGTCTCTTGTCACAAAAATGTCGGAACGTCGTTCGCCAATCAGTGCCGGTAACTTTGTTGCCAGGTGGCAGACCAGCCAATAGGGGAATCGATCTCAGCAGGCAGTAGTCACTCAGACGCAAGACCCACATCCACGCTCTCGTGCAGCCAATCAAAGAATGCCGTACGCCTACATCAAAACGAACCACCGCGCCAGTTCGTCTCTGTGTAATTATTTACGCTGCGATTACGTGCAACGTTGGATTCTAGAGTAGTGCGTGGAATTGTATTGTGGCATCTGCGGATTTCGAGGTTGTTGATCTGGCAACACTGGCGGCTGGAGTGCGCGGTGTAAGTGGCTGTTTCATCTCTGCGTTCGTGAGTGAGTGAGTGAGTGGAGAGGTTCGGGAGAACCGAGCCTTGAGAGTCGATGAGGGTGAAGTGAGGCGAGTACGGAGCAGCGCCGGAATGAAGGGTTGGGGGCAAACGGGAGATTCCCGAGAAAACCCACTGAACAGTGGCATCGTTCGGCACGATTCCCGCGTGCAAAAACCCGGTAGCGACCCCGCCGGGAATCAAACCCGGTTCGTCCAAGTGGGAGGCGAGTAGCCTGACCGCTAGACCACAGCGGCGCCTTCAGTTTTCGTATGCACTCTGTGGCAGGGAGGCGTCAGGCTTGTGCGTTGTGCCGTTGTAGCGCGGTGGGCGATAGCGGCATGTTTACAGCCGGGGGCGGCCTACCGGAGGGGTTTGTGGAACCGCGCCAAGCGCCTCGCAGCCGTCGAGCGCGCGTCGGTTGGCGCTGCCGTCGTCATCGTCCGCCTCGTCACCACAGCGACCACCTCCGTCGCGATCACACGTTAGCGCCACTCCTGCCCACCCAGGTCATAGCTAGAGACCTGAAAAATCCGCGAGTTCAATGACCTGCAGGCTAGACTCTACAGTCTTATGTGCAAGTGTCTGCTGTCACAGTGGTAGGCGACAATTGGACACCGTTCTCCAGGAAGTATCAAACACCGCGTGCACCAATGGATAAAGTTATATAAACGCACGTGTTTTGAATCCTAGCTTGTCCCAAAATGAATCCGAAAATTTTTCAGGTCTCTGTACATTGGTTGTCTACTGTCACAGTGAAAAGTGACGATTGGGCCAGCGTTTTCCAGGAGGCGTCGAACACAGTGTAGACCAATAGCTAAAGTTGTATAAACGCACGTGTTTTGAATTCTAACTTGTCCCAAAATGTATTCGCGAATTCTTCAGGTCTCTAACCATCGCACACAGAATACTTAAGAATATAGA
Source organism: Clitarchus hookeri (assembly GCA_002778355.1). Taxonomy (NCBI): domain Eukaryota; kingdom Metazoa; phylum Arthropoda; class Insecta; order Phasmatodea; family Phasmatidae; genus Clitarchus; species Clitarchus hookeri. The sequence continues at coordinate 213,932 of NQII01000188.1, read as the reverse complement.
GGTGGAACATTCGCTTATCCCGCGAACTCCAGCAGCACACGCCAACAAAATTGCGTCACTGACCAGCAAACCGTTGGAACTCAGTTCAACAACCGAGACTCACGCAGCCAATCAGAGAATGGGTACGCCCACATCAAAGGAACTGCCTCGCCATTTCGTCTCTGTGTACTTATCCAGACTGTGGGATAATGGAATTTTTTTTGCCCTGCTGTAAAGCCCCTGTCGCACTGTCAACATTTGCCGTCAAACTGCTTCCAATAAGTTTACTCAAACAATGTTGGACAGCNGTAAAGCCCCTGTCGCACTGTCAACATTTGCCGTCAAACTGCTTCCAATAAGTTTACTCAAACAATGTTGGACAGCTGTGACGTCATCGAAACGTCATAAACGCCGCCATATTTTTCTGAATAAGTTGGATGGCTTCAGTTTCCATCGAACATTTGAAGATTGGACCGGTTATAAAATGTATTTAATATTTGACGGGTTCAGCCAATCAGAATCGGGCACGGCACANCATTTGAAGATTGGACCGGTTATAAAATGTATTTAATATTTGACGGGTTCAGCCAATCAGAATCGGGCACGGCACAAATGGACGTCACGAACCTTTAGAAAAACGAAAAATTGTTAAAAATGAAATAAGTTATGAAGATAATTAATTTATGTAGAAGCTGTCTGGCCATGAACGTTATTTTAAGTGGATATTGCACATCATATTAACAACTCAGAGACAATTAGTTTCATTGTGCAGGAAACACCTCTGATAAATGAAACTTGAGTTAAGTGAAGAAGTGAAAATAAATCACAACATTCGTTACATTTCTTCCTGCAATGGACTGCAATAATAAAATTTCAGATTAGATTCTCCCAGCAAAAAACTTTGACGGTGTGACACCTTTTCGAACAAGATGAAATTTGTCAGATGGAAAAATGCTGCGAAACGTTCCCTATTGGCTCGGTTGCCGGCTGGCGAGTATGTCACCAGGCTCTGGTTGGTGAACGGCGTCCCAACATTTTGCTGGAAAGTGACGCCATTTTGCTGGCGTGTGCGGTTGGAGTTCGCGAAATAAGGGGATGTTTCACCTATGCATTGTTATACACCCTGTTGTCTTGGGCAGTAGCTTCACATCAAAAACATCAAAAATCAGTCATTTTCATGAAATTTTATTTTTTATTTTTTATGCCATTAATAGAAAATAAAGTGCAAGACAAAATTAAAAGTCTTTAAAAAATATTTCCTCAAGTTACCTAATTTGTTTGGGGAAAAGAGAAAAATGCGTTAGGGGGTGGAGACTAAATGTGATACAAATACCGAATGTAATAAAATTTGGAAATAATGTTTTTTACAACTGCAAAACCATTTTGGAGTAAAAACCTACCAAAGTACAAATAAGCAATGCTATTAAAGCAATTCACAATTTTTAACATCTCAAACAGCGTGTAATTTATTCTAGTTTGGAGTGTATTTATTAGTAATCACACAAAACTAGAACCAAACTACGGAGCACTTCTCTTTCTCAAAATTCAAGTTATTAAAGCTCGACTGTAGTATGACGTCCAGCGATTTGAATTTAAAATGCGGCAGATATAACAAATTTCAACCAATTTCCCGTGGCCAAGTAGGTGGTGTGTACAATAAAAAGTGATAACTAAACGCAATTACCATGAGCTGCGCAACGGACGTTCGGGAATCATTAGCTCCAGGGCGGAAACCGCCGGAATCAGAGCAGCTAACAAAAAAAAAAAAAGCCGCACAGCAGCGCCCCAAAACTGGCCGCGGGAGGAAAGAGAACCTCTGGAATGCTGACAAGTGCAGCAGCTGGTGTTTTTGAGACCGTGTAATTTTAAAACAGAGGCTGAATTTCGAGGAACCGTCTTTGGACAACATGGAAACGTTCAAATAAAAAGGTTTAGATTACTATAAAATAATGGTAATTACCTTGACGAGATATACGTTTACGACTGAGGTGACAGTTTGTATTGAGTTGAAAATGAAATGGTAACTAAATTACAACACTGCGCTAATAATTTATTCTACTTTTTTTTTTTTAAGGGAACCACGGTGGCTGAACGGTTAGATTACTCACCTCCCACCAAGACGAACCTGGTTCAATCCCCGGCCAGTTCAAATGGGAATCGTGCCGGACGATTCCGCTGGTTGGCGGGTTTTCTCGGGGATATCCCGTTTCTCCCGCCCTTTCATTCCGGCGCTGCTCCATACTCACCTCATTTCACCTTAATCGGCTCTTAGGGCCTCGATGTTAAGATCCACCCAAATCTCTTCATTCTTTAATTCTTTTTTTATTTTGGTGTAAGTCTGCAGTGTCTCGTGTTAAATATTACCACGCATAAACTAAATGTTAGCAGATACGTCAAAGTTCTATTTTATCTGGCGTAGCTCTACTTTGCTTTAATTTCGCTGTTAAGTATTTTGTGCGGGTCTGAAAAGTTTGTTCGTGTTTTGCAGCTTTCCTTATGTGTTTAACATAAGCCGTTTTCCACAACCGCACAACTTCCTATGGAAGGGTGCTCAGACGTTNGCAGCTTTCCTTATGTGTTTAACATAAGCCGTTTTCCACAACCGCACAACTTCCTATGGAAGGGTGCTCAGACGTTGAGGTCGTTTGCGGGAACGGTTTAGAATAATTTAACTAGTGGGTATCCGCAAAGTTCAGTTTATTTCTTCTTCTAGTTTACGTGTCGAACGACGCACAAAAACAGCCTCGAAACAATTCAGTATTATGTATATGCGAACTACGCACCGTGCAGGCAACTGATGCATTTGCATGCGCATGAGTTCGCCGCGTCCTCGCGCTTCTTCATATGTTATGTTACTGCGTGTGTGCGATTCATTTCGTATTCAACTGAATTCTGAAAAAAAATATTTCGCGTTGGTGCGTGAACAATTTTAGGCAATCCACCTTGGCGTAAATGTTCCTGCGAAATCAGTTACTAACGTAAAAGTTTGTCTGTAATCAAGATAATGAGTGAAGCAACGAACTTAATGCACGCTTGAAGCTGTCAGCGACACAATGAATAGCTTTGAAGTTTACGAATTATTTCAATTCTTAAGCTTGCCCGAAGAAATAACCAATGCAGCGACCTCCCACGCCGGCGGGGAAATAATCTAGTAAGGTCTAGTGTGCCGGTGTGGGGGGTAGCGTCACGCCCGACGCGGCCTAGGCGAGCAGACAACTGCTCGGTATCAACTGAACTGAGTGGCGACTGACTTCNGCAGCTTTCCTTATGTGTTTAACATAAGCCGTTTTCCACAACCGCACAACTTCCTATGGAAGGGTGCTCAGACGTTTAGGTCGTTTGCGGGAACGGTTTAGAATAATTTAACTAGTGGGTATCCGCAAAGTTAAGTTTATTTCTTCTTCTAGTTTACGTGTCGAACGACGCACAAAAACAGCCTCGAAACAATTCAGTATTATGTATATGCGAACTACGCAGCATGCAGGCAACTGATGCATTTGCATGCACATGAGTTCGCCGCGTCCTCACGCTTCTTCATATGTTATGTTACTGCGTGTGTGCGATTCATTTCGTATTCAACTGAATTCTGAAAAAAAAAATATTTCGCGTTGGTGCGTGAACAATTTTAGGCAATCCACCTTGGCGTAAATGTTACTGCGAAATCAGTTACTAACGTAAAAGTTTGTCTGTAATCAAGATAATGAGTGAAGCAACGAACTTAATGCACGCTTGAAGCTGTCAGCGACACAATGAATAGCTTTGAAAGACGCCTAACATTTATGTAAGTTCCTTAACCGTTAACATTACTCTCTGCTCCAATCAGTAAATACTACTTGTTTTATAGTTTAAACCAGAAATCATGCGTTTTTTTTTCAAGGTTTAAGTGAACCTGATAAGAAAAAAACTTATTTAAGCTGCACCAAGTCTGGTGTAATTTCTGTTCATTTTTATTAACTGCTGTCCGCGTGTAACTTATGTAACATTTATTTGCGAAAATAAATGTAGTTATAAATAATCACCATTTCTCCTCCGATGCAGAAATATATGATATATGTTTTACATTTTATTAAGTAATACATTAAAAACATTTATCAAAGATGATACAAATTCATTTAATTATGTATCTTTGCGAAATGTTCCTGTAACTATATTAAATCCATCGGGGGCCCTCGTTGCATACGAACAACTAACCCAATACTCCACCTACTTGTCCCACCTCTGATTCTGTTTCTCTTTACAAGCTCAATTAATTGATGTTAATCTAAATTAGTGTTTCCAAAACTATAAGGTACTTATACTTGATTCAAAATTGTGTTCCTTACACAACCTGTCCGTTACCATAAGTGCCTCTTTGAAGTAAGTTCCTGACGGGCTTAATCCACCCATTAGTTTACGTGTCAATCGACGAATTTTGGATGTAAGTTTGAAAAACACACGACATTCGACTGCTGATTCAATAATAAAAATGATTTATTGAGTAAACCAATGTCTGTTTGGCACAATCAAGCTGTTGTATAGGGGCAATTCAATATTTTGTTGTTGAAATCAGTTTATTATGCTGTTGATATTTTGCCAAACTTGTAATGGTTGGTGTAACTAAATATTTGTATGGCTCTACATACATGAAACAGTTTCAGTTATATAAAAAAGTGAGAGCACAATCGAATTTCGAACCCGAAAATTTCGCGCCTTAGAAACATGACTATTGACGAAGTGCAAATTTTCTATATAGCACATGCAAGTAAGTAAATAAATATTTTCAAAGTTTTACAGCTTTATTTTTTTTGTTCCGCGTTTAACATTTTTCATTGGGAATTTTTATAATGTTATAAGCATCAATAGATGCACAAACAAACACTGTCAACACGAGACTCTGTAAAATGGACGCCAATTAACTATGAAATAAAGTCAAGTTCCGGTGTATTTTGTTCCATACTTTTGTTTACCCTTTTAGTGACACAGTTCACATACGAAGTTCAGAGTATACAGGGTACGAACCGTGCACAGATATAAATAGACACGGGCAGAACAGAGCCACAGTTGTTTACGAATTATTTCAATTCTTAAGCTTGCCCGAAGAAATAACCAATGCAGCGACCAGCGTCACGCCCGACGCGGCCTAGGCGAGCAGACAACTGCTCGGTATCAACTGAACTGAGTGGCGACTGACTTCCAACTGACCTGGAGGGCGACAGGCACACCTGTACTTGTGCTGCGTATCACCCCCGCCCCCCTCATCAAAGATAAGGGCCTGGCGTGGGCTGCCACGCACGCTCTCCAAATGTTATCGAAACTACGCCGTAGGAACTAAAACCTGTCGATGCAGTCTGAAAAAAAAACAATCTAATGTTAACGTGTAACAAAAACTAAAACTTTCGAAACAGCAACCCGACTCCTGATAAACAGCAAACGTATGCCCGATAAACAAACTATCACGGTAAAATGAATCACCACGGCTTTTAATTTCAAACCCGATAAAAATATTACGAAGCTTAGCAAAACGAAAGAAAATGGAACACGTGTCACCAAAAATTAAGAATACTGCGTCATTACATTACGAATTATATACTTCACTCTGATATTATCATTATAATGTTTACGTTAGCCAAACCAATTTGTTTAATCTTTTTATAAAATATTTGTTTACTAAATACCTATGGATTATTTTGAAACCACCAAATAATTGTTCAGTTAAAAAAATATTTTTAAATTATTTATTTTATTTAAAGTAACGGATGCAGATTTTTGGAGCAACAGCAGATTAGTTGAGTGAACAAGATATTGTTCAATGTATACAAGTAGGCCTATTTTTCAAGAAAATATTTCGGTATCTGCAAATAAATATTTCTCTCAGAGTAACCTTACGAGCCACTCTTCTCTGTGGTTTAAAATGTTTCGTTTCGTGTGAAATTCCAGAGAAATGGATCTTAGCTCCTGCTCCTCCCCCTTCTGCCTACGAGGACTACCCTTCGTCTTCCCCCCTCCCCAACCATAAAAAAAATATTGAAACCTTTTTTCAATCTTCTGTTCAGCTAACTGCTAGAGCCAGTAGTGATTGTACTCAAGAAATGACGCACTGCAAGGTTTTGAGGTCACCTCGCATGCCTGGCTTAGAGGAGTACGACTTTTAACTTCGGAGTTCACTAAAATTTGCGTTTTTAGCGAAAGCCCTCAAATGTTATAAGAGTGGCAAACCAGCATGAGAAATGATTGTCCGTATTACAGCAGTCGACATGAAGGGCGTTTCTCGAAACACACTTCGGCGAGCGAAATGCATCGTGACAGAAGGAAACAGCCACCATCACTTAGGGAAACAAAAACTGGCGAAGAACCTGCCAATCGTTTAAACTGAAGTATTCTGGATTGATACTGAAATACACAGTTGCAGATGAGCAGCCTTTTAGCGTTTTCATATGTCATAAACCACACTGGATATCACAATCATTAAGTTACTTTAACAAAGGTCATCTACTTACTGGTTATTGCCACTACTGTCAGGACCCATTCTCCTGTTCCATTCGGCCACAGGTAATGTAGGTACCCGAGTGTCAAATGTTTACCACTGGCCCAGAGTCCTTCAGGACGTATCTCATGAGGGGAAGTCCAATGCGAAACTGTAAATGACGCTGTTACTGAATTATAATGCAAAATTACAGTATTATCCTTGAAATCTAGTATCAATTATATCATTGGATTGCTTTGGTAGTTTGAAAGGACTCTGCCCATTGCCAAAAATTTCACGTAAATATGCTCACACATAATTTTGCGTTATAAAACAGCAAGTTGCTAGATTTCACAGTAATTTGCATGCCCAAGAAGAGCTCTGAATGGCCGCAGTCAGAACCCAGTCTCCTGTTCGACTCGGTGAAACGGAATGAAGCCGCCAGAGTGCTACATGCGTACTATTGGTGCAGTCCTGAAGGGCGTGTCGCATTCGCGAAGTCTGATGACGCACAAGCTTAACGAATGCTTTTACGACGCCTAGCGAGTCACAGAATTATTATGCGAGATGATATGGTCCCTTGTTTTCATACATAACGAATGGTTTTCATTGTGCTTTTTTCTCTGGCGTGGTTATTTTCTGTGGTCGTTATGCCATTTATTGTCTGTTGTTGATGTTATAATGGCTGCAGTGATATTTGTTCCTACCTAATTCTTTCTTGTTTTGTCCTGTTGTTATTTGTTAGTGGTGTCTTATTTATGTTACATTTTTGGCAAAGGGCACGGCCCATTTAAACTATCAAAGTAAGCGAAATTATAGGGTCTCTTCGGATAGAACTTGAGAGGAGGTGACGGGCAAGGGAGCCGGCAGTTCCCCTGGTTCCAGACAGCAGGAAGAACGAATGCTATAAGTCTAGGAGTGGAGAGACGGCGGAATGCGGTGATGTGAACACATGAGTGCCTCGAGAAAACCCACTGGCAACGTCCGTCATGTTTCCCACATGGGACTTTTAAAGTTGACAGTCTAGTTCAGATTAAACTTTCTTTTGGGAATACATTTGAGCAAAGTTAATAAAAGCAATACTTGCAGTAACATCTTTGCTACCAGAAAAGTCCTTCAGGCACTAATTGTCACGAACATTAATATTCAGGAAAATTATGAGCAAAATTACAAAAAAAAAAAAACAGTTCAATTAGGTTATAACACTACTAGATTTATCCGTAGGCTACCATTCAATCGAATCTCACAAAATTTGACATAAGGAGAGGGCTAGAGATAGTACGTAATATTTATATAATTTCAATAAAAAAAATGAATTGGTTTTTTGAGGATGAAGAGGTATATATGTTTATTAATAGAGGCATTAAAATTAACGCAACATATACACCTCACAAAAGGTTTGGAATATTGTGTGATAAGGCAGTTGGGGTTGTAGGGTTTATGCAATCCATTTGTGACCAACAGAGAGCGCACTAACGCATTGAACATGCCTGGGACAAGTTGACACAACCTCCAGAGTACGCAACCTCCAGATACACTTCCAGATCTCATAAGAGCTGCCAGATGGAATGGGAGCTTCTTCTGGAAGATGACAACACATTGATAACAAGCATGCTACGGCGTGTTAGGGACCTGTACAATGCACATGGAGGCCATACACGGTACCAAACTTCAGTGGGAAAAAAGAAACCCTCCCTAGTCAGAGACACCATTACGTTAACTTTGCTGTTCTTCAGTGTTTATTTGGTCTGCGGTATTGGGAAATTGTTTGTATTAGAAACATTTAGAACTTACCTTTCTGTGTCGGTACCGTTGGTAACGTCTAATTTCTATGCTTTTTTTTTTATGTATATTCCATACATTTTTGTGAGATGTTTATTTTCAGAACATAACGAAACATTTTCGTTCCTAATTGATTCTTACATTCGCTATTCTTTCAGATAGTGACACCTAATTCACTAATACTTTACTGATTATAACTATATTACTATTAAAAATATTCATACAAGAAGTGCTGTAGAAAACCTAAATTTATACAATTTTAACATATCGGTGAATTCTCTCATCCGCCTATTGGTAGGTAGTGTTAACTAAAATAAATACATTTTTAACGATACCTCATTATTAGATTGACTTCCACCGAATACAGTACAAAGAAAGAATAATGAAGCACAACATGAAAATTCGATTCTCTTTTTTTGTATGGATACAATGGTCTTTTCCAGAATGGAGGTGATCCATTGAAATTACTGAAGTGAAATAAAGACCTTGTGAACTGTTCGACTGATCATCACAAAGTTTTACTTAAACTGTACCTAGTCAGAGTTTGAAGTTTTTTCTAGACATAAGCGCTTTATCCGTCTAGTTTGTAAAATAGTGCTACCGATTTNACCTAGTCAGAGTTTGAAGTTTTTTCTAGACATAAGCGCTTTATCCGTCTAGTTTGTAAAATAGTGCTACCGATTTAAATAAGTATATATACATATATATAAATAAATAAGAAACTCGTCACGTACTTCCCCATAATTAGATATATATTCAGATATGTAAAGTAAAGCCAACATATATGAAGACCAAATGATATTTTCCAGATATTCTGTAATATAATAATATTACAGGATATGAATTGTTTTGTTTGTAATTACTATGGTACAAAATTTTAATTTTAATTAATTTTTTGACGTAAATTTTATTTTAGTTTTATATATTTTTCAACATATGCAATTAGTTTAGCTTTGCTTTCATATAAATACAACGTAAGGCCATCCTGCAATTTATAGGAATAATTATTCTCTTCGGAGTTAAGTTTATTTATTTTGTTGCCTAGGGCAACATTTAAGCTCCTATTATGATAGGCTTTAGATTTAAGTTTTAGAACACTCGTGGCCCTTACTTCAAAGTAGGCCAAACACGTTAAAGCCTTTGCTCGGCAAAAATGACTCAATTTCTTCCTAAAGTAGGATATATCAGTATGCAGGACGAGGGGAATCTTTGTAAAGTTGTTAGGGGGCGTGGATCTTTGAAGAGATCCCACAAGGATCCTGAAATAGTTTTTTTTTTTTGTGCTTTGAAGTCGCCGACGCCACCGGAGGAATGAGGCTTTGCTGGCGCCNGGATCCTGAAATAGTTTTTTTTTTTTGTGCTTTGAAGTCGCCGACGCCACCGGAGGAATGAGGCTTTGCTGGCGCCGGGGATGACACCACCGGCAACGCCCACCTTCCCAGCCTACTTTGCTGCAGCTAACTGTAAGATGACCACGTCCAGTTGCTTCAAACAGTCATTTTAACTATTTCCCAGCCAAATTAGGTTTTTAAATTTATGCAAAAATTAAACTTTCCGTCCAAACTTCCCAGTGGCCATTAAGAGTCTAAGTGATTAGACGTTGAAGCCACCGTGGAAATTAAATATATCTATTTTTTGAAATTTGTTCCATTCTTCTACAGAGCATTCATGAGTAAATAACGTGACGCAAATTAATGAACTAGTTACAAGTTAGAAGGAATTCACTATTACAGTTCTAGTCCCCCCCCCCCCAATCAAATTTTGTAAGGAAGGGTGTAGATATTGCAAAAAAAGTTTCAATTCTTTAGACTGAATTAAATTAGCAGCATCATAATTTTGTTTTATTCACAATTATTTAATTTGTTCTGTAAGTGGTAAATTTCATTCAATTAAAATCGTTGCTTTTCCTCCGTGTTTTATTCCAAATAGAATATTGTTTATTTTAAAGGGTGTTGTATTTGTCCTATGAGTGTTTGAGGGTCTTGTGTTTTGATAGCATTTGAAAGGACTTATGAGGTTTGTCCTGTACTATACGTCACGTTACACAATGTCTTTTCTTGGCGCCCACATACATTTTTAATTTCCATTCATTTCCTTTTACACTTACAGTAATTTTATTTAACAAAGCAATAGCTTGTTAAACAGCTGCATTCTAAAATTCTAATACTATTCCTCATTATCTTTGAAAAAAAAATATTACTGTTAGATAAACTCTCCACATATTAATGGTAACTACTTTTCCAGTTTTTTATTTGAATCTCTGACTTAATTTTTGTGAGTTTTCAACTTCGTGGCTTCAAGCCAAGTAAACATAATACCCTTTCCTCACACATAAAGTGACTTTAAAAAGGAAGTATTTCTTCCATCTTGAATTTTTTTTTCCCAAATCTTTGTGATCAAACTTTATGACGGGACACTAGAAATCAACGCTTGGCATGACATCGTGGNAAATCAAATTTTGTAAGGAAGGGTGTAGATATTGCAAAAAAAGTTTCAATTCTTTAGACTGAATTAAATTAGCAGCATCATAATTTTGTTTTATTCACAATTATTTAATTTGTTCTGTAAGTGGTAAATTTCATTCAATTAAAATCGTTGCTTTTCCTCCGTGTTTTATTCCAAATAGAATATTGTTTATTTTAAAGGGTGTTGTATTTGTCCTATGAGTGTTTGAGGGTCTTGTGTTTTGATAGCATTTGAAAGGACTTATGAGGTTTGTCCTGTACTATACGTCACGTTACACAATGTCTTTTCTTGGCGCCCACATACATTTTTAATTTCCATTCATTTCCNTGTCCTGTACTATACGTCACGTTACACAATGTCTTTTCTTGGCGCCCACATACATTTTTAATTTCCATTCATTTCCCTTTACACTTACAGTAATTTTATTTAACAAAGTAATAGCTTTTTAAACAGCTGCATTCTAAAATTCTAATACTATTCCTCATTATCTTTGAAAAAAAATATTACTGTTAGATAAACTCCCCACATATTAATGGTAACTACTTTTCCAGTTTTTTATTTGAATCTCTGACTTAATTTTTGTGAGTTTTCAACTTCGTGGCTTCAAGCCAAGTAAACATAATACCCTTTCCACACACATAAAGTGACTTTAAAAAGGAAGTATTTCTTCCATCTTGAATTTTTTTTTTCCCAAATCTTTGTGATCAAACTTTATGACGGGACACTAGAAATCAACGCTTGGCATGACATCGTGGNATTTTTTTTTCCCAAATCTTTGTGATCAAACTTTATGACGGGACACTAGAAATCAACGCTTGGCATGACATCGTGGACAACTCAAGAGAATTTCCGAAGTTTGTACAGTTTCAGATAATTCAATATTTCCCCATGTGGGACAGGAATTATTATTTATTGAAGGAACCTTTGATTATGGTTACAAATGTGAAACGAATAAAGTGAGAAAAATAAGTTGGATTTCGAAATAACTGTTAAGATGTCCCCTGTTCCTTGACTAGCTTGGTTTTTAAATATTGAATCTGGAAATTAAGTTGTGTTTGAATATACATAAATCAAGATGACGGAAATATCTCTGCGTAAATACTTTTCCTGTTCAAAGTAAGTGTGAAAATAATGGCCCAATGTGGCATTTTTGTCTCAGTTATATTTAAAGCAGAAGGTTTAGGATTCTGAACTCACGTAAGCCACGGACATGTATGTCATTTTTAAGTTGTTTCTAGAGGTATATGTAACATAAGAACTTAATTTTCATTTGTCTGCCATTTTGTAAGTTACCGCAACGACGAGCATTAAGTTCTTATGTAATACCTACCTCTAGAAACAATCAACCGATTCCTACCAAGTTTTCCAAACAAGTAATACAATGACAGGTAATGAAAATCGGTATGTAGCTTACGGACAAGGGGTTCTGGGTTCGAGTCTCGGGTAAGGAAAGTGTGCATTGCAATTGTCTCGCTAATATTGCTTATGTTTCTGGTTCTATCACTAATGATATCTCTGTCAACAATACGTCAAAGTTTATTCACAATCTACGCTTTTAAGAATTTCGTCAAAACTATTTGCTTCCGTGTACAGAAATTATAGAGGTAACTTCTTTTTTTTTTTTTTTTTNTTTTAAGAATTTCGTCAAAACTATTTGCTTCCGTGTACAGAAATTATAGAGGTAACTTCTTTTTTTTTTTTTTTTTTGCATTTATAGTAATCAGCTTTGCCAATAGATTGTCTAACTCGGTAGCCTAGTTGGTATAAGCTTCAGCTTACAATACTAGGTATTTCTGGGTTTGACCTTCGGGCACCGAATAGAGCATGTGCTGTTTAAAAATGTAAGTCTAGGGTTTGTTTATCTGTAATCAGACCTTCGTTGGCATACCTGTTTAAATTATGCAGTGGCTTCAATTTGCAAGATTTTGAAATTTAANTTCTGTAATCAGACCTTCGTTGGCATACCTGTTTAAATTATGCAGTGGCTTCAATTTGCAAGATTTTGAAATTTAAAACTACCTCGGCGTAATAAAATATGACCTGACAATTCATCTCGTCACAATGAAATTCAGTAGCTGAAGGGCATTTAAATAGTTCCTCCTGGAACAACGGATCAAACGATCGGACTTCAGGCGAACGATTCTACTTTAAGCGCTCTTTATTACTTGCCTTTCTGTGGGTTTTTTTTCTCTTGAAAACTAGAAGAAGGGGTGTGTGAGAGAGAGAGAGAGAGAGAGAGAGAGAGAAATAGAGAGAGAGAGAGAGAAATAGAGAGAGAGAGAGAGAGAGAGAGAGACAAAAAAAATTGTCGACGGAAAATAAAATTGCCGGGAGCGTTTTCCTCGTGCCAAGGGAAATTTTCATGTCGGCCGCCATTTTCTCATCTTTCCGTCGTGGACATGTTGAATAGGNTGCCAAGGGAAATTTTCATGTCGGCCGCCATTTTCTCATCTTTCCGTCGTGGACATGTTGAATAGGGGAATTAGCCTGCAAGCTAACCATGCCCCTTAGTACGCAAAAATAATAAGGCTCGCAGGTTCCGGATAGCACAAGGAGAGCGAGCCAGACGGAATTGGGCTTTCGCCTTCCGACATCCTCTCGAGAACAAAAGGGCTGTAAAAAATATTTTTTTTTTCCAACCCCGCCAGGGGATGGGGGAAAAAAAATTATAAATGCGATTATAATTTCCGTGGTTGTCGGGGTTGGGTTGGGGGGACTACGGAGGGGTGAACAAACAATTAGCCATCGCATTTTCTGTTGAGAACGGCAAAACAGAGAAGGCCTGTTTCTGCGGGGGCAATGTACCGACGTTAGCGGCGGTAGAGAAGGAAGGAAGTGAAGTGGCTTTCAGGGTGAAACGAGAACGTCACCAATTTCTGCTGCGGCGACACGAAACTTTGCTTTCGGCGCCTCCCGCCGCCCCCAGATAGCGCTCGCTGTCCGACAAGGGGTGGCTTCCCGCTCGTGGGCGTTATCGCCTCGTTGCCCCCGTTCCGATCGCTCGGTTCATCATTAGTCCCTTCCATTACTCCCGGCGTTTTCCGCTCTAGGGCCGCGCGCTTTTCAAAGTGAACTTAGAAAAAGCGCCGGCAGGTATCAATCAAGAACTATAAACTGGGGTGAAAAAAAAAANGCGCTTTTCAAAGTGAACTTAGAAAAAGCGCCGGCAGGTATCAATCAAGAACTATAAACTGGGGTGAAAAAAAAAACACATTAACATTCGAAAAATCTCAGGGACAACAAAGAAGCAACTTTGTTACTGTTTTTTTTTAAANGCGCTTTTCAAAGTGAACTTAGAAAAAGCGCCGGCAGGTATCAATCAAGAACTATAAACTGGGGTGAAAAAAAAAAACACATTAACATTCGAAAAATCTCAGGGACAACAAAGAAGCAACTTTGTTACTGTTTTTTTTTTAANGAAAAAAAAAACACATTAACATTCGAAAAATCTCAGGGACAACAAAGAAGCAACTTTGTTACTGTTTTTTTTTTAATTTAAATGCGTGTTTTCAGATCGAGAAGTGTTTGTAAAAAATATTTGGAAGGTGTCGCTTTGTTACTTTGTACCTAATTACGAAAACGAAGAATTTCAAAATTAGAAATAAAATTAGACTTTAATCCTTGGTTTAAAATTTCCTGCACTCAATAAAATTTAGAAAACGGTTAGTTATTCAATGCTACATTGTAAAAATAACATAATTGGTTGAATAACTGTTTTCCTAACTTTAAATTAACTAATTAAATTTGTAATTATATTTTGAACACATTCTTTAAAACGCTGTTCAATCCGCATGTTGCTGCTAATAATAAATGTGAGCTGCTTAAAGTTGTGACTCAATAATATGATAGCCTACTTTCTCTGAAACCCTTATTTGCATAGGGTATGCACTNGAGCTGCTTAAAGTTGTGACTCAATAATATGATAGCCTACTTTCTCTGAAACCCTTATTTGCATAGGGTATGCACTGAACTCAGAGATGGCTGTTAAAGTTGGGTTATAATCAGTACACACAGGGCACAAGTAAATAATTTAAGAGACTAAACTTATAATTTTGTAATTTAAAACACGATGAACTTATTTAGTTTTCTTATAAATATAAATTGCTCACTTACGATACTTTAATTTATCCAGTAATTTGTTTTGTGCACGAAGTGGGTTGGTTGGTTTTAAAGTAGAAGTATATTGTAGCTTAAGGAACACAATTTAGAATCAAGTATAAGTACCTTACAGTTTTGGTAACACTCATTTAGATTCACATCAATTAATTGAGCTTGTAAAGAGAAACAGAATCAGAGGTGGGACAAGTGGGTGGAGTTTTGGGTTAATTGTTCGTATGCAACGAGGGCCCCCGATGGATTTAATATAGTTACAGGAACATTTCGCAAAGATACATAATTAAAGGAATTTGTATCATCTTTGATAAATGTTTTTTAATGTATTTCTTAATAAAATGTAAAACATATATAATATATTTCTGCATCGGAGGAGAAATGGTGATTATTTATAACTGCATTTATTTTCTCAAATAAATGTTACATAAGGTACACGCAGACAGCAGTTAATAAAATTGAACAGAAATTTCGCCAGACTTGCTGCAGCTTAAATAAGGTATAGGATGTTGGATANGAGCTGCTTAAAGTTGTGACTCAATAATATGATAGCCTACTTTCTCTGAAACCCTTATTTGCATAGGGTATGCACTAAACTCAGAGATGGCTGTCCAAGTTGGGTTAGAATCAGTACACACAGGGCACAGGTAAATAATTTAAGAGACTAAACTTATAATTTTGTAATTTAAAACACGATGAACTTATTTAGTTTTCTTATAAATATAAATTGCTCACTTACGATACTTTAATTTATCCAGTAATTTGTTTTGTGCACGAAGTGGGTTGGTTGGTTTTAAAGTAGAAGTATATTGTAGCTTAAGGAACACAATTTAGAATCAAGTATAAGTACCTTACAGTTTTGGTAACACTCATTTAGATTCACATCAATTAATTGAGCTTGTAAAGAGAAACAGAATCAGAGGTGGGACAAGTGGGTGGAGTTTTGGGTTAATTGTTCGTATGCAACGAGGGCCCCCGATGGATTTAATATAGTTACAGGAACATTTCGCAAAGATACATAATTAAATGAATTTGTATCATCTTTGATAAATGTTTTTTAATGTATTTCTTAATAAANAGGAATTTGTATCATCTTTGATAAATGTTTTTTAATGTATTTCTTAATAAAATGTAAAATATATATAATATATTTCTGCAGCGGAGGAGAAATGGTGATTAGTTATAACTGCATTTATTTTCTCAAATAAATGTTACATAAGTTACACGCGGACAGCAGTTAATAAAATTGAACAGAAATTTCGCCAGACTTGCTGCAGCTTAAATAAGGTATAGGATGTTGGATANAGACAGCAGTTAATAAAATTGAACAGAAATTTCGCCAGACTTGCTGCAGCTTAAATAAGGTATAGGATGTTGGATAATTGGTAAGTAAATCCATTTAACTGTAGAAGAAAAAATCGAAATAAAATGGAAAACAGTAGACCTACCTGTTAAATTTGCAAGTGATGGTCAAAGGTTGATAGGTATAATAAAATTAATAAATAAACACTGTCGCGATGTTACCATCGCATATGAAGGTGGGTGCCAAGACTATCAGAGAAGGGTGTAAACTTCATAAAGTGTTAAGAGTAAGCGGTTGTTCTAGGATGTTCGTCCGTTCACTGGCCTACGATCAGATCAACTAGCTGATGGTCACCCGTCTATGTGTCATCACAACGCCAGTTTTTTTGTTCTTATTTCCAATAAATTTTTACATAACATANGTCCGTTCACTGGCCTACGATCAGATCAACTAGCTGATGGTCACCCGTCTATGTGTCATCACAACGCCAGTTTTTTTTGTTCTTATTTCCAATAAATTTTTACATAACATATATTTATATGGTTTTTAATGTCGTTAATCCAATGGAAACAATTTCAATAATTTCCATGCTAGTATTTTCACATTATTGTTTTCTGACGTCATTTTTAAGAACATACATAAAGTACAACGTTCTTTTCTGGTAGGGATTTATTCGTTTTCAAGTGAAACTCAAACATGTATACTAACAGTACACTCTAAGCTATAATTTTGAAGATATTGTAAAAGGCGCAAGTCTGAAAACATTTATAAACACATTTTGACGGTCACTGAATCGTACTGAATATTTATATATTGCGACGACATGTGTTTTAAAGTTAGAGCTATATGTACACACAACTGCGAAAAAAAAAAAAGTCAAAGTTTACTGAATATTTCCTGAATTATAACTAATTTCCAATCGCGGTGGATCAAATTCCCGCGTCTATGTGGACCTTAAGTCCTGAAATAGCGAGATCAGCACAGAAAGTCACTACTTCATAAGTCTTATTGACATGATTGGTAAAGAGCAGGAGACTTCCGAGGATTCGTTTGGTACCAGGCTAGACGTCCAACACGTGTGAATTTGTGTTGCGCATGTCATTGGGCTGCTGCATTTATGACCTCTGCGGAACGTTGAACCAGTAACGTGCAACTCTCGTGGGGCGTAAGAATAACCCAGCCTGACCTATTCAGATCAAGTGTGCATACACGTCGGTGTACATGTCGCATATGAATGAGCTTATGTTGTGTATATTGCANGACCTATTCAGATCAAGTGTGCATACACGTCGGTGTACATGTCGCATATGAATGAGCTTATGTTGTGTATATTGCAGACTACGAGGCTCAATGCCCAAGGGTCTTCCTTGTGGGTGATTGGTCCGTATCCCACGCTACTGCTCAGCGTTATAACTGCGTTCACACGACTACCATCGAACACCAAGCCCAAAGCTCATTGATATTGATAACGAAACAAGTAGTGTGGCGGCTCAACCTTTACCGACCTACGTTAAGAAGCCCACATACCTGGAGCTTTTTTTTTTTTTCCTTCCCCTTTTGAGGCCGAGAAGCGCGAGAGCGATAAGGGCCACACTGCCACGCGCAACAAGTGCNTTTTTTTTTTCCTTCCCCTTTTGAGGCCGAGAAGCGCGAGAGCGATAAGGGCCACACTGCCACGCGCAACAAGTGCGCCATGGCCGCTAGGCGCAAAGCTCTCGACTGTCGTGCAGTGTTCTCGTTGTGCTGCATATAGGACTTGGAGCAGTGACTCTGTTATTTTATTATTTGAAAGTCTGTAGGAATGTTTAATGCAGGGCCATTTAGTAGTCTCGCATGCACCTGTGCGCGTGTATTTTGAGATACAGCGCTTTGAAAAAGCATTTTTTNGCAGGGCCATTTAGTAGTCTCGCATGCACCTGTGCGCGTGTATTTTGAGATACAGCGCTTTGAAAAAGCATTTTTTGGCAGTTTTGAAGTAGTACTCTGAAATAGCGTTTTTAATGTTCGTAAACATCTTGAAAGCTCTCAGCAGGTCTCGTCTGAAGGGCGTTTTCTTTCCGTATAACAGCACATGGACTCANGCAGGGCCATTTAGTAGTCTCGCATGCACCTGTGCGCGTGTATTTTGAGATACAGCGCTTTGAAAAAGCATTTTTTAGCAGTTTTGAAGTAGTACTCTGAAATAGCGTTTTTAATGTGCGTAAACATCTTGAAAGCTCTCAGCAGGTCTCGTCTGAAGGGCGTTTTCTTTCCGTATAACAGCACATGGACTCANTCGTAAACATCTTGAAAGCTCTCAGCAGGTCTCGTCTGAAGGGCGTTTTCTTTCCGTATAACAGCACATGGACTCACGTTTGATAGTTTCGTAGGGAAATTAGTATTTTAAACACCTTCTGCAACGTAATTCATGCGGCATGTAGACAGGCCCCCTAAGTTACTGTTTCAGGTGTTGCGAGCAAGAACATTTTATAATGCGTGCTCTTAGGTTTTTCGTTATCTCTAAATGTAACTGTCTTGAAACTTGGGAGCGGAGGAGGGGGACTACACTTCGTCTCTAATAAAGCGAACCTATATGTCGAAGAAGCACTTTCTTAATTCCCTTTACAAAATATCCTCTGTTTTGTATAATACATTCGTTTTCCGTATGTTTGCCCATACATGCCCGTGAAAGGCGTTCTAGGTGTGGTACAGGCGAGTTAGGATGTTCTAGTGGAATTTTTTATTACACTAATTTTTCACTTTGAAGATTCACCCTCTATTTCTCGAGTTAGAGCATCACAAATTAAAGACGATATTATTTTAACTTTGAAAGTTAAAATGTTATTTTTTTTACCTCCTTGCGTAACCTTGCTTCACATTAAGCACTGAAATACTTAAATAGCTGTTCAACGTATCACCATTTCTATGAAGCATGCCTATAATGAAAATCAAAAAATCATAAAACATTGTGTAACCAGTAATAATTATNTATCACCATTTCTATGAAGCATGCCTATAATGAAAATCAAAAAATCATAAAACATTGTGTAACCAGTAATAATTATAGACATTGCCCAAGAAAAAACTCCTAAGCACAGTCTGCGTTGTAACATCGTAGATTTTGGACTTCAGCCGTATTTATAATATGTTTATTTATGTGGTTAAAGATGTAACATTATTTTTGAAGTACCTGTATTGTTAAGTTGCAACAGTAATCATTTTTATGTGTTGTGTTAATTAACCGATCGGTTATTTTTCAGAATTGTTATTTTATTTTAAACATATTTATATGAATTTCCAATCTGCTGATATTTATTATGGATACGAAGGCCTTAGTCCCTAAGCATGTTATTGAGTTGTTACCATGGCAACGGGGTGGCATGATATGTAATCTTTAATTTAGCACTCTCGTAAGTGGCTGATTGATTGAATACGTCTCAGATTAATGTGTTTTAAAGATATTTGAGCCATATCGATTCCGACAGGCAAGACGCTGACACGAGTGGGATTGGCGTTAGGGCGTCCTTAGTTCTTTTTGTTAGAATGATCTAGTTCTCGCTTGTAAATAGGCCCAGTCCTGATGAGGACGAAGATGCGACAGCGATTCCAGTGAGAAGTCCTGTACAGTCTACGCCCACGTATGTTTTTGCAGGTATTGTAGGTCTATCGGCCGCGCCCTTGAAAAGTGTAATTGGGAATTGGGACTCTACATCTGCATTATTGGCCGGTGATCCTACGATAGGGAAACCCTGAAGTAGATGTCCCGTGGCATACAGGTTGTCGTGTAATGCCTTTTGAGTAGAAGCCTCGCTGACCCCCGTCGCGAGCGCCTACGATTTGTCACGTGTCATGAGGCACGTGGACAGCCAGAACGTATCGCAGTTACACATGTCAAGGTTGTGCCGAGTAAGANTATCACCATTTCTATGAAGCATGCCTATAATGAAAATCAAAAAATCATAAAACATTGTGTAACCAGTAATAATTATTGACATTGCCCAAGAAAAAACTCCTAAGCACAGCCTGCGTTGTAACATCGTACATTTTGGACTTCAGCCGTATTTATAATATGTTTATTTATGTGGTTAAAGATGTAACATTATTTTTGAAGTACCTGTATTGTTAAGTTGCAACAGTAATCATTTTTATGTGTTGTGTTAATTAACCGATCGGTTATTTTTCAGAATTGTTATTTTATTTTAAACATATTTATATGAATTTCCAATCTGCTGATATTTATTATGGATACGAAGGCCTTAGTCCCTAAGCATGTTATTGAGTTGTTACCATGGCAACGGGGTGGCATGATATGTAATCTTTAATTTAGCACTCTCGTAAGTGGCTGATTGATTGAATACGTCTCAGATTAATGTGTTTTAAAGATATTTGAGCCATATCGATTCCGACAGGCAAGACGCTGACACGAGTGGGATTGGCGTTAGGGCGTCCTTAGTTCTTTTTGTTAGAATGATCTAGTTCTCGCTTGTAAATAGGCCCAGTCCTGATGAGGACGAAGATGCGACAGCGATTCCAGTGAGAAGTCCTGTACAGTCTACGCCCACGTATGTTTTTGCAGGTATTGTAGGTCTATCGGCCGCGCCCTTGAAAAGTGTAATTGGGAATTGGGACTCTACATCTGCATTATTGGTCGGTGATCCTACGATAGGGAAACCCTGAAGTAGATGTCCCGTGGCATACAGGTTGTCGTGTAATGCCTTTTGAGTAGAAGCCTCGCTGACCCCCGTCGCGAGCGCCTACGAGTTGTCACGTGTCATGAGGCACGTGGACAGCCAGAACGTATCGCAGTTACACATGTCAAGGTTGTGCCGAGTAAGANGTTGTCACGTGTCATGAGGCACGTGGACAGCCAGAACGTATCGCAGTTACACATGTCAAGGTTGTGCCGAGTAAGAGCTGGCATATCGCCGGAGCACCCAGAAAGTGCTACGCACATGCGTAGGAAAGCGAGAGAAATTGCAGAGCCAAGCAACAGCACCTCTAGCTTCACGCCTGAGAAAACGGCTGACCAATTGAAAGTGGGAGCCACGAATACTCCTCACCCCTACCACCCTTGTAGCCAAACCGCGGAAAAATAAGCTGAGATGGTAAATTCAAGGGGCAGGTCACCACTTCTCCCGCCCCCGAACCTTCACGAACCATGGCACGTGGCTGAATGGTTTTGTACTGAAGGCAACCACNGTCACCACTTCTCCCGCCCCCGAACCTTCACGAACCATGGCACGTGGCTGAATGGTTTTGTACTGAAGGCAACCACCTCCCCCCTTCCCCCAATAAGAGAGACACGTGCAGATACGTAGGGAGGGAGGCTGGAGAGTATATAAGCCAATTTACGGGAGAAGAGGGATCAGTTCATTATCACCGCGCCGAGGGAATAGTTGCGTCAAGGAATCGCGAGAGGAAGTGAGAACGAGCCCAGAACAGCAGTTCAGTGAGACGACACCAAATGCGGGCCTTTTCCAAGGCCGCCCACAGCACCGGAGCTCATCCCCAGCTGACATCATACCAGCACCAACAGCAGAGTAGTTAAGTAACAAGTCGCCGCCTAGAGAAGCCCCCCTCCTCCACGAAATCGCCCCAGTTAATACGAGTAGCCAAATTAGAGTACCACACCTCGGTAGTGTTGCTTTATGTTGTTTTTGTTCAAACTCGAGACAATATAATTATCCAGTTAAGTGAAATGTCAAAAGACTACCTTATTGAAATACCCTCAACCTTCTAGGCACCTTATAGCCTATGCCTGGAGGAATTAACTACGACCCTATAAGCCACACTGTATTCCACAGTGGCGTGGCATCAAGTTAAATAGTCACGCCCAACGTGGGGCCTAGATAATCCCGCGTCAGTTAAATTGGCTTCCCAACTGTGTAGCGTCAAGTTAAGTTGGCTTCCCCAACATGGGGCCCACCGTCAAGGTGAATGCCCCAGCCCAGGATCAGATCGACGATAACTCCAAAATTATATAGAATATTTTAATGCCAGCTTTGTTTTCGAAATTATATTTTAATCTCAAACGCAGAGACGCCATTAAATTTTACATGAATATTTTTGGGTGCTATCTTGGAGAAAGATACGAACTGATTTCCAGAAATTCAAACCATGGAAACCTCGACATAAGTATATTGCTATTCACTGAGCTCGTGTGAATTAAGATATTTAAAGTAATATTTTTACAATATAATTTTTTTAGTGGCAAAGCTAAAAGTTAGATTACAGTTGCATCACGAAAGTTTCCCAATGTCGCATGTCATATAAATAAGTTTTTATTTTGTTGTAAATTTGAGCTTTTTATTACAGACAATTACTAGTTTGTTTTACACAGATTGACATTTTTGCAACTATTTGATTAATAATTCCTTTAGTTAAAATATTTATTGCTAAAACTTCTCTGCTGCGTTGTAATTCCAGTAGCATATTTGTATTACACACACATTATATATATATATATATATATATATATATATATATATATATACATACAGTAGAACCTCGATTAACCGTGTCTCGATTATCCGTGTTCGCGATTAACCGTGCTCACTATTCCGGGAGAATTTTTTTTTTTTTGTTTTTGTAAGGGGTTCAATTCTAAAAAACGTACAGGCACAAAGGAAAGGCATAGGTGAGTAAGCAGGAAGTTTGAAGTATATAAGTTCCTAGAAACTTCAGAAAGAGACCCGGTACTACTGAGAAAAAAATGCAGCCAAACCTTTATTAAAATTTTCTAGGAATTTAGCTAGTAAGCGGCCATACTTTAGTCTAAGAAATTGTCCCCTCTTCTCTTCCTTTTCAAACGGCTCAATTGTTCATTTCACACTTCTCAGTTTGGTTCTGGCCGTCGCTTTACATAGTCCTTCCAAGCGGTCAACAATGAGTGCTAAACGTAAACGTGTCGTGCTTTCTCTAGAGAAAAAAGTATCGATTATAAACCGTGCTGTAGATCGTGGTGAAAGTGCAAAAAAACTTGCAGATGAGTTCGGTGTGGGCGAACAGACCGTGCGTGACTTAATAAAGCAAAACAATGACATTTTCAAGTTCATATCTTCTGCAGAATCCACTTCTGAGCTATCAGCTGCGAGAAAAACTATGAAAAAGTCATCATTATCTGACATGGAATTTGCTCTTTTTGAGTGGTTTAAACAGAAGCGCACTGAAGGAATTCCGATTTCTGGGCCAATGGTTCGTGAAAAGGCAGAATGGTTTCACGAAAATATGAAAATTAATGAAAAATTTAATGCTTCCCAGGACTGGTTATTTAGGTTCAAAACTCGACACGGTATAAGACAGTTGGACATCCAAGGCGAATCTCTGAGTGGAGACTTGACTGCTGCAACATTGTTCAATGAGGAATTCAATTCATTGCTTTCAACGTTGAACCTGTCCCCTGACCAAGTGTTCAACGCAGATGAGTCAGGTCTATTCTGGAAAATGCTACCCTCAAAATCACTCGCTGCGCGATCTGAAAAATCAGCTCCTAGACACAAATCTAGCAAAGAACGACTGACCATTATGACGTGTTCAAATGCGACTGGGACATACAAGCTCAAATGAACCGTAATTCGGAAAGCTAAAAAACCAAGATCTTTTAAAGGAACAGAAATTAGATGTTTTCCATGTGACTATTACAATCACCCAAAAGTTTGGATGAACCAGGCTATATTTCGTGAATGGTTTTTCAACGTTTTTGTACTATCTGTAACGAAATTTCTGGATGAGAAAGGGATACCAAAAAAAAGCTGTTCTTCTGCTTGATAATGCCCCTTCACACCCCTCAGCCACTACCCTTAAAACAAAGGATAGTCAAATTTTTGTCTACTGCCTACCACCTAACGTGACTTCCTTAATCCAGCCAATGGATCAAGGCGTGATTTCCTGTTTGAAAAGAAGGTACAAAAAGATTTTTCTCCGTTTTATTTTACAGGAAAATTACAATTTTGATTCATTGAAAGATTTTCTGAAAAAGTGGACCATTAAAGACGCCATTTTCGCAGTATGTGAGGCTTGGGAAAACGTACCTGCAAGTACGTTAAGACTTTCGTGGGCAAAAATCTTAGATCAAGGTTATGATGACGAAGAAAATATAGAAGAGGGGGATATAGAAGCTTGTCTTGAGCTTGCCACATCAATTCCAGATTTCACTAACGTTGATAAAGAGGATATTGTTGATTGGCTACAAAAAGATGTTAATGAAGAGGGATTCGAACGTCTAAGTGACAGTGACATAGCAGCTCGTTATGGCAGCACAAGCAGTACTCCACCTACACAACAGGATGATTCAGAGGACGATGAGAATGACAATGATGACAGTGTTGGCGGTGAAGAAGAAAAAATTCAGCCAAGTCAAGCAATGGAAGCAGTTGATATCCTCCTGAACTTCTGCGAACAGGAAAATTTTGACTTCCATGACGTCATGAATTTGAGAAAAATTAGAACTGAAGTAAGGAAAACCATTTCAAACCGCAAAAAACAAAGACTCATTACTTCATATTTCAAGCAGTGATAACGCTATAACATGACATTGTGCACCCATATTACAGTACATATGTAATTCGTTAAATAAAAAGTGTCTCGATTAACCGTGGTTTTCAATTATCCGTTCTACCCCTCCCCGCTATTACCCCGGATAATCGTGGCGAGGTTCTACTATATGTATATATATATATATATTCAGACTGAGTGTTTTCACTGATACTGTTTGTGTAGACTTAGCGGTAACCGGTAACTTTGCATCAATTTAGGCCTAACATTATTATATTTACGCAAATAGATTTCAACCATAACCAATTTTTAACAAAAGTATAATTTAAAAAATATGCAGATTCGTCGTGCGCAAGTCATGAAATAAACTTAACAAGGATGGAACCTCTTTTATTAATACCACTAACACTTCAATGCGCATTACTTTACTGCAATAAGTGACAGCCGTATAAGTTATAATGGGAAATAAATGATATCAAGATATATTTATTGCCCAATTATTAATGCTTTCAGTTATTAGATGAGCAATGCGTTATTCAGACTACCCCTGTTTCATTTACCATAAAATTACATTTCAAAGGTGCTATGATTTTGAAATACACTAATATACCCTACGGGGTTTGGTGTATTTGAACCTCTTGTCGACCATGTTAATCCTTTACGTCATGAATAAAATATTAATTTCGCCGAGGCAAGTGTGACTAGAGTGAACATGTGACGAACACGTATCGCACAAATAATCGTGATTACAATTTCCAATTAGTGTCGTTACGATGGCGCGGCAAGACCTTGATCCGACGGCCTGCCTGGAGGCGCCATCTCACACACAAGTGTAATCAGGCCAGCGGGTAGGAAGTCCCAGTCAGACGCTAAAGCCCAAGCACGCTGGACGCAACGACAGAAACCCCCCTTCCCTCCCCCGAACTGGGAACCAGAGCACGATATCGTAATGCCCACGAACAATACAACCCAGCGGAACACCTAAAACAGGGTCTCTTCTCCACAGACGCCAGCTGAAAAAGATGGATCAAGGAGTCGCCAAGAAGGTCGGCACATCGATCATCTTCTACCAGGTGGGACCCTTTGAGTTAGTATAACGCTGAAGTGGCTCCATGATCTTTAGTATAGGCGGGGCCGACTCGCCTCCCACCTAGGCGAACCGGGTTCGATTCCCGGCGGGGCCGTTCCCGGGTTTTCGCACGTGGGAATCGCGCCGGACGATGCCGCTGGTCGGCGAGTTTTCTCGGGGATCTCCCTTGCATTCCGGCGCTGTTCCACGCTCATCTCACTTCACCCTCATCGGCTCTCAAGTCCTTGATTTTCAGAGCAGCCCAAATCTCTCCNCGCTGTTCCACGCTCATCTCACTTCACCCTCATCGGCTCTCAAGTCCTTGATTTTCAGAGCAGCCCAAATCTCTCCGCTCCACTTTAATGTCGGCCTAAGTAATGTATAATTTAAAGTTGGCCTGACAATAGTTAATTTTCTTTATATTTTTCGCGACATTAAGCTCTACGGTTAACCCGTAATAAGCTCGCTTTTACACTGACGTTAACGGTTTGAAATCAAGCACGAACATTAAAAAAAAAAATGCATATAAATTTATTTGCAAATTTCCGAGCGATAAGAGTGTGACGGGAGATTGTTCGTCGCTGCAGTGCGATANAATGCATATAAATTTATTTGCAAATTTCCGAGCGATAAGAGTGTGACGGGAGATTGTTCGTCGCTGCAGTGCGATACACTTGCTGGTTGGTAATCAGAGGCCAGGCATCGAGCCGGGCGCGCGAGTAGTGGCAGGCTATCGTCGTTTAACGCAGGGCCGGGCCGCGCTCTTATTACTTTAAGTTAATTACGCAGACCTGTTCCTAATGCTCCGCGGCAGTTCCTCCCTGAATCCCTGCCCCTGAGGCTTATGCAGATGAGGCGACAGGAAACTTCTTTATGCAATGCGGTAATTGCAGCCCGAGCGGGCATTTTATTAGGCTATCGGCCACGGACGACTGCCGGATAATTCAGGAACCCCTCCCCCCTTCTCAACCGCGGCAAGTGCTTATTGAGACCGTAAATAATCTTAGCGTAATTAACAGCCGTTAAGTGCTGAGTCATGAACGGAAAGCTTGTAATCATCGTCCCCGGCTAGTGGATAAAACAGAGAAATTTAAAGCCACGTGGCAGTCGCCATTTTAATTCATACATTTTTTTAATACTTTTTGATTTAGAATTATTACTGAAGTTGTATTTCTATGTTTCCTTCAAGATAACGAAGTGTTGCCAGCTTTCTTCGAGAAATCGAATTAAAATCATAAAAATTTACGAAAGACTTTTAAAACACCTCGCGGCTTGTTAACACACAAATACGTTATATGTGGTTTTTTAAATTCCTACTACCGCGTTGGGACACGTAAATAACTGGAGTTACATTTTCAAGGTAATTCTAATCAAGAGGTAACATACAGCAATAAAAATGAAAATAGAGGAAAACCGCTGGTTTCAGTGCTCACGGTTACGAACAGAAAGGGGCGTCCATGCTTATAAAATGGTTCCAAACCTCTGTTTGTTTACTCGCTGCCCACGAACTGAGTCATGTTGGAGATTGAGCGCCAAGCATCTTCAGCGGTCGACCCTGTCACCACTTTAATATGACGCTTTTGCGTTGCACAACCACGGCGAACTCTAATTAAGGTTCCCGCCTAACTAGAGATTTTATCCACTTTCGAGGCTGAGAAGCGACGGAGCGATAGGGGCGATACTGTCACGCGCATCAAGTACGCCATCGCCTCTAAGCGCAAAGCCCTGAACTGGCGTGCAGTGTTCTCGTCGCGCTGCTTGTGCCTATGGGAGACTTTCAGCGGTGACCATATAATTATATTGGTGGCTCTTGAATTGTTTTGTATGTATCTAATGCGTATATTCTGAGATAAGGTGCTTTGAAAAAACCTTTTTTTAGCATTTTTGGAGTACTCTGAAATGGTATTTGCAGTGTGAGTGACGTCTTGAAAGCACTGAACAGCGCTCGTCTGAAAAGTGTGTTCTATTCGTAGATGAGCGCATTGGACGCGCGTTTACTAGTTATTTAACGTGTATTTCAAGCGCACTGCAGCGCAGTTCAAGCGCCAGGTTGCCCAGGGCCTTAAACAAATACACTTGATACTCTTTATTACAGGTACATAGCGTAGCGGTATAAGATGCCGAGCTGAGTAGCGTTCCCTACCCAAAAAATAAGTGTAAATATTCCATTTTAAGGTGTAAGCAACGTGTTAACTCTCACCCCATACACATATTTGTGCTACGGAGAATGCCTGCCGAGATGCCCCTCTATTTCACGGG